>BLKM01002183.1:3825613-3935613 GCA_013340265.1 Coptotermes formosanus
CAGAACCTAATATAACTGAACTCAAAGCGATATACTTGTACACTGTCACGTCGATGAATCGATATTTCCAACAGTAACGTGCAGGCATTGCTCGCTTGTTAAAGCTAGAAGACTTATATCGAGCAGATTCTCGTCTGGCATAATATGTGATATAGGCCTAGTTCTTAGCATAAAGTCCTGACTCGTTGTGGGACTCAGACCCTGACGGTCACGAGTTCTGAAATATTAATTTGCCAGTCTACACCCAGTCTTTGTTTTACGCCTTGTTTACGTCCCCGAAAAAATTGGCGTAGATTAAAAGGCGTAAATAAAAAATAATATTCCTATCAGAAATAAGGGGTTAGCGTAATAGAACAATAGACAAAGGGCGTTAAACCGAAAATGAGAGAGCGTAAATTAAGAAGTAGCGTCCATTGCCAAGGGGCGCTCATACAAAACGGCGTAAAACAAAGGCTGGGTGTATAGGAAATTTTTTTGTAATGTGAGCTGTAAAATAGTATTAAATATAATTATAAGACCGGCATTAATTAAGCCATGGACCGACATCGAGTCGTGAACCATAGATTGTGAAACATGCTGACAATACGGACCATTTGTACCGGTAAAGTACATATTTTTAATTGTGTATAAAACGCTTTGCTTGCTTTATTCTAAGAAATTTGTCTGTGTTCATTTTAGCCATCCTCTTTAAGTCATCTGTAGCCTCGAAGGTTGGCGTGTCGCAATGTTCTCTGTAGCTCCAGTCTAGCAGAAGTTATTCACAAATGTTAGCTTAGAAGAACAAAACAGATACTATTGTCTCAGAAGACGACACCGACTGACATTATAAAACTCTGCGTCGCTATAGGGCCTAATTATCAAGTTCGGTTTGATAACAAATTTACTTTGATAGTGGGAATCATTCGTTCTCGGTCTGTGTTTCAACTTCGAAGAGTTTGCCCTGCCTATGTCATTATTGTATTATTACCGTCACTAAAGGAATACCGAGGTATTACCTTGAAATGAACGACCTTGAGTGACAGACAAATTTTGATTAGGGTTGTGTTTGATTTGAAGTTATCATCTAGCGAATATGAATCTTATGATTATCGTATAAACGGCACGATTTTCGGAAAAAAGTTATTGAAAATAAAATATGTTTTGATTTTCTCTACAAATTTTGTGTGAAACATTTCTGACTGTAAGTAGATTAGAACGAGATATTGCTATAAATGTAGACCCTACATAAGTTGTGAAAAATACTCAAATATAAAGTTTCATGGAAATCCGTCCTGTGGGAGAAGAGTTATTCCACGCGGAAGTATTGATGGGCAGGCGGACGGACAGACGTACGTGATGAATCTAATAGTCGCTTTTCGAAATTTTGCTAACGCGCCTAAAAGTGACACTTTTGTTACTAAAATGTTTAGTTGAGGCCTACTTTTAGAGTAGAAGGAATGGGAACGAAAAGTGTAGGAAAGGAAATACATCTGCTGTGCTGTGTGACAGGTCACGTCAGAGAAACCCTGGTCACGTAGACAGCCCGTCAGCGAGTGCGTCGTTTCGTTTAACGTAGTGTACGTGTGTCACCAAACGGAAACGTCTGTTAGTGGACAGCCTTACCACTCTTGAGGTAAACCGCAGTACTTTAAAAACAGGGCTGCACTAACGCTCGGTTTTGACTTTACGACTCCGTGATGTACCTTACACAGTTTGGGCCACAACAGTGAGTTGCTACACTGCCTGAACTACAGAAGTAGTTTGAATGTATTGCTAGGCATCTCTTTGTGTGTCGCAATATTACAGACGTACTTAAGTACCTTCTCCATTCGGGGATTTTATTTCTGTGTTTCTTAGTCTGACTTCTTTCAACGTACCCATTGTAGGTGTAGACGGTTACTGTTGCAGAAAAGAAAATGTACGCCACGTATAAAACAATAAGTGGTATTGTATTGTGATTATCATTTGTTATTAACGATTTTAAACAGTCCCAGTTGATTTACAAATTGACTACTTCTTACAGCACCATACTGCCAGTCAAGGTCGCCTCAAACGTAGCCAGTTTCGTGTTTGTACCTGTCACGTATTGACGTAATAGCATATTGGAGTCTCATCCATCCTTAAAGGGTACAGTATTTTGGGGGTTTTATTGAAATTTTAATTTTAACTTTATGTGTTTATTATTCCTTTATTGGGAATAAGAGCTGATTTATGTATTTTATTTCACTAATTGTGAAGGAGAGGCCTCTTCAATAGCATATTTTTCCGACTATATGTTTGCATTTCTACCTCATGATGACCGAATAAATATGGCCGAAAGAAATAGTAGAGAAGTAAATAAACGTACGTATGTTATTCAAGTATTGTGTTTTTCTGGACGGTAACTCGGTACTGGTTATTGCTGCACCTGATCATACTCTATGACACACACACACACACACACACACACACACACACACACACACACACACACGCACACACACACACACACGCACGGTAGGATTCCTCTGGACGAGTGGTCGGCCCTTCGCGGAGACTTATACCTGAAAACAAACAACATGCACAAGTGACAGAGAGCCATGCTCCCGGCGGAATTCGAACCCGCAATCCCAGCAGGCGAGCGGCCGCAGATTGACCCCTTAGACCGCGCGGCAACCGGGATCGGCTTCGGGGGTTTTAATTAGAGCATATATCTACAAGAGCCAGTAACATGAAAACGCGAAAACTTATACAAAGTGATATACTGGCAAAAGAGATATAGTGCAGAGTCGTTAATCTTCAATGTAGTCCCCACCACTTTCTACATGCCTCCTCCAACTTTCCACTAAGACATAGAATCTGGGCAGAAGAAGTCTTTTGATTGCTGTGCCGCCAGTCATGCACAGCCTCCTTTACCTCCTCATCCTACCTGAACTGACGTCAACGCAGAGCGTATTTCGGGGGCCAGCAGAGGTGAAAGTCGCTGGGTGCCATATCTGGTGAGTGTAGCGGATGGGGCAACACCACCAATTTTAATTCTGTCTGACGGTATGACAGGCTGTGTGGGGCCGGGCGTTGTCATGCTGCAGGCACACGACAGAAGACAACAAACCGCGGCGTTTTCTTCGAATTGCTGGCTTAAGCCGATTCCGAAGTACTTTTCACAGTTGAATGCCTTTGCACTTCCATGTTACAAAATTTATACAAATTTTCTTGTTTTCATTTGGATGACCTTCATACTTATATTATCCCAAACAATATATTGTATTATATTATTCATAGTTGCTCATTTCAGACCCGAATACACGACTACAGTTTCACCTGAATAAAACGCCCGTCACCACACTGAAAGTACATATCTGGAAGACTTTAATTGCGTACAATTTTATTTTTTATATATGTATTTTTAACTTTGAAACCACTCTGTACTAATGAATATGTTACCGAGTCTTAATTCTGTGGCACGGTTTTAATGTAATTGCATTTTTATACGTGTTTGTAGTGCCAGATGGCCTGAAGAAGACCGTTTCGGTCGAAACGTGTAGCCATGCGTAGTCCAACGAAATAACACTAAGTGTTTATAAATTTGTGGAGAAGGTAAATAAGTACTTGTTTAATACAGAAGTAGTACCCCAAGAGAGACTGTTACCACTTCCCGCCACATCGTTTCCAATTCATTATTTCTTTGTCATTCTACTCCACTCTGCACAGCCTGGGCTAGTGATAGTGTAGCCAAGTAGGTCACAAATAAATAACGGTAGTCTGAGTATGCCTATTATAGACACTGAGGACTGGGTACGAGGCTAACACCACCACATCGCAAGAAACAAGCACGTTTTCAGAACGCCATACAAGTCCTCGGGCTATACGTACAAAGATGGCTTATCACACTTTTTAATGCATTGGTTTTCATTATTTTACATGAATTTGAATTGAAGCTCGTCTTATAAATATATATCTCGTCTTGTTGCATAAAAGAAATAAAGAGTTTGAAAATGTACAGTGTGTTCTTTTAGACGTTACCGAATGAAATAGGGGTTTGAAAGGCGAACATGGAGTAACAAAGAAAGAATAAAGAATAGAAATGACAGAAATGAAAGCTTCTGTATACATGTTTGTATATGAATGTTTAAAATAGAAACCGAACTAACAGGCATAAATGATGGTGAGAGGAGGAATTCAGCAAAATTTGAAGTATTAGTGGCGGTGCTTGACAAAAGGACCGTGTCCGGCAAAGGTGAAGGTTAAACTGAAGTGTACTATTGTAACAAATTTCGAATTAATATTAAGTAAGTAATTTTATACTGCTGGGAAATAAATACCGATAATAAGGCTAGAATTGAAGAAATAGGTACACAGTTTATTGCGTGTAGGAAGGGATGGGATTTTAATATAAAAGCAACGAGAGAATAGAAGTTGTACGCACCTGCACGTAGCATGGAATAGTAAACTTCGAGCACGAAGCGTCGGAAGAAGCTCGATTCGTAAAAGAAAATAAAAGAGATGGTGCTAGGAAGTTAATTTTGAAAACGATACTGGCGTTAACGAGACCGTACTTGAAAGTGACAGAAGGAGGAACAAAATTTCAGCTTGTAGCAAGAGAAGGTAGTATTTTCAGAAATCCGACAGAGACGTGTGCTATTGGTAGGTTTAAGAAGCAAGTTCAGTTTTACCTACAGTACTGTCCGCACCTTGTTTAAATTCGAATAAAAATCATATTTTTTCAACTCAAAATAGCCCTTAGATGTTTTTGTTTGTGAATAAATACGTTTTTCAGTTCTTAAAGCGACTTTGGTACGAGAAGACAAGCACCTTCAAAAGCATCTTCTAAGACAAAAAACGTGGGAGAAATGCCATCGTTCTTCAGACGGAACATGAATTTCCCTTATAGGCTGTGAAATATATTTCGTAGTTACGATGGCGTTAAGAGCCAAGCGTCAAACTCTCCGGTCAAACATGCACCCAAGAACGAAGTTTTGCGTAAATGCTGTTTTAGAATTTATATGACAAAGGAGGTATATCGTGCCATAAAATTCTTACTCGAACATTGTACATATATCCTGACAAAATCATTACGACATTATGTTTAAAATTTCAACAGTCCTAACGTAGAATTACGTCACGACGTTGACGCCATTAATTAATAAGCCGGTGTGTTTACAAACGAGGATTAAACGTAAGTGCATTTTCATGACAGAATAATCGTCGCCTTCTGTTGTGTGTTAATACTATGCTTTTCAGAGAAACATATGCTGTGGGCTTTGAAATTTCATTCTGAACGCCTGATTTGCTACACGTTGAAGCACAAATATACTTCGACTATTTGGCGTCTGTTTCATCTCTGAATGGGGCTCGCGATGGTGCAGTTGGTTGAGGCAGTGTGCTACAAACCGGAAGGTAGCGGGTTCGATTCCCGATGGTGTCACTGGAATTTTTCATTGACATAATCCTTCCGTCCGCACTGTGGCCCTGGGGTTGACTCAGCCTCTAACAGAAATGAGTACCAAGAATATTGCCTGGGGGGTAAAGGCGGCCGGTGCGTAGGGCTGACAACCTGACGACCTTCATGTGCCGATTGTCTAGAAATCTGGGAGCCTCAACCTCCTGGAACCCCTAAGGGCCTGTCCAGGCCTGTAATGGGATAGCTTTACCTTCATCTCTGAGTAATTGCTGTTTTTCACCGAAGTTACCATGCTCATTTATGCACATCTGTGTAACTGCAAACTATATAGTTATGTAAACATATTGTCCATGAGTTTATTATGGATCTACAGTCTTTAGTACAGAAATTATGCCGAATATATAAAGTGGATTGAAAACGCCAGGCTTCTTCTACCCATTCGTTTTAATCAGTGTTAACAGTATCTGTCCTTTTCTATAGCATTCAAAGCCGAACTGATCTGGCGTTCGAATGTCTACGTTAAGTATAAGTTATACAGTTTCCGATGTATTTAAGTTTTTCTTTGTGATTTCTCCAGTTTAATTTTCTTCGTTATATTGAAACATTCTGAAAAGAGAAACATGAAAACTAGATGTGAATTTGTGTGAAGGGTTTAGGTTGGTCGGGAGAATGTAGATAAAGGTCAAACTGAAATTAATGTGGGGAAGTGTAAGGTCTCACTGTTTGATGCTAGTTAAACACTTCACTTCTCTTTTGTCTGCTTGTCTAGCCAAGTGATGCGGCAACCACGCCATACAGTGCGAGTAACAGCATTTGATTTTGGGAAGTTGAAGATCTGACGGCACTGTGTAACGATTCTTAGACTTTAATGGACAAAGAGGTGTTAAGCGTTATTCCATGAAGTCTGCTCGACAGCTGTGAACACGTGTTTCTGTACAATGTGACAATTTCGAATCTAGGGATTAAATCGCCACCCATATGGGTGCAGGAAACTTCTTCTCGGAAAGAAATTAGAGAAGCCGGGAGAATTGTAAATGTTAAAGTTCACCCTAGACCAGGCCATGAAGGCCCAGAGGGAGAGGGGTGGTATAGCGCTACTCTTTCTTTAACCTCGTCACTAGGTAGGATGGCGGCCCACGCCACGACCCGGCCGGCCACTTTATCCCCGAGAAAGACAGGTATTCATTGAATAGGAGCTTGAGTGGGCCTCAGGGCCGGTCTGGATGGTTGCAGAACGTCTGTCCCTCCACCGGGATTCGATCCCGGACCGTCCAGCCCGTAGCGAGCCGCTATACCAACTATGCTATCCCGGCCCACATTTTAAATGTTTATTATAGTTTTTTTAAACGTTTGTGATGATCGCAAACCAAGTAGCGACGGCGGCTGTGGGATCATAATCTTTGTGCTTTGCTAGGAAGCTTTTGATCTTAGGTAACATGAGGATTTCCCTGGCAGTACTACTAAAATTACAATTTTCTGAGAAGAGCCGCTGTGCAGTAAATATTTAGTAACATTTTGAAGCACTCGTTTCTCACATTCAGGGTAATCCGAAGCTGGGGTTAGCGGTTTGTTTGAAACCTTGGTACTTGCGAACAATACCTCACGAGAACATATACCAAAGGGCCCTAATATGAATCTCTAAACACACTGTGTAGATTGCAGTAGTGCAACATTAATGAAAAAGGTCGTATGTAAATGGTTGTGCGCGACCGATAGCAATGGTTCGCCTTACTTCATGGGTAGTTTTGTTAGAGTGTAATTAAGTATGCTGCAGTAAATGTAGTACAAAACATGCACTTAAGTTTTCAATTATGTTGGTGAATTCGTGTGGTGTTTGCTGCACAAGATATACGTCCCTAGTTTTCGTTCACCCACCGAGTTTGTAGGCCCGTCTTGTAGAGCAACATGCAGCGATCTTCTGGAGAAAGTTGCCCATATCATCAGACATAAAATCTGGTAGGCAGGGCGAGTCCTGGACTCCATCCTACCATAAATTGCACCACGTAAATGACGGATATTTTTAATATTTTCTTTGTATATTGTAGACCTGTTTTTATGAATCTCTACTCAGCAGCAGGCCTATCTTACCCTTGTAACGTAACATTTTAGAAATGGTTGGCAGAAGGATATCCAGCAAAAATAGAAATTTCGATATATGTCCTATCCAATATATGTCTCTTGAAACCTGTCTCATATCTGTCTTAAGACACGCTTGTTCAGCGACATGTAGTTCGTGCAAAGAAGAATACACTTTTCTTCAGTTTAGTTTAGTCAGCATTTTATGGTGAAAAGTTATGAGTTTAATAATATTATAAGTTCCCACACATAATGTTACGACCTCGAGATGTTCCTCAATTCTGAAAAAGCTAGAAATGTACAGACTTCTTTTGAATACATTGCAATGATCAGTGACAGTACTGGACGCTTCGTTGTGTTCGCAGCAACCTTTCACCGGAAGCAACTTCAGGTAGAAAAACACTATTTCTCGCAAGTTCTTCCACCTTCGACTAAGGGATTAAATGAAAGGAACACTACGTGTGTGGTTTTGGTTTTTGTATTTTGCTTCCAACACATGTTACCACACGTATATTTCTCATCGCATTACACTATCCATGTAGCTAGAACACCATTATATAGCACCGATATTTCTTTGTAACTTGAAGAATGCTAACAAAAAATATATAAAACTTATATAGGGTCTGTTTCAGTTATGGAAGTACCACGTTAAGGATATAAATGGCTGATGTAACTATGAGGCAGATTTCTCAGTAGTGTGGTATACACTCTCGTTCTTAGACCCATTCAGTTTTTGAAGGAAGAAAGTGTAAGCTTATGGACTTACTGTACTGAGTATTCCCTGATATGAACTTTTGAGAAATCTGACAGATTGCGATGAAATTTTATACGAACGTTGTACTATTGGAGGCCACCCGAATTTCACGCTTCTAGTTTGCTGCATCGGTACCCATCTGCTCGTATCGTCGCTGGTATTGACAATTGTGATTTGGAAGGACCAGTTAATTCAGGTCTTGAAAAGCACTGGGACACAACTCACAGTTAACAGCGTCAAGTCCATCCTTTCGTCGGTCCGTCCGTCCGTCCGTATAACCATCTGCCGACAAGGAAGAGCGCGACTCCTACTGTACGGATATTGGTGAAATTTCATATTTTGGATTTTTACTAAAACTTTCGCTTATTTCGACATTACTATAGGACTAAAATAACATACACTGTACCAGACTAGCTACGTGCAATTGTAATTCCTTGCCGATATTGTCTTTTTTTGACAGACAGTATCTCTGTGACGTACGGTCTAAGGCCGAAGAAGCAGTTGATGTATAACTAAGAGCAAAGGATGGTCTGTTCTAAACATCCCCGTTTACGCTATCTGGACTTTTATGGGATGTCGAGTATGATCTAATGTAAATTTGTTGCTAATATACCAAGAAATCCTGTAGCATGTGTTGTGTAAAGCGTGGAGGGGCGCGTTTGAAACATTAGCATGTTGAGTATTTTGCTTATTCGTCTTCCTTAAATTATTTACGAATTTTAAATGTAGAGATATTAACACGGTAAAATACTTGATTTTCGTGACATTTCCTTACTTTTTTCGTGTTGTTATGTCGCAACACAGAAGAAGTTTCTTTGTTTATTTTTCTGTAACATGGAAGAAATAATGTGGGTTTGACTAACAGTAAATTGGGTAGAACGATCACAAAAATCATAACGTCAAAAGTTGTAATGTTCAAGCTTTTTTTTGTTAACGTCTATTTTTATCTGTATGGTGCCTTGTTTACAAAGAAGTTTATTTTAATGAGGAGAGACTTTATTCAGTAACACAACACTGTGTTCTCGTATTAGACCCTATTATTGAAGGATCACGAAAACGCCCACACAGAAATACAACGTGAAGAAACACGTTATTTTGATGAAAAATTTTAGCATGCATGACACAGAAGTTTTGTATGATAGAAACAGATGTTGGTTCTAGAACTGGAATGGGTATATTAGTAATTTAAATATATAGTTTTCTTATACGTTACTGTAAACTTCTCTGCCTGTCAAGGGTAATGGGCGAAATACTGCTCTTTGCGGTTGTTGAGAGTATGCACTAGTGTTTTAGAATTTAAGTCAGGAGAATTGGAACGTCATGGCACACATGGAGTGCAACGCACACTGAAAAGTATTTCAATCGCGTTACATCCCGACCACGACAGTACTTCAGTAGGCCATTTAGAAATGTAACTTGCTTATTCTGTAAACAGTTAAAATTGGAACGACTTGTAGCATATATAAAAATTTCCTTTTACATTTAATAATGGTACATGCCGCCCGGTGCTTTCCAATGTTTTTCTTTGAGAAACAGCTTAAAAGAAACGTAGAAAAAAAAAGACTGAAACGTATTCAGGGTTTGTTACCGCACGGGCGATTCAGGAAGCTGTTTCGTAAGTGGCAGACCTACATAACAAGAATATACTGCAATAACCTTCCATTTCCATTTCCGCAGCAGCAGTAGCAGCAGCATCAGTAACCTAATGTAGTCCGCAGGCATAACATTCTGAGCAAAGTAACGTTGTCTATCAAACAAGCTTCACAAGATCTTGAGACGGTTCTACATGATGGTACTAAGTTTGGGTATATTTTTCTCATTCTGCACCAGGGTGTCCTCGCTTCTGTATAGGATCATTTCACATGCACTCTGGACTACTCTCGGTCTACAACATTCAACTACCCTAGGGTGAAACAATTTATGTTAAGATATCTTATTTGGAAATACTGACACTGGTTGGCTTTGGTGTTAATAAGGGAAAAACAACGGTCCCTCGAGATATGTTTATTACGAAATCATATTTATTTATAGAATTAATCAATACAAACGAAATTGTGCCTCAAGAATACACTTTATATTTCCCTTACTACATGACATTGCGGAAATGTTGATAATACATGTCCAGCTGCTGCAATAAGAAGTAATTCGAGAGCACTGAACAGGAACTTTGAGAAAGTACAGCCAGTTTAGAATTTAGCGTATTTCTGACTTGTCTGCAGTTATTTATAAGCGTCAGTTTTTTCGAAACAGAAAAGCAGCCCTTGCAATTTCTCATTCCGTACAAGATTAAGTTATAGCAAATGATAGATCATCAGTCTAATCTTTTGACACTATTCAGGCAGTTCATACACACGACGCACGAGTAATTAGAAAGAGAAATTTCAGCATGACGCTCTAAGTGTAAGTTCTAAAGCAAGAGCTTGTGAAAGGCAAGTGCGGAGAGAAACGATGTGACGTATAAAAACTTGCCATTCATCTAAATCCTACAATTTTCTTAAGCTTAGTTCGCAGCTGCTAGTAGTCTAACATAGGCTTCACCAGTCTCTGACGATAACCATGCGTGTTCGCCCACGAAATCTTTTCAGTATAAAAGAGAACAATAAATCAGTTCAAGGGGCCGAAGTTCAGTAAAATACCAGTACATAGGAATAAATTAGTGTGAGAACAGTG
This sequence comes from Coptotermes formosanus, assembly GCA_013340265.1. NCBI lineage: Eukaryota > Metazoa > Arthropoda > Insecta > Blattodea > Rhinotermitidae > Coptotermes > Coptotermes formosanus. Next base: position 3,836,473 of record BLKM01002183.1, read on the forward strand.
ACTGCTTTTTACAATTGTTCCGCCCTTATCACCTTCCACACCTCGTAGGCCTGCTCCAGTCTGTTAACCCAAGATAGGTTACGTAAACCCAGTATGTGAAAAAATGCATAAGGTGCCATCTTCGATCAGCTTCATCCTCCGCATTCGATATACCCGCCTTTGTGCATTGCTACGTGCAGGTGCCTCGGGATGAGAGAAGTAAAATCGATGTCGGTGGTACTGTGAAATACAAAGATTTATTTCTTGGACACCCAAAATCCAAGATATGCATTTTTAAAGAAGAGAAAAGATGGCTAGGCTAGTTGCGAGTCTCAGAACGGGTGGTTATATCATTAGTAGAGTAGAACGAAAATAAGCGTGATTCAGGAAGTGCCTCGTGGTGAGAGAGGTAAAAGCATAAGCCAGCGTTATTGTGAACTGGAAGTTTTTAAGGTGTGAACAGTTGAATTCCAAGAGTTAAAGTTTCCAGAGAAAAATGGCCTGACAAGTTTTCTGTCTTGGAAAAGAGCTAATGACCTTATCATTGGTACGATAGAAAGACAAAATGTAATTCAGATTAAATTGATAGAAATTTTGTAAAAAGTGCATTGTAGCTTTTAGTATGCTGTATCTTTGGAGAACAACATTAAGCCGGACAAGAGGAGAAATACAGGAAAGAAAGTGGAGGCTGGTGATAGCGAGGTAACGAAGCCGTTTCAGTTGGTAGTCCTGAGGTATACAGTGAAGACAAACCGTAGACTTGCTGTGATTGGATCAGTCTGTGCTCTCACAGATACAGTAAGCTGGTATCTCGGATCGTCATCGCTTTATCACATCATACTTATGTTAGGTAAAGCTATTCCTATACAGGCCTGCACAGGCCCTTAAGGTTCCAGAGGTTGAGGCTCCCAGAATGACTAGAAAATCGGCACACGAAGGTGCCAAGGTTGTCAGCTGTACGAACCGGCCGCCTTTACCTCTTGTATATACCCCTGTTCTTCCTTTCTGGTAGAGGCTGAGTCGACCCCAGGGCCATAGCAAGGCCGGAAGGATTAAGTAATTGAAAAATCCCAATGACCCCACTGGGAATCGAACCCGCGACCTTCCGGCTTGTAGCGCAGTGCCTCAAACAACTGCAGTGGGCGAACCATGCACAAGACAGATTTTATGCTTTCATGTATATATGCAGTGATTGTAATGGGGAATTGACGTATCGTTTATGAAACCCCATTTTACTGTCAGTTTTCGAATAACCCAAAACACATGTGATAAGCCAGCCTGAAAGTTAGAGAACATAGAATACTGAAATGCGGGTTCTTATGGAGTAACACATTTGCGAATAGGGTTTTGAGCTCGTTGATTTCGACTCTAGATCATGTTCTGAAAAAGAGTAAACTTATCTAATGACGATTGTTATCATAGAGGATTTAAGGTCATTAGCTGGAATAAGCTCAGCATACTTGGGAAGGTAAATGCACTTCACGAGCCTGGGCTTTAGCTTTTAGACTGTCTAGTTAAGTTACAGATTTTTCTAATTGCTCTAAATTGTATATAATATTAAAGCTTGTAAGGGGTGTCTTGCAATATATACTTATCTTGATTTCCATAAATCATATCGAGTTTGCTCCATGGTGTGTGATGAAAAGATGATTATATAATGTATTAATATTCCCCTTTCTTACTATGATAGAATAGAACACAATAGAACAGAATGTGGCCTAGTATGATGTCATGTTAGGTGTGACGTCAGATACTGCTCTTTTTACGGTGTCATCATGTAGAAGTCTCACACGAACTTCGATGGTTATGAGGATAAATGAATACACATATGGATCGCTGGTACATTGATGGTTGCCAGTGGAGAAAATAAACACGAGGATATGATCCTGCCTTAGTACTATTTGGTCCACCACGGATCACATATGATTTACCCTGGAACTGAAGTGGTGTCTCCGCTTGTGAAGCCGGTGAATGATTAACAGTTGAGTATGCTACAATTCAGTATGCTCTGGTGTGACGGAGTGGTTGTCCGTGAGTGAGTGACTGAGTGAGTCACACCCGGGCTGGCATGGGTGCCGGCTTTCCGTGTTTAACTAGGAACACTGCTTGATCTGTACAGTGCTGGATGGAAAAGATGATCAGTGTTGCAAAGGTTTAGTGTATGTTTAGACGAAAAAATAAGCTCATATACGGTAGTAATGAGTGGAGCAGCAGTATTTCTTGCCCTCCAAAAAAGAACACGTTTATTATTATTATGTTTTATCTTGCCACAGGCCGTTTCTCCCTGGTACTTCTCTTGAATCAGCGGCGATCCGCACCGCTCAGGTATCAAGTTTCAGACTGCAGTACTTTCCGTGTTATGTGTGATGTTCCAAGTATAGCTGTCTTCTGTAGCTAATATATTGAATGTTTTCCTGGTATGGCTTCTAAATTTTTCTTTAAACCCCTTATTATTATTATTATATCCAGCTTTATTTTCAGAACTTTTTAAGTATACTGCGTTCATGTGTAGTAAAATCTTGATGTCAAAGCGCCCCTAGTCTCCGATAATGCACAGAAATGGAAAAGTGGAATGTTTATGTGTGGGAATCGTAACTAAAGATGGTGTTTGTTCAATACTTCTGTTGAATGTTCAATGAGAATGTTAATGTGTCCACAGATAAATATACCATTGCAAGCAGGAAGAGAATCCTGGTGATATTAGTATTGGACGCATGACATCTGCATGCTAGTCCAATACGATAACCAGAGAGATAAGTTGCCTAATATTATTAGGTATATTTTTTTCTGTGACGTAACAGACCAACTCGAGCCTAGACCGCCTCGTTTTGAGGTTTCTAGATTACACACAATCACACACGCACACACACACATATACCCGGTAGGACTCCTTTGAACGAATGATCAGCCCATCGCAGAAGCCGCTACCTACGTTAACACACAACACACACAGGAGACGAACATCCTTTCCCTCCTCAGGATTCGAACCCGCGATCCCAGCAATCAAGCGGCTTCAGATCTACTCCTTGGACCGCACGGCCACCGGGGTCCGCTGGTCTACATTTATGTAACAAAATAATTTATGACATTAATAATTTTTGGGTTTGTAGCACCGGAAATCTGTGAGATATAAAAGCAGGCTTGGCAAGTTCTACCCAGAATGCCATACTCTTTCTGCCTGCCCATTTCTTCCACCCCCTTCTATATTTTGTTTTCATTCTTTATTTTTTCCTACTGGTTTGGTCTCTTTGTTTTTTGTATAAATGGCCATCATCCAAGATAAATTAGGCTTTCAGGCATATCAAAATAAGAAAGCAACTATGAATTTATGAATGAAAGAATTGATTGAAAAACTTTGTTGTGTGTTTGGTGTTTACACAGTCGACCTAGGTAAGTAATTTAAGGAATGAACCTTAATCGGAAAACAGACAAAAATCATTGCGGTCCAGAATTTGCGTAACCCATTTTAGTGTTGTAACGAATCAAGGCGGTGTCATGGCAGGATATATAAGCTGGAAGTCAGTTCAGCTCTCACTCTTTCCTGCCAGTTTGTAAAAGCTCTGTGCAAAGGAACGAAAAAGAAAGAGAACGAGCTTCTAATGTTTATACACGGATAGAATTTTTTATCATGCGCCTGCTAACACTGCAACCCTCTTCATCAATATTCTCCTCGACCCGCATATATCTAGCCCGTTGCAGGCGTAAGGCAAAGAAGACTGTGATGGTCTAAGTAAACACTCGAATTCTCAACCATTTCTATCTACTCTAACTGTCGCTCTTCTTCACACAAAGAGTGAAAATAAAAATGGAAACAGAGCAAGAAAGAATTCAGATACTGTACTTTCCTCCACTGTGCAACATTAGAAGCATGGGAACATTTCTTCGTTTTTAGCGTTGCTGTAACACTTTCCAAAGATTTCGTGAAAGAACTCAGTAAATTGTTAAGGAATTCTGCACTAAAGGCAGGCAATAGAAGTTTAAACTAAATACCATGAGAGTTTTCTCTCTTTATTTTAATTTGAAAATTATTTAAATTATTTGGATGTTTTCAAAGTTTTAATGGCTTTTATGTGATTTCAGTCTCATATCGGTTTAATGGGTGAGAACTGTAAGTAAAGGGAAATTGTGACAACCTGTGCTGATGTCTTTCAATACAATTTCTTTTGCGTGCCTCGTTATACCGCAGTTCCAGACATACCGAGGCTCTGAACATGTCCCCAGTAGGAATGCATGCATATATTTTGTCTTACAAACTTACGTACAGTCCTTAATTATATTACTGTATTTCAAGATAACCGTGGTGTACGGTGAACGTAGCGGGAAAAGTTTGTAGTACTGTGGTTTCTCCAGTCTTGGAGTTACTGTGTTCAAGAGCAAAATATAACGACCACTCCGGAAAGTTATAGCCACGTGGCGATGGCGGTGTATAAATACAAGGTGTTATAGTGCTGATAATTTAATATGCCTTGTGTATAATATAAAGTATTTTCTACACTAAGACATCACGATATTAAACAAATGGTAATTTCTTTTATGACGCATGTGCTGGTGATGAGCCCCTGCACTCGCTTTGTATTTATGGCTGCTCCACTGTGTTTACGTAAACACCCCCCGTTTCGACATAACCGGGTCATCTTCAGGATGGTGTTACAACAGCATTAGTTGTAAGCCTAAGACACGTAAAATATAAACCATGTGGCAAAAGTTGTAGTGTTAAAACCATAAAATTTAGAATATAGCTTATGTGTGTAAAGGAAACACGAGGTATTCCATCATACATTGTGTATTGTCTTTAGATAAATACATACCACGTGCTGTCACAACGTGCTCATTTTTTGAGTTGTTTCTGTTGTGTTACAAATGTCCACATTATTATATTACATTGTCTGTTGTTCCTTATGATGCCCTGGAATGACACATCTGTTGTTTGTGCGTGTACTATCCGTCTATGAAGTTTTATATCTTCCTAATTATTTTTGATTTTACTTTGGACGTCAACGTACAGTGGCTTATGTTGTGGTTGTTTTTTACACTTTCCCAACAATGATGATTAGTGCGCCAATCCCAGTGGCCTTGCGATCTAAGGCGTACGTCAGCGACCGCTTGCCTGCTGGGATTGCGAGTTCGAATGCCACTGGGGGCATGGCTGTCTCTCTCTTGTGAGTCTTGTGTGTTGTCAGGTAGACCTCTCCAAGTCAGGCCGATCACTCGTCTAGAGGAGTCCTACCAAGTGTGGTGTGTCTTAGTGTGATCTTGAATCCTGAATAATGAGTAGGCCCTGCCTCACTAGAGGCCGTTGCGCCATGAACAAATTTTTACTGGCGCTTACTTTTGAGATGTTGTGTATCTGCCTGGTGGTGCTGCTTTTGTGTAACACACAGTTGCGTTATTCTTTAGACAGCTGTGCTATGTGCTTGGTACTGTTATCGACATCCATTTTCTTGTTCCAATATTTCGAACATTGTATACTCAACGTCTATATGATATACATTTGTATGTTTTTTATGTAGAATATAGGGTACTTCTTCAGTGTATTCATGTAGACGCTTTTTAGGCGCGTTCTCAAAATTGCGAAAAGCGACTATGAGCTTCGTCGTGTCTGTCTGTCTGTCTGTCTATCCGCATGGAAAAACTCCCACTGGACGGATTTTCGTAAAATTTGATATTTAAGGTGTTTTCGTAAGTCTGTCGAGAAAATTCCAAGTTTGATTAAAATATGCCAAGAATAATGGGCACTTTACATGAAGACGTAGTACATTGATAGTTTCTCGCTGAATTCTTCTTAGGCTCATAAATATTTCAGGCAAGCACTGTAGAAAAAATTAAAACACACATTTTATATTAGGTGACGTTTTACCGAAAATCGGGGCGTTAAAGAGATAATGAGAAAATAGGCCTATGGCACAGCCAGACAGGTCACAGATGACAAAATAATGATGGCGCATGCGCTTTATTTGCTGGATAATTAAGGCGACAGGCACACACACGGAATATGTAATACTTATTGCTTTTTCGTGACAACGGTTGTTACACGATGGCGCCTCGATGTTACTTTCATACGTACATTGCCTGCCTTGTTATTTTTTGTATTATTCATGATGAAATAAAATATGGTCCAGAAATATTATACTCCAAGGGAAATTTGCTTTAGATCTGCAAGGTTTGCGAGTAGGTATATTTGTTCTTCGTATTGCTTTCACTTTCATGTGATTTATTCAGTAACAGATATCAATTGCATGATATGCGTAACGAGTTGTAATAAAATATTTGTTCTTCTACTGTTTTTCTACGATTCATAATAGTTTTCGTTGTTTGAAATAAGTCACTTGTAAAGACTGTTAACTAGAACTGTAACGCATTTTCCAAGCAAATATGTACTTAATAATACGGGTGTTAGTAATCAGGTTTAGTGCGTTGTAGCTTTTTTCCGTGGTTCGATATCGCTAGTGGGCTTAGGCCTCCTCATTGTCGAGGCTTTACGATCACATTCCTTTAGACACACCACACTAGGTAGGACTTCTCTGGACGGGTGATCGGCCCGTCGCGTAGACCTGTGCTGGAGTTTTACTTAAATTTATTTACTTATTTATTTAAATATTAGCTATTATTTTATGTACTTAGATTATTAAAAGGAAACATGCAAGAAAGTAAGACGGTATAATACGTTATTTCTCCGATTCTGTAGTTAGCATTCCAGAAGACCACAAATCACATAGTTTCTTCTTTAAATACGTGTTAAAATAGTACTTCTATTTCATAGGAGTTTATTCTTATATACAACGTTATTTTGGAAGGAACTGCACAGCTAACTGTATGCGGATCATTTAATATTTCATCGACATTCCTGAAGTCTTTCAGTAATCACCATTCCAGTCTGAAGCTGTGAATTCCATGTAGGTCAGCAAGTGTCAGTTTTGGAGTGCTGGCACCGGTCGCTGTTTCTGGAACACGCATTGTCTTCGGGCAACAACACACTCAACAGCTAAATTAATTAGTGTGCAGTAATGAGAGTATTTCTCCGGAGCCATGTTGTGGACAGGTGGATGGGGCTGCTGCTAACAACACATCGTGCAGGAACGTGAAACCAATTAGACACTGCGACAATTGTGCGCGCTGCTAATATAATGTACAGCCGACTACCCAGAGTTTATTATTGGTCTATTCTCATCTACAAGGGACACATTTATACCTAAAATTGTGCTGCAGGGGTGTCCATTTCATGATAATCTCTATCCAGCAGTCAGACTCGGTAAATCTCTATATGTACACGCACAAAAGTCAGTCACCGATTAGTAAAATGTGCACTAAAATACGTTGGAAGTCTATTTATTACTATGTGATACCGCTTTACGAATTGACTGGTACCATGAAGCCTCCATGACATTTATTTCTTCCAGTGGCGCAACAGCCCTTAGTGGGCCAGGGCCTCCTCATTATCGAGGCTTCACGATCACATTCACTTAGACACACGATTTTCTGTAGGACTCCTCTGGACGAGTGATCAGCCCGATGCAGAAACTTCTGACGAAACGCAACACTCACAAAAGACAGACATCCCTGCCTCCGTTGAGATTCGAACTCACAATCGCAGAAGGCGAATGGCCGCAGACCTACGCCTTAAACCGTGTTGCTGTGGGTTTGGCTCCTCCGTGCAACACGGAACATATAATTTTATTTCTGGTAGCTGACTTTTTGGGCCCTTTTGTGTAATATCCAAATTTCCCTCTTCTTCCAAGCGGCGCGCCGTAGAAAAGTGGCAAACAGAAAACACTTCCCTTAGATAGACAAACCCAGGAGAAGTTTTTTTTTTGATTTCGAATTTTAGGCATAGGATGTCAGAAAAACATACGCGTTCATAGAGTGGAACTCGGTTACAGTATCAAGAAGAAGACTGAATATTTTGTGTCATTATGAACGAGTGTCGTTATAAGCGAGTAGTGTAATTTTATGGTTAACGGTGAGGAATTAATTTGGACCGAAGAATAGCTGACACTATAAGGGAGGTGTCGTATAAACCGATGTCGTTAAAACCGGGTTCGACTGTATACTCATATAAACTTCCCTGTCCATTCCAAAGGGATTAGGGCTGAATTTCTGTTACAGGGCTGTTCAACTATCAGTGCAGTTGGGCTGCAGGTTCCTTAACTACCTATGGGCAGTCCAGTCGGCCTCCGTAAGCTCCTCAGTCACTATTTTAATTAGACCAGTGGACCAATTTCTGTTACATTCCTTTGGTTCTTCAACAGCCAATTGAAGTGGACGTGTGTCAAGTCCTGTCACGTCTGGGACTAGGCCGAATTTCAGTCACACAGCTCGTGAACCTCTGGTTGAACTAAGTGAGAGGCCATCAAACTTCTAGCGAAAATTAACCACCAGGAACAGAATAATGTTTTCTCAAATTGCGGTGTAGATTTTTCTGCCTTAATCTGCCTCTTAATTCAACAAGTCTTTCAGGGAGCATCATAGATGCTTATTGTGTACGGGGATAATACGTCATCTTCTCTTATAGGTTTCTGAAAAATCTAAACTGGGAAAAGAAGGAAATATGCAAATTATTTGTACAGAGTTTAAAATTATTAGATGAATGAATCCTACTTGAATAGACAGGCCTTTTACAACGTCCTCAGAATGTCCATAAATGTTTTCTTAATTGGCTCAAATATAAGTTCGCAGGCAAAGTTTCTTCCCACCCCCATGCGTCCATAAGAAAATCCTGGCGGAACACATATCATCAAGGGGAAGCTCTTGGCGCGCCTATCACCTGAATATTCAATGTGTAAGCAAAGGATGATAGAACAGTTTCGACGCAGTGCATACGATACCACTGCGGACGAACTTTTCGGTCACTCTAAACTTGTGTCATTAGGGCGAAATAATAACTGTCACAAATTTTGTTAAGATTTCTTAGTTTTATATTCAGAAAGTGTATTCAAATATTAAAATTGGGTTTTGAGCAGAGAATACGTATAACAAAAAGTGTCTCATTGTACAACATGATATAACGTATCGGGTAGCATAGGACACGACATTCTTTCAAATACTGTAGCATTGACATTTCACCTTTAGATTTGAATACATCACACTTACAGAGAAGAGAGTTTTCTTCTGTGCTTTTGCAGTTTATTAAAAGGTTTTATTGTGTCCGGGCCTTATAGAAAGGTTCGCTACAAATGTTGCACTCAGTGGTTTCTTTTTTCTTGGAACGCGCTTAGAACTGTACTGCAGTGTTCCTTTAGTAGTTTTGTGATCTTATTTTCTGTGATTCGTTCAGAGAATATTTGGTACGGCTTTATTTACACTTCATTTTCTGTTTAGCCTGTTTTCCTCAATCTTTCCCAGCAGGGTACTACTAATACTGGAACTGTGGAAGGGCAGTTTCCTGTATAAGCTTACATAATCTTTCCGAGTCCTACGTATACGTACAAGAACCTTGAAGAATAATTTTTGGGCCTGAAGCAAAGAATATAGTGTACTAGGGGGACATGCCGGTTGAAGATCCAAGGGGAGATATCTTACATTTGAAAATACATATGTGTTTATGGGTCTAATGATCAACACCATCTACGAGATAGGTAACAGTATGCAGTGTCGAGGCCGTCCGATGGTTAACGTCATGTTTTAGACATGGTGATTTCCTTATGTCTGAGAGTATACACATGTCAGAGCCAGATGAATGTTAGTGTCACCTGTCAGATATCGGAAATAATTATTTTTGAGTTCTTTAACCTTTTAAAGCCTAGCGGTAACTTTACGTACGACCAGGTTTAACATTAAAAAATTCTACGTGGTGCCCACATTGCGTTTATGTGTTTTGTACGGATCTCAGAACAAACAGCAACTTTTGCCTCATAAAACATTAAGAGACTGGATTTTATAACCGAAGTGGAGAGTGTTTACAGAGCGGTGCGCACTGAGTCCTTATATAAAACAGATACGTTGCGTCTTTAAAGGGTTAATTAAAGATGTGTTTGTCAATAAATAAATAAATAAATAAATAAGCCAGTCAATGAAAGGAATAAATAAATGAATCAATAAACGGATGATAAATAAATCAGTTTGTGAAGTGAATAAATGAATGAATGAATGAATGAATGAATGAATAATCATAAACCCTCACATGTTATATAAGTAACAAACTATAATTATACAGAATGTCACTAGCTGGGAAACCGACTGTGCTGCATTAATTGTGGACTGATGAGGTTTATTGGGACTCATTGGAGTTCTGCAATGAAAATCTTAATTGGGAGATTAAACGAGGGCTTGCCTTGATTTTCTGGGTAAAATTAACTTAATTAAACTACAGGAGCCAAGGAAATGGATGAAATTAAGAAGTTCAAAACATTTGGAATTACATTTATCAGCGGTGTGGAAAGCAGTTCAATTAGTACGGTGATTCTATATACCGAAGGTGGGCAGAATACTGTCTTCTGTGTCAACAGAGATCGTTGTATCTTACGGTTACAGTGTTGAAACCGCCAGATTGCTGTCACAGTCTCTATGATTCGGACATCACATTGCAATTTCTTTAATTCTTTGCGTTATTTTTATCTATCTTTCATTCATCTTTTTACGTTTTCCACCTACCATTTCATTTAGCGGTGTGTAGCTTTGTATTTTCTTCAGTCTTTAAGATTCAGTAGGGCTTCATGGATGAGGGATTGGCCAAACCGAATGCATTTGTCTACGCAGAAAACCATTAATTTCTTCAGCAAATTTCGAATCCACGATAGGATTTTTCGATTGGGCCAAAACAGCGCGGTTTCAGATCTCGTTTTCATCGTGAGCTGTCAGCTATATATCTACTGCAATATTTCCCGGACACTGACCTAGCCGCCGCTTTTTGACTGCAAATTACAGGTAATATTTTAAATTCCAGTGGCATCTATATGTAATTTCTGCTGGAATGTTAAGAACTTCACATGTCTGCCCACAAAATGTACGTATTTATTTTTTTGTGAGGCTTTGAATAAATACCGATTGTGTACCTAAGCCCAAATAACCGGTTTGGACATGGTGTGTGTTCTGTTTGAGGTATGAACTAAGTTTTTATGTACACATAATTTAGAAAATGTTAGTCTTCAATGAATTAATTTTTTTTGCCGAACCGTAATTTTAATGAGGGATATTCCAATTTTGTATGAATATTTTGCTGGCCATTGACAATATTTTAATTGTTGCTGTGTTTGATATATGCCGCATTTCTTAGTCTGACTCTACTGCTATCCCAAAGTCGCTGGTTGTGATTGTACTGACATTTTTATTACTGGTATTGTTGGCGACAGTTGGTATCGAGCCCGGAAGTTAATAAACACTAATTTAGTATTCTAACCACTACTTGTCACAAGTGTTAAGGAAGAGTATCATGAGAAGCAAAATTCTGAGGAAAGGAGCTCCCGACATATCGTGTGTGTCAGAGTATGGAAAATATCCATCATAATCCGTGTTCCTATATAATTACTCAACAGTTCCACAGATTTTAAATAGTGAATATTTAAAACTGTTCGGTAGGTTGACTAGAACACACAGATTAAATGTTACTTACCGTTTCGATAGGAAAATGAGGGATTGAGGACCTTTAGATTTATATTTTGTAGTGTTACCTTATGTAGGAATTTCTTTTGACTTTGAGGGGGTTGGGGCGTCTTTAACATGGAAATTATTTGCCATGATGGTTCTTCTGATGTTCTCAAATTGAGTGCACTCTCGTGTCAGGGCTTTGAGGAGGATAACATTTCACACTTCCAGATACCTCTTTTTTCGCCTTGCTCGTTCATATATTGAAGATCTTTCGTTGAGCATAGCTGTCACAATCCTGCAGCACTCTCTGGAGCCAGCTTTCCCCTGATTTCGTGTTACTTTAGTCTTTGTCGTGCAGATTGCTTCACTAGCTCATTATTGTTGTTATTGTTGTTATTATTATTATTATTATTTGTTAGGTTATTATGCTAAGAGGGTTCAGGCAAACCAGGAGGGCTTGAAATTGAATGGTACACATCAGCTTCTGGTTTATGCTGATGATATTAATATATTGGGCGGAAGCATACAGAGTATAAAGAAAAACGCAGAAGATTTAGTAATTGCTAATAAGGAGATTGGTCTAGAAGTAAATGCTGAGAAAACTAAGTACATGGTCATGTCTCGAAATCAGAATGCAGGACAAAATCACAATATAAATATAGATACTAAATCCTTTGAAAGGGTGGAAGAATTCAAATATTTGGGAACAACCCTAACAAATCGAAACTCCATTCATGAAGAAATTAAGAGCAGATTGAAGTCGGGGAATGCTTGCTATCATTCGGTGCAGAATATTTTTCTTCCAGGTTGCTATCCAAAAACACAAAGATTAGGGTATACAGAACTATAATTTTACCTGTTGTTCTGTATGGATGCGAAACTTGGTCTCTCACACTGAGGGAGGAACAAAGACTGAGGGTGTTCGAGAATAGGATGCTGAGGAGGATATTTGGGCCTAAGAGGGACGAGGCGACAGGGGAGTGGAGAAGACTAAGTAACGAGGAACTTAATGACCTGTACTGATCACCAAATATTATTATACCACCACCACGACCACCGCCACCACCGCCGCCGCCACCACTGCCGCCGCCACCACCACCACCACGACCACCGCCACCACCGCCGCCGCCACCACTGCCGCCGCCACCACCACCGCCGCCACCACAACCGCCGCCGCCGCCACCACCACCGCCGCCGCCGCCACCAGCACCACCACCACCACCCCCACCACCACCACCACCACCACCACCACCACCACCACCACCACCACCACCACCCCCACCACCGCCGCCCCCACCACCACTAAAGGAATTCAACTACCTTAAAATATCAGACGAATTTACCCGTATATTATTTTCTCTTGTTTCATGATTATTTACTTGAATTGCTTCTTGAAATTTCAAAAACGTAACCATCGTGCACACAAACACAGACCAATTATATGCTTATTGCTTACAATAATAAATTAGGTTCAGCCATTAATAACTACATTTAAAGTGCAGTTACACTGTATTCATAATTTTGTTTTTAAATTCTGGCAGTGTAATTTTTCCAACAGTACGTGACAGCGGAAACAGATGGTATTTCTGACCTTTAACATGCTACTGGTTTATTCAGCGCACTCTAAATAATCCGTGCTCATATTATCCGGTTTGCGGTTATCCCCCCGCACGATCGTAAGTCGCTAATGACTAATGACGAACGTGGGAAATAATGTGATTTGGCGCCGCGTGCTCGAACAACGGCAGGCACAAGTTATGTAAATATTTCGTGTGTAATAAATAAAGTAGAGTTTTCTTTTTGTTCGTGGATCAATAATTATATGTTTTGGATTATCCGAGTCTCAATTACCCGTTCACCCCTTCCCACCTTTTACTCGGATAATAGGCAGCACGCTGTAGTTCTTTGACAGAAAAGTTCATGAATGAAGGGTAGTGGTAATATCACAGGTAATCATAATAAATACACAATGTTATTAAAGTGGGCTTGAATATGCGTATATACGTCCTTGCGTGTAGTTACATGCCTACATAGATATTCACATTCTGCGTGTATTTCCACTTCTGCAGATATGACAATCCTTTTACGGACCCGTAGATGATGGTCATTGTTCCTCGTTGCCGTCCCTGGTTTTCTTGGAAAGAGAAATATAAAATTTACTAACCCAGTCGTAGAATGCAGATCACTGCACGGCTCTGGTTATTTAATACGTACTGAGTGTCGCGTGAACAAATTCTTATAATTTTTGAAAACTAACTATCAAGGGAGGCGTGAAATCAAGGAAACACCTCTAGTTCAATTATTTTAATCGGCGTGAAGTCTGTATTCACACCACGACGTGCACTGTGGGCCATCAAGGTAAAGAATGGGAGTGAAGTTGAATTCTCAGTTGAGGAAAGGTATGGCAGAACATGCTGTGAATATTTTGGACGCATGAATACCCTCAAAGAGTTAGTACCTGGTTTTGTATGCCTGTGTGGGAATTCGGCAACGACCTGCACGTAAAATAAGAAGAGGATGATAGCTTCTGCATGCAGGGTATGGTCGCTGCTGTAACTCCAACGGTGTGGTCGTATCCATGGTAACCATTGTGGGGCTGTTCTCACGAGGGGACACATCGAATATGTGTTTACTTTCTTGTTACTACAGTAACAGTGATGCGGAAATCAACTCAGATCTTTTACGTTCTGGTTCAGAAACTTACGTCTTTTCAGTTACTGAACACGAAAGAAAATGGGTCTGAACTGCTTCAGTAAATGCAATGTTTGGATAGAAATAAAAGCGAATGACGGACATAGTTATAGAAACATGTCTGATCATAGATATAATTCCACATCTGTCGTCAGAACTGTAACACAAAATTAAATTAAATTAAATTAAATTTTCTTGAAGTTGAAAAAATCTAGATTCCCGACGGTAAGATAAAGAATTATTTCAATAACTGCTGGTAGAAAGGTGTGAGCCAAGAAAATAATATTTATCCACATAGACGTTGGGTTAAGCGGTGGCGTAGTTGGATGAATCACTGCGCTACCAGCCGGAAGGTCGCGGGTTCGATTCCCGATGTAGTCACTGGGTTTTTTCGTTGATTTAATCCTACCGGCCGCACCATGACCCTGTGGTCGACTCAACCTCTAACCGAAATGAGTACCAGGAATATTTTCTGGAGGGTAAAGGCGGCCGGTGCTTAGGGCTGACAACCTTACAACCTTTATGTGCCACCTGTCTAGTAATTCTGGGTGCCTCAACTTCCTGGAGCCCTAAGGGCCTGCCCAGGTCTGTAATGGGATAGCTTTACCTTCACATAGACACAGACAAACTAAAGTGAAGTGCTGTTGTAGGTGTGACACGTGACAGGACAGTGATTACCAACACCATAATTTTCGGTTCATAACCATACACTCCTAGTATACCCGGGGCCCATAACCTTCTTCGGCCTGTATTCACATTAAATCTGAGACTAACCTATTTCACAGTGCAGTTTCCTATTAATAACGTGTAACACTGATTACACGGTAGAATACATCGCGTTATATCAATATACGCTATTTAAACTTCGCGGTGCACAGTGCGGTTTCGTATTATTAGCGTGTAACACTGATTATTCATACACGGTAGAACATGTCACTTTATATTAATGTACACTCTTCACACGATTACAGATTCGAGACATGCAAGCCACATTGTCACTTAATTAAGTTCATTAAGAATTCCGAAAAGTTTAATACTTCAGATGTAGTCTTCATGCCGTCTGTGACTAATGTTAGAGAGGATGCGTCATCTTATAACATTCGATCTCTTAATCGTGATTGTATTTCCACTTCGGTCGTGGAGGTACGTCTCCAATTTTTCTGTCGTTGTGTATCTTGTGTAGACTGAGGGGCCTTGCTTCGGATTGTTCCTCCGTTCAAGGAATGCTATCACATGTCTAGAAACATGCCTGAGACACCTGGGGGCGACAGACAGGTAGCTACACAGTCTGACAATTATATAATGCGACTGAGGTTATAGAATAAAACTGGAACAAAAGACTTGAGTACTATCTGTGTTTTATTCAAAGTACATCCCTTCTGCATCGATACAGTGAGTGGCACGATCTAGCAAAGACTGGAATGACCTCTGCACGTCTTCTTGTGGTATGGCCCGAAGACTCGATGTCACAGCTGCTTGGATGTCTTGAACATCTTCAAAGAGGCGCCCTTTCGATGGTAACTTCAGTTTGGGGAACAGAAAATAATCACAGGGGGATAAATTAGGGGACTAGGGCGGATTATTGAGCACGCACGCTTGTTTTCGGGCTAAAAATCCTTGTACAGCAACTGCCCAGTGAACCGGTGCATTGTCGTGAAGAAGAAGCCAACTGCCTGGTGCTGTGTACTCGTGCCGGTCACGGCGAATCCTCTTCCATAGGCGTTCCAGAACACTCAAATAAAAACTTCCATTGACAGTTTGTCCCTCAGGGACAAACTCGTGGTGAATAATTCCCTTGCTGTCGTAGAAACACACAAGCACTTCATAGATGACACTTCTATTTTGGTCAAAATAAAATCAGTCGCATTATATAATTCTCAGACTGTGTATGTAGTGACTTGTATAAGTTCAGGTAAGGTAAAGGTAAAGCTATGCCATTACAGGCCTGGACAGGCCCTTAGGGTTCCAGTAGGTTGAGGCTCAAAGATTTCAAGTCAGTCGGCACGTAAAGGTGGTAAGTTTATCAGCAGCGGCCGCCTTTACCCCCCCGACCCCCAGGAAATATTCCCGGTACTCATTTCAGTTAGAGGCTGAGTCGACCCCAGGGCCATAGTGCGGCCGGAAGGATTATGTCAATGAAAAATTCCGATGACATCATCGGGAATCGAACCCTTAGCGCAGTGCCTCAACCAACTGCGCCACCGCGTGTCCCGTAAGTCTAGGTACAGCAATCAATTGGTTCTTATGGACGTGACCAGTCGCAGGTGGTTAGTCGCCGGTGTCCCACTGCGGAGACCCTGTTACGATCACAGATTGGTTCATATTGTGAACGAAGCGGGAATGGGACTGTTTTCCTCCGATTACTTCGGTTTTCCTCTGTGAGTACCATTCCGTGCTACATATTCATATTTCATTTGTTTACCACCGCCCCACCGACGTTGTGTGATCTTAGCAACTAACAGGGTCGCTAAGAAAACACCGCTCTAACGCGTCTGAAGAGAATTTTATTATTTCTGAATGAAAATTGTACGCTCAGAATCTTCGAGCAAAGCAGATGCCTTCTACACACGTGAATGTGCTGAAATTTGAACACGAATGTTAATTCTTTAGTAAAAGTATGAGCAGGTTCCTCCGAAACGCCGGCACATATTTTCTAGACTAAATGTCAGTCCCAGAAGCCAGGACTGTTAACCACCGGCGTCGCAACCTCAGATATCACATAACCTTGTTTGAGCTCAGGTGGGCCATATCTGTGCGCTACGAAGCACGTTATTTCGCGTCGCTTTCTGTCCTGAATGCTGTGATATGCAACAAACTGGCGGTTAGATTTGGGTGGATCTACGTGTCTGCTGGCAGGGTTCCCAGAGAATAAACCAGTGGTTTATTCATAGTCAAGTCTGCTCATATTCAGCGTTCCTTGACCACAGTCTCATGTGAGTCCAGATAAAGAACAACCCTAGTAGGTCTGCCGTCCGAATTTGTTTGGAATTTAAGTGCAACAAGAATGTATTACTACATTTTGCTTTAAGGAGAACACGCCTCTTTATCTGTGTTCGCACGCGCAGCTTCATAACGTCAGAATTTCTAACTAAATGTGGAATTCGTGTCTTTTGGACGAAACTGGACTGCAGCATAGATTCCAACAAATCAGCTTACTAGATAGCTCTTAATGATTGTTGTTTGCATGTATCCTCAAGATAATCATAAGAATCAACATAAGAACTTCAACATAAACATTATTTTATTACTTTTTTCATGCTCTAACAGCCCCTAGTGGACCAAGGCCGCCTCACTGCCAAAGCTTCACGATCACACTCAGACACACAACGCACTCGGTAGAACTCCTCTGGACGAGTGATCAGCCAGGAGAAGAGACCTCTACCTTGCAACACACAACACTCGCAAGAGACAGACATCCGTGCCCCCGGCGGAATTCGAACCCACAATCCCAGCAAGCGAGTGTTTGCACACCCATGCCTTAGACCGCGCGGCTACCAGCATCGGCATTATAGTTATTAGAGATGCGTAATAATCCGTGAAAAGCGTTGCAAAATTCATATAGCTGTTTTTAAAGATAATAGCAGATCTGAATTAGGCCTATATTTCGGTTAAAATAAGACGATTAGTGATATTTACCATACAGTTAAAAATTTTTGTCTCGTTTACAATATATTTAAACATTAAAATATGCAAACATTTAATTTTACTTGTTATTGTGTGATATTTGTTTGGGAGCAACTTATTCAGGAGAACAGTTGAGCCAAAGGGAAGAGAAGTAACAAGAGGGTGGGTAAGGCTATGTAATGAGAAGCCTTTAGTTTGTACTTGTCACTAAGTGTTAGGTCTGTTAGGCTTATAAGAGCATGAAGGAAGTGGTGCGATGTGCAGGCAACACACCTGAGAATTTGGCACATTCTTATGCAATTTTAATTGGGAAACGTAACAGAAAAACATTTGGGAGACCTAAACATGGACGAGAAGATAATAATGTACGCATCCTAGATATGCAAAGTCCGATGACATGGACTGGAAATTAGTGATTTAGAATAGAGTTAAGTTGTGGGTGCCCGTGAATCCCATCATAAACTTCCACGTTTCATAAAATAGGGAAACATTTTTAGTAATGTTCCAACAATTATTCTTTCCTCATGAAGTAAGTTGAGTAGTTAAATAGCAAAGTCCAGTTAGGCAAAAATGCAGATGCTAGAACTATCTGTAAATTCATTAACTAACGTAGGTGACAATTTCGAGGACGGGTGTCAGCAAATAACATTGGCTGATGCTAAAATTCATTTAATAAATCACTGTTTACGGAAGGGAAATGGTATTATTTCATACCGCTCTGGGAAAGCGTGCCTGTAGTCACCCAACAGCTGCAGGAAGCACGCCTTTAACGGTGTAATTAATTATCGCGTCATATGGAGTACTTTTGATATACACTCCCAGGGAGTTTTAATTATTTATTCATGCTTCATAGGATGGAGTAATTGGATAAATTTAAATATGATATTACGAAACAGAGGCATATATGAAAATATCACTTTCACCCACAACCAGCAACTGAAATCGTACAAATGCGTTTCAGAAAATAAGGTAAAAGTCTGATTCTTTATTCTGATTTCTATGTGTACATGATATGGGCAGAAAATGCTACATATTTACAGTCAAGAATTGGCCCTACAGTGCAACTGAGGCTTGTGTCTCGTCTCGTCGTCGTAGTCCTTACCTCTTTTACCTACTCACAGCAGGTGTTGAGGTTGTTTATTTTCACTTGATCACACTCAGACACACACCACAGTCGGTAGGACTTCTCTGGACGAGGGATCGCCCCGTCGCAGAGACCTCTACGTGACAACAGAAACACTCACAGGAGACAAACGTCCATGCCCCCGGTGGGATTCGAACCCACGATCCCAACAAGCGCTCGGCCGCAGACCTACGGCTTAGACAGCGCGGCCCTTGGGATCGGCTGAGGCTTGTATCCCGGTGTCAAATGTTTGTAGTCAGGAGGTAACAGTTTTCTTCACGTCGGCGTCTTTTGCAAATCGCTTGCTAGCCATGTGCTTTATGGACGTTCGAAGAGATGAATATCACTTGGCGCGACATCGCTGATAGTCCACAACTGCTCAGCCGCAGCGCTGTAACAAGTCACAGGGCCGGTTGGCAGGATGGGGCCTCGCGTCCACGTGCAAGATGGTGACGCCTTGGCGCAAACACGCAGGCCTTTCGTGAGAAATGGCTTACCTTAGCCTCTCAAGCATACCACAGTGATGCTTATCAGTTACACTGTCGCCACATTTGACGGAATCCGCAAGAAGCACGCCTTGGTGATTACAAAGACATTTACTATGATCGTCCCTCACTGATGACGTTGCTCTGAATTTGTTTTTTGGGGGGAGATTATGGGTGATGCCGTGTCAAGGAATTTTGTTGGTGTCGAGTGGCACTGGATCAACTATAGGGGAGACTGGGTTTAGTTGGCTACACGGGTAGGTTGGCACAACGTTAATATCTCGCCTCTCCTTTGTAAGAGCGCAGCACCTGTGGGGCAGTATGAAGAGCTACATCTTTCATTGGAGGGAAGTTAGTTGGCAATCTGCTGCGAGCTTTATCGGAAGCAAAATTTGGTTGTGTGTGTTTTGCACCGCGCCGAGTAATTTTACTACAGTTTGGTAAATACGTATTATTGAGAAGGCTGCTAGGGTTTTATCTGAACCAAAGGTGTGTAGTTACGTAGTATTTATGTGGCAATATGACTGATAAGTAAGAGCGTTCCTTGTGCATTTAAGCTCAGAGGAAACTAACGTCAAAACTGAAAGTTCGTGTTGGGTCTAGACGGCACACTTGCTATGGGGCAAGTTGGCTCACTGTTCCAGCTTACCCCGCAGTCAACAATGCGGCTTTATATACGCGTCTTACTACTTTTGTCATTTCAAATTTATTTTAGGAAACATAATTATGCCAAGAACGTACAAAAGGAAAACTGAAAGGGCAAATATTGCCCCAGATACAGTTCTTCGAGCCGTTAGGGCAGTCTGAATAGAAAACAGGTCGATTAGAGTGTCGCAAGGGATTTTGGAATCCCGTTTCGCTCTCTAACGAGATGTTGCAGCAGAGCTTCTGAGAATGGTATAAGGGGAATGTCACAGAACACGACGTTCAGTATTGGGTACAAGAAAACTCGCCAGGTGCTTTCAGGTTAATTTTTACTGTGAGGTGCAGAGGAAGACCGCCTATATTGGACCCCCTAAGGACAAAAGCGTTTTGTCGTACTTTTTTTTAAATGAGTCGTTACGTAAAATTAAATGTTCCCACACCTTTTATCGCATGTCTCATTAATTTTTAAAAATAGGATACAAAGTAATTTCTGCGCAGTTGTTCAGTGATGCTGAGGAAGAAAACTTAGGGAATTGTTTGAAAAGGGCATCAGACATCTACTATGGCTTGTCTGCAAGGGAGGTGAGAAAGTTTGCTTGTGAGTGCGCAGTGGCATTAAGTATACAGTTCCTTCTACGCTGGAAGGAAATGAAAATGCCAGGCGCAGGATGGTTTACAAAGTTTTTGAAAAGGCATTTTCTCTGAGCAAACCTGACGCAACAATCATCAGTAGAGCTTCAAGTTTT
This sequence comes from Coptotermes formosanus, assembly GCA_013340265.1. Lineage (NCBI taxonomy): Eukaryota > Metazoa > Arthropoda > Insecta > Blattodea > Rhinotermitidae > Coptotermes > Coptotermes formosanus. The sequence continues at coordinate 3,857,286 of BLKM01002183.1, forward strand.
AACAAGACCAATGTTAACGCTTTTTTTTCTTGATAATTTGAAAAACGTACTTGATCGTCTGCGGGTTGGACCGCGCGACATATGGAACATGGACGAAACGGGTGTAACAACCGTGCAGACACCGGATAGAGTTATTGCCCGCCGTGGTTGCAAACAAATAGGAAACCTGGTATCCGCTGAACGTGGAAAATTAGCAACTTTAGCCCTGGCCGTTTCAGCGACAGGAAACACAGTGCCGCCATTCTTCATTTCCCCCAGGGTGAACTTTCGTGCCCACTTCTTGAATGGTGCCCCAGCAGGTAGTGAAGGTGATGCTAATCCTACTGGATGGATGAAGGCGGAACAATTTTTGAAGTTTGTAAAACATTTTGTTTCCCACGTGAAACCTTCAAAAGAACGGCCAGTAGTTCTTCTCTTGGACAATCATAATTCGCATTTGTCAATCGCAGCACTCGATTACTGCAAGGAAAACGGCGTGACAGTTCTCGCCTTCCCACATCACTGTAGTCACAAGCTGCAGCCGCTTGGTAGGAGTGTCTCTGGACCACTAAAAACCTACGTCAATCGTGCATGTGACGTGTGGATCACAAACCACCCAGGACAAACGATGACCATTTACGATTTACCTGAAATTGTCAACATGTCTCTCAACTCTGCAGCTACTCCTGCAAATATCAAGGCTGGATTCCAGGCCACTGGAATTTTTCCCTACAACAGAAATGTCTTTCCTGATGAGGAATTTCTGTCCTCCTACGTAACAGACGGACCAGCTGCAGCTACAGGCACTGCAGCATCGAATTACAGTAACGGAAACATTAAAAATGATGCGTCTGCAGGACCAGACCCTTCAAGAATTCGTTCTCCCGAACCGGGTCCTTCCAGAAAAAACCTGCCGAAGCAGATTCTTCCTCAAGCACGTCCTTGAGTGCTGAAATTGTCCGTCCTTTTCCAAAAGCTTCAGACAGGAAAGGAACAGCAAACGCTACAAGAAAGAAAAGAAGTACAGCAATCCTGACTGATACGCCGGTGAAAGTAGCCTTGCAAGATAAACAGAAATTGACACAAGTGACAAAAGGAAAAACACATCAGAAGGGGAGTAAGCGGCGCCTTTTTAATAAGGCTGCAAGAGATTCAAAGAAGGAGCAAATAGTGAGGAAAATTCAGAAAGACTGCTCAGATGAAAATGCTTGGGAAACATTTTGTTTGGTTTGCATGGACAGATATTCAAAGAGTTTAGCAGGGAAACTGTGGGTTCAATGTACCCAGTGTCAAATGTGGGCCCATGAAAAATGCACTTCTGGCGTTTCCTGGGGGTATATTTGTCCCAACTGCAAGTAGGATGTATCAGATGAAGATTTCTGAAGTTTTGTGGACTTATATTTCTGTACTGAGTTTCATTTTCCAGTGTAATGTGGAATGTTTATCCCTAGTTTTGTGCCTATTATAAATCAGTTTCAGTATGCTGTTAGCAGCTAAATATTTTAGCGTCATTTATGCTACCCAAGAATATTTTTGAAAATAGTAATAAATCAGGCTGTACTATGTGCCAACCGACCCCATGATGTGTGCCAACCTGACCCATATATGGGGCTAGTTGGCACACGTGCAGAGGTTAGGAAAAGTTCCTTTTTCTTGGATTAGTTATTGGCATAACTTCTTCAATATATTTTCTTGCATAGTCTAAGAATGACACGTGCCACCAGTACATTCTCTTTTCTGTATCATTTCTACGAAAATTGTAAAAAATTAAGAAGTGAAAAGTGTGCCAACTGAACCCGGTCTCCCCTACTTCATCTCTTGTAACAATGCAGTGTAGCTACTGTTGTCCTTGATGGGCGTATCGTGTTACATACATGACAGAGACGCCTCTTTTTAATGTTCGTTCAGGTTCTTTGGCACCCGGATGTTCAAACTTTCTGTGATCCATTTGGTCATGGACAGTGCTGTCCGCAATAAACAGTGAAGTGGTTAGCTCTCTGGATATATCAGCCAGCTTAATGCTTACGTTCTCTCTGGTAAGGACATCTTACGTCACACATTTTCATCCGTAGCGAATGTGTTTGCGATTTCGGATCGCCGCTTGTCGTTGACATCTGTCCTGCTGCAACCCAAAGCACTGAACCATATGACCATCTGTTTCCGCGACATTACCCGTGCTTCTCACACGTCCACCAGCTGGCGATGAATTTCCATGGGTGCGACACTGCATACGTCGACAGTTAGACATTTCTAGTAGGCCTACCATTTTAAACTGATTTTTACTGCGATTGGACACGCTCGTGGCTGTATGATGACACAGAGAATCTACACGTATCCATCACAAGGTGAAACCCGCAGCCTGATGATGCTGTGTTTTCGTGAGACATGCTGTTGCCTTAGTTTTTTAAGTCCCTTTCGCATGCGGCTACACACAATGCCGTTCAAAGAGCACGGCGATAATTCAACTAGAGCTTTTAACACTCAACATTAGTTTTATCTTTTGAAACGTTACGTCAGCCTCAGGAGTTCTTTAGAAATTAGTTTGAACCACCCAGAAAATAAGCCGTATTCTTATTACAAAGAAAAGTGGTTTAATTTTGCTTAGAAAAATAATCCTTATTATTGTGAGAATTATACAAAACCAATAAATATATTTGTGGGCACAACGAAGAACATCTTGCTACACCAACACATGCGATGCGTGTACTAATGACAGTGCTTTAAACGTTTTGAAGTACGCAGTTATGATGTTATCGAAAGGGAGTTGCTTTTTCAGTCCGTAAAGCAATATAACTTACATAGCTAAGCCTGAGATACATACAGACTTTTGCGCTTTCTTTTATTCCATAAAACACGAAATGCAGACTTTCGCGATGACTAACCTGTCTGAATGTGTTTTCTTATGTCCATGTAAATGTTCATTCCACCTTAATGCAGAACATCCCCATTGGTGTATTTATCAAGCGTATATTCTGTCTGTTCATCAGTCAGACCAACGAACTCTATTATACACTAATCACCAACAAATTCACAAAAAGAGTTTTATCATCAATCGTAACACACTTCTACATGTTTCGACCCTGCTGGGTCATCTTCAAGGAGAACTTTCCGTTACCGTTACACTAGGGTTGCACTATACGGTTGAGTGAGAATGTGTTGTTGACTGTGTACTGCGTTGTTTTTGGAGGCGTGAACAACACATTCTCACTCAACCGTATAGTGCAACCCTAGTGTAACGGTAACGGAAAGTTCTCCTTGAAGATGACCCAGCAGGGTCGAAACATGTAGGAGTGTGTTACGATTGATGATAAAACTCTCTCTGTGCATTTGTTGGTGATTAGTGTTTTTGTATGATATAGTGCACGGACATGGAACACATTATATCTATTATACACGTTTTTACTTGGCAGCTAATTTCGGCACTGTAAAGATCCATCATCGGGCCATTAAAAAACTATAAAAACGGAATTTCTGTTTGTATATATATGTATACAGGGTTTTAATTTTTATACTTTTGTTAATGGCCTGATGATATCTCTTTACTGAGCCGAAATTAGTTGCCAAGTAAAAACGTGTACATTACACTTTGTTGAGTGTGGCTGATGAACTAACAAAATATAGAGTTCATTTTACCATTGAACCAGTTGACCGATTTTACGCACCTTCTTATGGTCGTTACGAAAATTCAGGTTACTCCAAAGTTAGTCGTGGTTCTTAATACCCTATAATCAGTAGTAGTAGTAGTAGTAGTAGTAGTAGTAGTAGTAGTAGTAGTACTAACATGGCGATCGTGCGAAATTATGAGGTACGAGTGATATAAAGTATTGTGCCTTATGGTGATGCAGTTTGAAAATACGTAACTTTGTTGGAAGGTAAAGTAAGAATACGGAAGCCATGCAAAAATTCTCTTCGGTTGATGTCTGATTGCTGTAATTAATGAATTATAGAAAATATGGAGTGAAATTTTGTATGGCGGTTGACCATAAACAAAACTACGTATTTTGTATTGCAAGTCAATTACCAATTTTACAATTATTTTACTTTATAACATCAGTGGGGTCTCACTCGATGTATGAGATACTGTAATAACGACCTGTATGAAATGGTTTTATAATAGTAACACCTGAAGACGTTCGATCCCGGGTCAGTCCATGTGGGATTTGTGGTGGACAAAGTGGCATGGGGACCGGTTTTTCTCCGAGTACTTCGGTTTTCCCCTGTCAATTTCATTCCACCGGTGCTCCACTACTAGGAAACGGACAAAAAATAATCATCATCATCTTCATCACAGGGTTGCACAAGAAGCCTCAAGGCTGCGGTCCGTCCGTAGCGTCTGCTGTGGGGCCCTTCACCACTAAAAAAACACCTGAAGATGGCACAATACGTGCCGAAACATGTACTGTGTATCTTTCAAGATTTAAACATACTCAGAAAATTGAGGTTATACTGTACGGCTTTCTGAAGTTCGTATTACCCTATCATCAATGCACAACGGGATGGCCCACAGTAAAAAAAAAAACAAAGTAATCTTTACATTTATACGTACATCTGGTTTTCTGCAAATATAGACAGTAGGCTGATAAATGAAAGCTACTTATCCATTTCGCTTAATGCCGAGAAGTTATTTACAGTGCGTAGTCAGAAGGAAAATCTTCCTGCGTTTCTTTCAGTGTTCACGTAGAGAAGAGCACTTCTTCAAAAGAGAATATACGCTCAGCTACTCAATAATTTAAATATTCATCACGTCGAAAAACATGTCAGATAAAAGCTTTATACTGTAATCAGTGTATATAATATACGGATACACGAGTTTTCTGTACGATTGGCCGCATTAAAATCGAGTAATGTATCTTCGAGCTTTTTCATATAGGACTAGTAGGAATTTCGCGTAAAACCACGATATAAAATTAATTTAAAAGCTTTCAGGATTCTGAGATTTGAGGTCTTCTTTACGGTGTAGCTCACGGTTCCGTTCTTCTGGGATAGGATGCTGCGTCAGTGGTTAATCGCATCCAGACTTTTCGAGGAAACAACGCTGAAACATGTCGGGACGTACGTGAAGTTTTCTGCAAATGTTATTTTATTTTGGTTTAGTCACGAGTTGGTGAATAAGTACACATTATTGCAATAATTCGTGCACGGAAGGGACAATTTTAAAAGAGGGCACTACATTTCCTCGAAACGTCGGGATCTGTATTGCCCTTTTAAGCAGCCTTGTTTAGCAGAGGAAGGGCTTCCCCATTTAGGATTGGTTGGGAAGATGGAGGGCAGGTGCAGTTTTTAGGCATTCATAAATAGCGAAAAGTTCCTGGTCGGTTCATCATTTCCGTTCGTCCATCTATCCGCATGCAGCGTCGCGAATCCCACTAGACTAATTTGATTGAAATTCTATATTGGGAACTTTTACGGAAGTCTGTCGACAAATTCCAAATGTGCTTGAAATCGGACAAACATATCGGCCATTTTACATGAAGACGTAAGTGCGATTATATTGTTGACAGCGTTGCCAAATATTTGGTAGCACTGCAATAGTGCAAAGCGAACCAACAGTTGCGTTTCCGTGGCAAACACCCAACGGGTTTGTACGGTTGACAGATACGTGTATGTCAACAGCACAAAGGGAAGGCGTCATAGCCTGTACATCACAGTAAGAGTTACGCGAACGCGCCACAGTGTTACGTTATGCGTACATTGCCTGCCTTGTTGCGGTGTGTATTGTTTTTATGTTCCCACATTTTCTGTAAAAAACGCATTAAAGGAAAGAAAACAAGACTATCACGCAGATGAGTAACACTTTCTTCTCTTTCCTTCAAAAGATAAGGGTTATTCTGCATATAAATAACATGGTGACAATTTTCGTAACGAAATTCCGGCCCTTAGCCTTTTCTCCCAAAACAGAGTTTTTTTTATTGTGATCTTCGTGGTGTTCGACAAAGTCTTGGAGGAATATTTCCGCTGCATTTTGTTTTCAGAATGCTTTACTGAACGCTTTTCCTTTTATCTGCTCATATGTGTTGTTAGAGCCGATCCCAGTGGCCGCGAGGTCTGAGGCCCTGGTCTGCGGCCATTCGCTTGCTCGGATCGTGGGTTCGAATCCCTCCGGGGGCATGGGTGTCTGTCTCTTGTCAGTGTTGTGTTTTGTCAGGTAGAGGTCGATGCGTCGGGCTGATCACTCGTCCAGAGGAGTCCTACCCAGTGTAGTGTGTCTGAGTGTGATCGTGAAACCTCGACAGTGAGGAGGCCCTGGCCCACTAGGGACTGGTGAGCCACTGGAAAAAAAAAGTATTGTACGTACTCGCACTCATTTTAAACAGCAACAGCATTTTATGTACGCCCCTGCTGAACCTAAGCGTTGATCATGTTCGCGTAGTTAGAAGTATTTACATGTCCTGAAGGGTTTTGTCCATTAAAACAGATGTTTCACTAATGCAAGAGGCCGCTGCCAATGGCAACACGGGTACACTGCCTAACATTGTCATCCATTATGCAGATTATATTGAATTCCGCGGAAGGAATCGATATGAGTTTTGTAAATCAACAGCTAACACAGCAGTTTCACCTTCCAGTAACGTCTTAGGTTATTGAAAGGCAATCCATAGACAGTGTATTATCGGCCATTGATAATTGTTAATGTGTCTGTTTGTAATATCTACCTATTAAGTACGTACCACTAACCAACCAACCAACCAACCAACCAACCAACCAACCAACCAGTCAACCAACCAACCAACCAACCAACCAACCGACCGACCGACCGACCAACTCCATGGAGCAGAGGCCTTCTTGAGAAGCTAACAGTTTCTCAGCTAGTCAAGAAATTCCCCGCATTTTATGGAACCTGGAGGTTCATTACCGCATTCACAAGAGCCCGCCACCTGTCCCTATCCTGAGCCAGCTCAATCCAGTCCATGCCCCCATCCCACTTCTTGAAGATCCATTTTAATATTATCCTCTCATCTACGCGGGTACCTACCACTGCTCTTTATAATGAATTCATGACGAATTGTTTTGCATGTGATTGCGTATTCTATTTAATATATCAATACAGCCGGTCCTCATTGTATGCCCTTCTGTTATACACGTTTTTGCTCAACCGCTGTTTCGGTCTTCCACCTTCTCTTGCGCCACTTGATGTAGAGGCCTCTATCTCAGTTCTTCCCTTTCATATAACTGTAGCACTACCCGATGATGGTGCAATTACCGGCTGAAACATGTCGTAGTGAATGTGATGAATAAGTGAAGACACAGTAATTTATAGCGCCGTGTTAGTCGCAGAATCAATAAAGTAGCACTGAAGTAATGCTTCCTGTTCGACGGACAAGTGCTGTCCATCCTGACTGACGTTTTTCTTGGTGTCTCGTATGTCCTCCAGACAAGTGCTGTGACAGTGTCTTCAAGTAGGACATGGTCGCTTCCATACAGATCATTTCCGGTTGGTCATTCGGAATTACCGTACCATTCCACGCTCCATGGCCAGCGTATTTTGTGTGAGACGTAAGAAAAGTTAAAGCTCGCACACTGACTAACCCTTATGAGGATGATCAAAGGGTTAGACTCTGCTATATATGAGAGTTTCCTTACCACACTCTATGTTCTTTTGGGAATGTTTATGCATAGCAGCATTTCTGTTACACATTTGCGCCGGCTCCTGCAGTAGTTGAGTCCAAATTATTTCTAATGCAGCAATTAACACATGCCCACATGTCGCAGAATGGCTGGATAATATAAGCATATTACATTAATATTACTCATAATGGGTTGAATGTCTTGAAATAATACGAACAAAGAGGAACTTTAAGTAGAAAATTTCATATCCGTCATTTATTCAGTGGTAATAGATCCTGGCACAATTTTAAATAAATATCGGTGGGTTCAAATACGATTAAGAACTTAATAATATTTATGCAAGTAAATGTGTTTTGTGCCGCGTTTTCAGTTTTTAATTGCAATGTAGTGCATAGTCTTAATATCGTCCATATTTGTACGTGGGCCTATGTATGTTGTGGATTGTAATTTGTTCCGAATGGCAGGGTCCGATAAAAGAAACCAAAATGACATAAATCCTTGCGCTTATTTGCAAGTAATAGGGCATTATGGGAAACGTACTTGCAGGGGCATAATGAGATTTTTAATGAGTCTTACTCAATCATAGAATAAAGTTTTGGAAATATTTGTCATGGCAGCTGCCATCTTGTCTCACATATTGCATCCTCTCATCTCACTTCCTTTAAAATACGCCGTTTCGGAAACTTTTTGTGTTTCTTCGTGTCAAGATATGCCATCATCCGCAATCTAAGACTTAGAGCATAACCGTTCACTGAATTTATTTTCTTGCGTAGTTTCTCCAAGCGATATTAAAAGAGATTAGTGCATACTGTTGGCAAACATCCGAGTCCTAAACACACAGTAAAAAGCAAATATCTACATCTGAACTGCATATAAACCATCTGTTTTTACACACATTTTATAACAAGATATTGCCACACTGTACGTTTAATTTTAGTTTTTAAACTTATCCCTAAAGATGATCCCAATAGAGATCGAAACATGTTGGGACAAAGTTTTGTAATGTAAGAATATTTTCAATAATATCAGTTCATTAGTTGGTATGAACCTGTACGTGCATGCTGTTGGATTTATTTAATACCAGTGAATAAATCCAAGTTTCAGTTTTCCAACTGTTATATTAATACGTACAATATAAAAATATTTTTATTGACTGATATGGGCCATGATGACAACATGTTTCGGCTGTCATCAGCCATCATCAGCTCATTCCAGTTATTTTTAATTTCAAGCAAAGTGAATACCACGCATTGACTATCTAGTCCGGCTTACAGTTTGAGTCGGTCGGACGGATACATAAACGTGATATTCTAAATCAGCTCATAAGGTTAGTTGGGCGCTCAATGCTTTATGTTCAGTGTGGTCCGAATTATAAGTCTCTGGAATTACTTGATAATGTCTGATAACAGCCGAAACATGTAGTCCTTATGGTCCCTGTCAATTAATAAAGATGGGTTGGTGTTGTATGTATTAAAATAACACCTGGACAATTGGAATTTAGGTTTATTTATTTGAAATTGCGAGAAATGACAAAATATAAGGTAATCAGTAAGTGTAAATAAAATTTAAAGCAAATAGGTCGTTAGGAATGTTACTTTACCTCTGTGTTCGTATGATTGCTCGGTTCCCGGTTATTATAAATTTTCAGCTATACTGTTGCATCAAGACCGCATCTGTCTTAGTCATTTTGTCTGCAGAATGAGGCAGGTGACACGAAGCATTAAAGTAGGTTATTTGCGAACCGAAACACGAACTTATTCACGAGTTTAACAAAACTAATTGTTCCACGAACTGGCGACACTGGCTTGTTGGTTCAATTGGATGTGCACATCATCATTTGGGTTTGTATAATCTGAGGACAGATTTTCTGTAGCTTAACAGTTATCTAGTGACCACTGTTTTATCCTTTACGTTTCGCTTGTTATTTTGTGTGCCAGCGGGAATCAATTGATGTATCACTTCCATGCCAACTGGGTGTATTGAATTGTGTGGTAAATATGTTATCCCTCTTGCAGCGTTTGGAATATACATGGGAAATTTAATGTTGACGAAGCGCTGTTCTGCTGTAGACATGATTGAAGCATTTCTACAAATGCTCAAAGTCTGTGTGATGTAGTCGTGTACTGCCTCTTACATGTTGAAGAACTGGAGGAAAAAATAATTAATATTTTACAAAGTTTTTTAAATGATAGATTACTACGATGTTTGCAGAAGTTGTCTAAGACGTGTAAAGAGCTTAAATTCAGTGCCTGAACGCTTGGCAGAAGAATATTGTATTGTGTTCACTGTGCTGTGTTTCTTGTTAAAACAATAACAGGCGTGTGTGTTATGTTGGCCTGTTGTCTATTTTCAAGAGCTTGAATCAGTCCTTCGCTAGATACGCCCGCTTTTCCCTTACATTAAAATTCCGCATTAGAAACAATTTTTAACTTAAACGCTGAACTAAAAGTCGGGGGAATTAAAAGTGTACGACTTCTGAACTTCTTGCGTTGTTTTTTTAAGTGTGACATTCCGTTGTGATAAAAATATACAAAGGTAAGGAGAGATTCTTCAATCACAGCAACGTACTTGTAATGCGTTGAAATATATTAAGCTACGTGTTTCGGCTGACCTATAAAAGAGCGGCTAAATATATTTCATTTCAAAGATGATAGAGAGGCACATACATATCATAAAGTTTGAAATTATATTTAGGGTTTTATTAATGCGCCAATTGTTGAAGACGGGTTTTTTAACAGTGGCCTCCATCTAAATTACGTAGGCCTACAAAATTTATTTCGTACCTCACAAAAAATAAATCCATATTCATTGTGAAGATCAAACCGTTATTGCTCTTTAGTGAACCAGTTGTGTCTCATTGTGAGAATTATATGAAATACATACGCACGTGAGTACTGTGTGCATAAAATTGCAGAATTTCTCAAAGTTACAACAAGCAGTGTTTCCAGTGACCACCGGGCTTTAATAGTTTAACGAGCGCCAATCTCTGACTGCCATTTCTTTGCCACGAGACGACACGAAACTTGTGCCACTTTAGCACAGGTTTTCAGACTCTTTCCAATAATTAGCAGATAACGTTCCTTGGTACTGACGATCTATGCTAAATGAAAAAAAAAACACCAATATTTGCGAAAGGTGGAAGCAAATTTATATGGCAGCTGAGTGACGTATAGGCCTGTGCCAGAGTGTCACGTGCTATAGTCATTTTGTACGCAGGGCAGCATAGTACTATCATCATCTCATCAGCATAGCAGGTAATGTGTATCGGCCGCGTGGTCTCCCAATTTATTCTTCTCAAGTTGGTAACGTCTCTGGAATTATTACCACATGTTGATACCGTGACGATCTAACACGGCATAGGAGACAGTTTTCACCAATCGCTTCAATCATCCGCGCGGTTGTTACAGATTGGCGCTGCAGGACCTAACTGCGAATTGTGTCCCTGCCGCAAGTTGGATTTGTCCAAAACAGGGATAGAATATAAACTTTCAGTCCACGTTTATTATTCTAAAGGAAAGAGTGGCCAATACTATTATTTGAGCGGGTGAATCATCCAGCCAGTGCCAACTTTAAATCTGATGGTATATTTAAAATTGTTCATTCTGTGCATTTTTACATCATTGTATTCAATTGTACCAACTAAATGCGCATTATTAGTTACGTATGTTTGTTAAATACGTAGTTCCGACATGTTTCGGGACAAACGCACCATCCTTGGGGAGCACAATGTGCCAGATTTACAACCAATTGCCACTGACAAGCCACAATTTATATGGTTCCACGGTCTGTAATAGGCTCCGTTGTTGATGTCATTTATATATAAAACGTACAAATTCTAGTGTTTCTAAAAAGCATACTTAGGGCCTGTCAGTGGCAGTTAGTTTTAAACCTGGCATATTGTGCTGCCTGAGGATGGTGCGTTTGTACCGAAACATGTCGCAGCTACGTGTTTAACACTCACATGTAACTAATAATGTGCGTTTAGTTGTTACAATAAATTGAATACATTGATCTGACATTATAGTTACGGATTGCACTCCATATTTTTTCATAGTCAGCTTTTCTTTGTGTTGAGAGTGATGTGACGCCATGCCGCTTGTAAAAGAAGTACAAACGTTTAGGAGTAATTTGGCATCTCCATCTTCATGGGTGAAATATTGATTCCTATAGAGAAAATTACGCTGCGTTATATCCCAGACGGCTTTTCTGTTCATAGTAAAGGTGAAGGGAACTTCCGAAATTTTGTTTTCGGTAACAGTTTGCCTTAAATATGACTGTGAAAGGCAAACAGCAGTCGAACGTTATCTCTTCTCTCGCTTTATAGCGAAGGCTTTAAAAGTATTTATAGATTAATCGACTGCGAATGTTTGCCGCTGCTGAGGGGTTCAAGCCGTAGAATGCCTCCAGGTTTGTAGACGTTTAAGATAAAAGTTTTTCAAAGTTAAGTTGCTGCTTCTTAAATCGCTGTGTAAGAGTGATTGGTTATATCCTTGCCCTGGAGAACATTCGCATTTGCTATAGTGACAGGCTTCCTGCAGTTGTAATGATAAAGATTAGGAGTGAAAGTTTCTGGTAAGAAAATATTTTATGTAAACTAATTAACAAAGCAACTAATTAGTTACTTAAGTAACTAATTAATTTAATGCAGTAAAGCTATCCTGGAGAAACCAATAGTTTCTGAGCCACTCATGTTTTTCTATCCCCGCTGCTTGAAGTTCTGGATTCAATTCCGTGTTTACAGAGGGTCTGTACTCAGTTACGTGAATACATTTCAGGCTATCTCGCTCTGTTCCTTGAAGGTGAGCTGTCCAAAATTCATTACCGTTTACTCACAGTTCCTTCTGTTGTTGCTGTTTGTTGCGGTTTTTACGAACACAAAGTTTTACGAGCTTTTAATCACTCCCATGCATACTACATACCCTCCCAATCCCACCCTCCTTGATTTGATCATCCTGGTGGTAGGTATATTTATTGCCAGCTCTTAGTTGTAAAGCTTCAATGTCTTGCAGTTTGCTCGACCGTCGTGTTGTATCCTGTCTAAAATATTTTATCAGCATTGAAAATGCTTGCTCCGAATCAGAAAGTGAGTCATGCAGGTTACCCTTTTTCCGGGCAGTGTAGAAAAGATTACAAGGACAATCAGATTTTGGATTTATAATTTTGGTGGAGAGTTGTGTGGGTGGAGGGTTTCTTAATGGCATTAAAGTATACCATAACATAAATGTCTGCTAGGAGTGATGGGGTTTCCTGCTCCTAACACAAGGGCCCTTCGGAATGCAGTTTGGCGTCACGAATAATTGAGGCATGGTCCCACAACACAGCACATCTTAGTTTAATTTTCTTTAGATAATATCTGCCGCGTAACTTGGTTTTGACTACAAGGACAGGATAAAAGTTGTGACACGTATTTTTTATCCCTTATTCTTATACGCATAATATGTGTATTTGTTGTAATTTTTATATTTTAATATTTTGAAAACTGTATTTTTGTATAATTTATTTCCTTTGTAATAAATCTATAATATAGATTTAATGCATAGATGTAGATTACAATATGTATGTATTTTATTTTACACATTTAATTACATTTTTCTGAGAAGGGGTCCATAGCTTTTCACCAGACTCTCAGAAGGGTCCACGGCACATAAAAGTTTAAGAACCCCTGCTCTAAATCGAAGCATTTTTCTCACCAACCTATTTCCAAACACCCTCAGTTTATGTTTCTCCTTTAACGCAAGACGTTTCACAACGATATGAAACAACAACTAAAATTATATCTCTCTATATTTTAATAGTTGTGTTCTGATATATCGCTTACGTGACTAGAATTAACTAAATATTTTCAGAAACATCAGTAAAGAAACAAAAATGGTAGAGGCAGACGAGGTATTTTGTTGCTGTACGTTAATAACATATTGGATGTAAATGTATAAAACATCGAGCAGTTTCAAACTTGATTTTTCTTCAAAAGCAACAATCTTTTGTTACCAGCCAAGATTATGACGGAAGTTTCAGCAGCGGAGTGTGCTTGAAACAGGCTGTAGTACGTTCTATATTCACTTCGTTTTACCGCATAAGAACCCTCATTTCACTTGAAGTAGCATAAACAACGTGTGCGGCTTGGAAAGCAAAGTTATGTGATCTATGTGTAACCAAGTCTAGGAGTTTAATGTGGAAAGAAAATTAAAAACCTGCATAATATAGGAGAATAATTACCAAGAGTCTGCAATTTCTGGTCGCATCACAGGAATGGTGGTTGTGCGCACTAGCAATGCCATTTTATCCCATAACGATAAATTCCACCTAAAATAAAGGCGTTCAACCATTGGAATGAGATTGTGATATTTTACTACCTGTAGCCCGTACAAGTTTGGTCAGTTCCAACTGTTGCTATATAAACGAAGACATGCAGTATTAGGATTAGGCGCTTATCATAGACTGGAAGACCCATTCTGTTGCAAATTAAAAGCGCAGAGTTCATGAGTTTTTCGCACAGTTGCGATGAACTGCTGAATAGATCTTGACGCTTGGTACTGGAGGTTCGACTCATATATTGGTTAATGTCGGGCAAAACTAACGGACACTACGTAAAGCACTACGTGCTTTTCTGCGCACATCTGGAGAGTAACTCGAAGATACGTGTAGTTACAGGAGCTAAGACGCTTCGAAGAGAAGTTGTAGAGGAAAGGATAATACATATTTTCTAAAAAACACAAAATCCAACAAATATTTTATAGGGTACAGTAGCATCAACAAGCTGTCACGATTGATTGCGAATACAATAGTATACGAATACATGAATAGTACTACGTATTCCGTCTGAAACAGCCTGTATTTATTATTATTTTTTCAAACACTGTATGTTTCGACCAAGCCAATTACCAGCAGGTGTTTATTTTATAAAAAACCCTTAAAATTTCAAGCGAAAAATGTAAATTTTTGAGAGCTATATGCGCGTTACACATTAGAACCTTGCATTTTAAGTTATTATATTTATTGATGGTACAAATTTGACTGCTATAAATCCACTCGATGCTCTCCATCCAATTGTATATAGTACAAATTTCTACCTTGAATTTTAAGTCTTTGTTTAAAATAAAAACCTGATAATCGGCTTGATCGAAACATGTAGTTTTTGAAAAAAATAATAACAAGTAAAGTTTGTGTCAGACGGAATACGTAATGTTATTTATGTAGTTGCCTGTACACAACGGGATGGATAGCGTCAAATTGAAGTATGCGAATAATTACAGTAACCGACAAATGCGCATAAAACAACTGTACACAACGGGATGGATAGCGTCAAATTGAAGTATGCGAATAATTACAGTAACCGACAAATGCGCATAAAACAACTAAAAATCATGCATTATTTACTGTAATTCCTTGTAAGAATAATGCAGGGCGTATATAATGTCAAGATAGTAGTGTACATGTGTTTCTTTTTTACTTCTTTCCTCAGTTCCTATTATTTGATGTGACGTAGTTGTAACATTCACCACGGTGTGTGTTTTGAGACTGTGCTGTGACTAATTAATTAAAATACTCCATAACCAACGCGGCTACACGCCAGAGAGAATTTTGCTCAGTTCATCATATCCTTTATTTTTATGCTGACTCACATGTGACAGACGATACAAAGATATCTGTCCTGCAGAACATGACGCCTATGCGGATCCGTATATAGGTACTAAGATTCGGAGAAATTTTCTGACTCCATTTTCAAGGCTGTCGAAGAAGAGAAAGTTGTGCTGAAAAAAAATTATTATGCCGATGAAGGAAGCAGTAAGCTGTTCCACAGTACTGGTATCTATGTACCATTCTAAACTGTATTATATGTCAGGAGATGGAAGTCACTATGTTTGTTGTGACAATTTCAAACGCGTCAGTATTTCACACGAAAGTTGTCTGACATTTAATCCTGCTTTCACTTTTGTCTGTAAGGTGCTGCGCTTTTTGGTCTGGCCCAATAAAGCATCTAAAGGAAAAGCAATTCCTGTACAGGCCTGGACAGGCCCTAAGGGTTCCAGGACATTGGCGTTTCCAGGGTTTTAGACAATCGGCATATGAAAGTGGTAAGGTTGTCAGCCCTACCCGCCGGCCGCCTTTACCCTCCACGAAATATTCCTGGTACTCATTCCTGTGTGAGGCTGAGTCGACCCCAGGGCCATAGTGCGGCCGGAAGGATTGTGTCAAAGAAAAATTCCAATGACCCCATCGGGAATCAAACCTGCGACCTTCCGGTTCATAGTGCAGTGCCTCAACAGACTGCGCCACCGCTAATAGAACATTTGCTTTACATAAATGAGTAGACTGCATCCTTTGAAAGTACAAAGTGGAGTGTGGAGATAAAAGCGATTCAAAACCTGTCGTGTAAGTACAGTTTAACAGTGGCGGTGTGATATTTTGCAGAAGGCACCATACCCCGGTAGTTTAGTGTCTTAAAACAGGCCACGTATGCCAGATGTTATACCTCAGTCAGAGGAGTAACTGAATAAGCCTACAGGCTGCACGACGTGTGTTTTAATTTCTGCGGGGATGAGACTTTACTATTTGTCACCACTCCCATGTCAGTATGTAGCAGAAGCTGCTTCTTCAAAAGCGTGGAAGCCTATGATAAAAAGTGGTGATTCATCCCCACGTAGTACCGAGATTCAACGCGTTTAGCTTTACCTACACTTACGCATAAGTCGTAAGAACTAGGAGAATCTTAGGGGAAGGGGGCGGTCATTGCAGCCTCCTGCGTAAGTTTCATATCGTTGGTTAAAATCGCATTACTGTCATGCTCCTGCTATCCCTCTAACCTCACAGCAACACGCCTGCGTGGCCTCCGTAATCTTAGGCAGTTGGGATCATATCGTCAAGTCTTAAGAGCACTGTACGGAGGCAACAGGCAACGTCACGTTTACTGGGAATGGAGGCAGGACTGTCGGTCTGAATGACGACTCACGTTGGGCCCATCGCGGTAAAACGCCAGGGGCCGTCGATAGGCAGTCGTTGATTTGTGAGGATGCGGCAGCATGTGTGACCGGGAAACGGGTGTAGCTGTCTGGATTAATTGTGAACTCTTTAGTGCCGTTGTTTAGTCTCCATTAAAGTGATTTAAACCGCGAGTTTATGTTAATTGGAGTGGGAAGGGAAATCCGCATGACTATAGGATATCTGGACATCCCGACCCCATACTGCTACACCTACACACCGCGACCGTTAGAATCTCGTCACGCAGATAGGCTGAGCGAGCCGCACGCTGAAACAGAACCAAGTTCACAGTCTGCTGTCCTTTGTGAACAGGATTTAACCCCACGCAGTATTCGTATTTCGGAACACCTGACGAATATCGGCATCGTGGCAGAACTTGGGACAGTGGGCGCTTACAATGATTTTCCTCAGTCACTCCATTAATATGGTTTTATAATACCCCCGATTAGGCCAAAGAGCTTCCTTCCACGTTGTTCTCAATTGATCACTTACTAATAACCCAGGCAGTCCATGTTACAGTGGTTATCATAGCTGTTGAAACTGTTTATCAGTAAACAAACTAATTAACAAGATAATAGTCGTCTGGAATGTGATGTCGTTTAGTTGTGTAAATGGGTACCAAGTTTTGGACGGACCTCTTTCTCCAGTTTTCAGAGTAGAAATGCTGCAGATAATAGAGAAAGGAGATCGTGAGGGATATAGGCGGCTTGTCGCCATGCGGCCTACTTTTCTTCCCTAAAGGTGGTAGGAACAGAGTCTACCGAAACACTAGTATCGTCTGTCAAACGACACGATGTCGCGCATCCTAAGACCATTATCTTGATTATCAGGACCGTGGGAACTTCAGATATCACGTAGAGAAAGTAACAATTCTCAGTCAATCTTCTGTATATTCTTGCCGCAGTGGGAACTTCAGATATCATATAGTGAATGTAACAATTCTCAGTCATCCTTCTGTATATTCTTGCCGCAGCGGGAACTTCAGATATCATATAGTGAATGTAACAATTCTCAGTCATCCTTCTGTATATTCTTGCCGCAGCGGGAACTTCAGATATCATATAGTGAATGTAACAATTCTCAGTCATCCTTCTGTATATTCTTGCCGCAGTGGGAACTTCAGATATCATATAGAGAATGTAACAATTCTCAGTCAACCTTCTGTATATTCTTGCCGCGGTGGGAACTTCAGATATCATATAGACAATGTAACAATTCTCATTCGTCCTACTGTCCACCTGGTTCTGAGGGCCGTGGGATTTGAACCAGGTGCAACCAATCGGCAAATTCATAGTTTCACTTCGAAACTACGCCCGGCTTGAGAGGCCGTATTGTGCGCACCGTTCACCTCTCTGGGACCTGACTGCACTGTCAAATAATCGAGCAGAGCACTAAAAAGGGGCCGGAACAGTCTAACCTGACAACACATAATAAACTTTGATTTAGTGTTTATAGAAAAACTTACTGGCCCCGTAGTTTGTACTGGAGAAGATAACAACGAGGAAACGTGCAAGTCGCCGTAATTTGCGACTTATGCGGGTGGAAGTGTTGCCCGAGAAATTCTGTAGTATGGCTGCGAACAAGAAAAAAATGGCACGTTATGAAATTACTGTGATATAATCCATACGAATTACTTCCTGCTGTGATGTCAGACTAATACCACTTGAGCAAGATATATTCCTACTAACTACAAAGGGACTGGTCTGTCGGTCTGTATATACGTAGAACTAAGTGCTCGATCATTTAAAGTAAACACAGATCCGTTGTGTGGCTAGTCCATACCGTGTTAGTTTGTTTGTTACTTACGTTTCGTAACAGAACTTTCTTATCTGAGGAGACTGGGTAGGGACTCGGTATGGGATGGACGATCTGGGGTTCGATTCCCTTCAGGGGAAAGAAGTTTCCTCTTCTCGGAAACGTTCCAGACCGGATCTAGGGCCCACTCTACCTATTATTCAGTGTGTACCAGGTTTCTTTCCCGAAGCTGAAGTGGCCGTGGCAAGTTAACCACTGACCTCCATCCAGGAGGAAGGTTAAGAATGAATGGAGCTGTACTTCTACTCCCCCTCTGTCCTTCATGCCGTAAACACGGAGAAATTAATCTTTACGCTTTTATGTCTAAATATGTTATGAACAGCGAAGTGGGTGTGTTTGTAAGTCACAATAGGCCTATGTGAAATTAATAGTGGACGGTGTATTATTGATTCATTAAGCGTACATGTTTTTCACTCACAGAGGAGGTAATTTACTCTGACAAATTGCAGTAGCCGATACGTGGCCTCGACTGCTACATACTCTCACCTGCAAGAGTATTTTGTCTTAAAATTTCGACAGGTCGTTTTCGCTAGTGATTATGAATGGTTAATTGGTATGACGGAGAATGTAGTTCTAGCCTATTTTAGCCTACTTTAAGGAACTGTCTAATTTTTTCTTGGACAGACTGCGAAAAATAACAAAAACTCTCTTCTGATAATTTGTCTAGGGGCCGTGATGATTCGAACACAGGACATCCCAAGACCAAAGCAGTATGGGTGCCAGTTTAATTGTGGCATTCAGTACCACAGAGCTTACATTTGTTATCTTTGTTTGTAGTGTAATAGAATGACAATGGCTACGGTGTGCATATTTTCCAAACGCGTTTTTGCCGCCTGGCTGCGGAAAAAATATCAGAATCTTTGATGGGGTTACTCGGATATTTCGCGCGCGTTTCTGTGTGTTTATGTGTGTGTTTTGCTCGCAAAGATACGATAATGGTGATCGTGACCAGTAGACAGTACCAGCAGTTTAACGGAAGATCTGAACCCCGATTAGCATGGAGTGACTGAATAAAGGTACTTAAAAACCTCATCCATCGTACCCAGATTTCGGGTCAAGATTTGAACCCGTGATGTCATGACTAGTAATTTTTTGTGTTGCCCAATTGACTGGTCTTTTTGAGTTGTAATTATATGAAAGAGATATAAATTGTGAATTATTATTTCAACGTAAACTGAACAGAATTTGTTTTTGAGCTATGGCGGATTTAGTATCTATAGGCTACGAAAGAATGCACGCAGTATTTCTGTACGTAGTGATAGGCAGATCAGAATGATCAGCACATGGCTACATGGAAATGTTTACGGAGATAAAAATTTTTGTCATTTTGTTATATTTTTAGAGAGCAGTGCTGCCTGATGGAACAATTATCGCATCGTAACCCAATACAAAAGCAAAACCAATTGTAGATACGCGAGTGGATGATTCTGCACTTCGTGTTGCAGCGTGGCTGAATATTGGGAACAAAGTTAAGGGCGGAATTATCACTCTGTGCACATGCAGTTACTGTCTATATGCACTGATTATGTAAATGTTTGTGTTTCAAACAACGCCCATTCTCTTGATACTTTGTTACTTGGTTTAGTAAACGACGATTCCGGAACTGCGTATTTTTAATATAGCGATGGGCAGAAAGGAGATCAAAATAGATAAATAAATTATGGAAGCAGCGGGTTTCTTTTGAAACGTCGGTAGATATTTACCAGACGGAAAATCAGCGCACCCGAGAAACGGTTAATCTTCATAGTCACCGTGGGGAGAACCTCAAGCCTTACAAGATTCTAATTATGAATAAAAAAGGATGAGGACGGAAGGGATCGCGATCTGCTTTAAGTTAGTTTTAAGTTAAGGCTGAGGAGGACAACAGTAAGGTAGGCCTTGTACGTACAACAACATTGTGACGCGTTCGCTTAATGTTTATACCTCCTGGGCTATCCGAACAGCCTGATACTCTTTCATTCGACTAAATTGCTTTAATGGCGATTTCGCTTCGCCAGCAACAATAAAACTTACGTCTCCGTCTTAGGTAATGGACATTTTTGCCCGACTTCAGTCAAATTTGGATTTTCGCGGTCAGATTTTCATAAAAGTCCATGAGAGCAAATTTCACGTAATTCGGTCCAGCGGTAGGCGTGCTGATACATGCGGATGGACGGACCGACTGACAGACAGACAGCAGACATACAGAGAAAGGCAGACAGACAGACACAGACAGACAGACAGACAGAGAAAGACAGACACAGACAGACAGACAGACAGACATACAGAGAAAGAAAGACAGACAGACAGACAGACACAGACAGACAGACACAGACAGACAGACATACAGAGAAAGAAAGACAGACAGACACAGACAGACAGACAGACAGACAGACGGACGGACGGGGCGAACGGACGTGGCGAAGCTAATAGGCGCTTTTCACGGCTATGCGAAAGCGTCTATAAGGGAGCGAGAACCGAACTCGGACCTCCGCTAGTGAGAGACAGTTGCGGATTACGAGGGAACAGAGGCACAACGGACTTCTAGTTCTAGTGCGAAGTAGGCTGTTAGGTGGCGTTAAAATCCACCGTCAAATGAATTTATTCACGAAGCTCTGGGAATAGTTCGCGTGACCCTAGGGCCCCGCGTAATGCAATTTGGGAATCGCAGCTAATTGAGCTGATGTATAGCAGCATTTATAATGCAGCTAGTCAGTTGCGATAAAACACACGAGGTCAGGAGTCCGTATTTTAGCGTGTGTTCGGTAAATAATAAATAGCATACCATATGACGTTTTGACGGCAGGCGTCACTTTTCACAAAATTAACACTGATTGCACTACATGAACGTTTCATGCTTGATATTAAAAATCACTTCATATTAAAATTTCCGAGTTGCCCTCTTAAGCTGAGAATCGATATCATTCTTGATTTGTTTTACGTGTTGTCTCATCTCACCAGTCAACAAATCCCACGAGTACATTGCCAGTTGTAATTTTATGCTTTATTTATTATTACCGAAGAATTTTGTTGCATATATAATCGGTAGATGTTTGTGTCTGTATATGATGGTGGCAGGTAGGGATTATATACTGTTTAAGCTGCGACTTGCCGTCGTTGTCGAATAATCAGCAATCCTGTTTGGTATTCGGAGGTCCTTAATTTAAATCTGACCCTGGAACCTAGCTATCCTTAGGTGCAACGGGGTGTTCTTCAATGCCTCCATGAAAGTGCTGAGATAATACATTAAATTAGGCCATGCTTTCATCCTTCAACTTTCATTCCTATTAAATTTTTCACTAATTTTTCGACGCTGTGTCCTCTGGTCTACTGACAACATCGATTTTATGAATGAATATTTTGCCGCCAACAAAGAATCCAGGGGCTGGGCAGGTGTCTGTTGTGGTTTATGGATTCATCTTACTTTCAGTTTTGTTCAAGTAAAATTAAACGTGCGTCAAAAAACCGGCTGGAGCCGCAGTTTTAAGTAGTAACTCACGAGGAGTAAGTTCTGCAGTTTTCATTGCATTATAATGCTCCACTGGAAAATTTCAATGAAATATTCGTGGGCCACACACTTGTTGCAATTACTGATTAAAAACATAAACGGTTGAGAGTCCAGCCTATTATTTCGTTGTCTAGCACACTTATTATGGGGGTACGCACTGCGCTACAAGACGGAAGGTCGCGGGTTCGATGGTATCATTGGGATTTTCAATTGACTTAATCCTTCTGGCCGCACTATGGCCCTGGGGTCGACTCAGCCTCTAACAGAAATTATCACCAGGTCTATCTCCTGGGGGGCTATCGGCGGCCGGAGTGAAGGCCTGACAACCTTACCACCTTCCTCTGCCGATTGTCTTGAAATCTGGGAGCCTCACCCTCCTGGAACCCTCAGCGCATGTCCAGACATGTACAGGGATAGCTTAACTTTGCTTAGCACACTTGTCATATTGCCTTACTACCACGATGACTGTATTTTTGAACGTGCTGCCTGGTGATCAGGGTGTTAGTTCCCAAGTTTTCAGACATACCTAATGCCACCGCCTTGCGGGTGTAATAAATTTATCCTGGGAATAAAGGCTGTAGTGTCCTGACGACGGGGAACCAAATTACATAGCATCATATTCCAGAGGACAGGATTCCTCATAACCACAGCCGTATTTTGTGATCTTCATGGGGACGTTGCAAAACGAATTTGCCCTGTGTTTTAATGGCGTCATCTTCATACGTTTCCACGTTGTCGTCAGTGTCATAGCGTTGAAACACGAGAGGGGATAAATGAGTTGGCGTTGAAAATGTTAACAGCACATGAAAACAGTATTGGCTAATGCCATCATATACAGTCACAGCAACTATTAGGATGTTTGAATCTGTAAATTTTGATGAAAAAGTATAAAAGAGCATACAAGTAAACAACCAGTTCCTTGGAACCGTAAGAAGGTAATAATCGCTCAGCTAGTGAAGAATTCCCCGTCCTGAGCAATAAAAATCCTTACCATACCGTCTCGTCCTATATGTTTAAGATCTACTATTTTAATATTATCTTTTTATCTGCCCCTATTACTTCCACATCGTCTCTATTCCTTGACACTTACCAAATACATTTTTGAACAATCTTTTCATGTTAGCCATTCATTCTATAGGGTTCATCCTAAGTCTTCCTCTTTTTATTTTCTCCTCATAATATCAAGTTCGTGAACAGTACACACCGTGAAGTTTCTCATTATGCAGTTTTCTACAGCTTCCTTCACTTTATGCCCCCTAGGTTCAAATTCTGTCCTCTGCACGTTGTTAAGGAGTGTGTGAAATAACTGTGCCGTGGAAATTGAATTAAAATACAATCCCTGGGGACTTCACATGCCTCCTGCTGCTCTACCATGTCTCTCGTCGTGTTTGTCACATTGGTCTGCTTATTACAGCTTCCCACACAGTCAAAGATTGTACATAACGTGCACAGGACAAGAGTATAATGAATTCAGTGAGCTGCCCCGCGGACAATTTTTGTCGGCCTCGACTCAGATGGAATATTGGCTGCTGTTCCTTTGTGATACGCTAGGTTAGGTTCAACAAAAGTATCAGCTATCCTTTCTCTGGGGACTAATGTTGTATCTGTTCAGCGGAGTGATAGAGATTTTCGGTAAATACCTGAGATCTGCATCATGTTGTATTTTATATAGTGCTAGGTGTCTCTCTGGTAGTGTTATATAAGATACAGTAAAAATTGCTACAATTTAGCGTCGTAGTGAGAATGGCTGCTGCTTGTTCACATTTTCTGTACATCCACAAGTATAACAAGAGAGGAAATTGTACGTATAACACAACACTGGGGCGCGCTCTTCTGACCATCTTTGCCGTGGAAAAGTAATAAGTATTACATATTCTGTGTGTGTGTGTGTGTGTGTGTGTGTGTGTGTGTGTGTGTGTGTGTGTGTGTGTGTGTGTGTGTGTGTGTGTGTGTGTGTGTGTAGCCTTAGTTATCCAGCATATAAAATGCGTGTGCCATATTATATTGTCATATGTGGTCTATCAGGCTGTACCATATTTTTCTACATTATCTCATAAATGACACGATTTCCGCAAAAAAAAGTTATTGAACATAAAATGTGTTTTGGTTTCCTCTACAACATTTGCCTGAAACATTTCTCATTCTAAAAATAATTCAGCGAGATGCTATCACAGATGTACTCTGGCACATGTACACATGTGCATTTACATTGACATAATAAACATACCCATGTCCGAAGCTGAACGGTAGCGGTGAAAATTACACGAGAAAAATACGGTTTTCTTACCGTTTTACGTGCTGTACTTCTTGAACGTGATGAGTTATTCGTACACTGCGCGTGTCCGTCCTTGGGGCCGTATCCAAGCCAAGCCATACAGAGACGATGTGCTATGTAAAGTACTTGGAAAGTTAAAGGATGATTTTTATTAAAATAATGCGAGTTTTGCCTACTTAATGTCATCATGTCATAAAGATATTAATTATAGGCTATATGAAGCACAGGTCTTAGCATTACAACTATATATTCATCCCATTTTAATATGTGTTTCGTAATTAATAAAATTTGAAAGGTTCTTATTCTTTAAAACTCATCTCGCCATTATCTCCGTAAGAGTTCAACTTCGGATATAGGTATGTTTGGTTGTATCGATATAATTTAAACTAAAGAACGTTTTTGCGAGGTATGGCAGATTTCTCCTGAAACACGCTGCCTATCGTACTCGTTCTTTAGGCAAATGACACTATGCAGGATAATATTTACAGGCGTTCATGAAACCTGCGATCGTCACAGACTGTAGAAAATGAGAGGAGCGGAGTATAGCATGTGTTTCATACACAATGCAGTGAAAACAGTGGCGTTTATATGTATGTATGAGGATTTGTTTTGCGTCATTGTAGGTTGAATGTGGGTTTGCGACCTTCTAACATGCCTTCCCCGTTGCCAATGTAAACGAGCTTCACCCTCTTACCCTCCTCTTTATCCGCTCACTCTATTCAATTTGGTATTATCTAGGGAGTTTAGAGAATATACAGACTAATGATGGTTGTTGTACAGGCTTCACCTGAACAACATCTCGTTATGTCGTCTTCGTTTCAGCATCTCAGTGACTCTGCTACTGCTTTCCCTATTGGCTGAAGGAGATTACAGAGCGTCTTGTTCTTGGAGGCTTGTACCCCGATGCTTTGGCTCTTTGCCGTCTTTGGAAAGTAAAACGAGTGTACTGAGATTTCTTCATTTTGTGAATAGCTGTATTTGAACGTACAGATAGAACGTAGTCCCAGGATTAGCATCGTATGCAGAAACTTCTTCTTACAAACTTTTTCTTACTAATTAAGTTTAGAATATCCGTGCGTTCTTATACTCTTAAGTTAGGCAAAACAAGGAAGTGTCTGGATTAAACTTTTATAAAACACGTGCACTTGGGAAGGCTATGCTTATATATTATTATATTACATCACATACTTAGTAATGATAACTCAACAAGATCTCAACAAGAAAATCACAGAGGTTCGAGTAGGTTTGATGTTACGACGAACACCGAAGTACATTCTCTTTGCAAAATACTAAATATGTACACTTTTATAGAGAAATCCCATTATGCTGTAAAAAAGCTTCGTTATCATTATTTGCGCCTTTAAAAAATCACTATTTCTAATGCGTAATTTCTAAATAAAGCGCAAACGTCACCTGACATCACAACTTCTTACGTCATGTGTAACGTTGAGTACATATTTGTTTCGGAATGTGCAACGTTATATATGCATTTAGTGTTGGCGTTTTACTTTGTTGTGTTTGCGTTCATTCCTTTCGAAACACAGAGGTTGAGAAGACCGATGTGTATCTATAATTCTGTTTATCATTTTCTATTTTTTTACTACCAAGCTTGTCAAAAATAACCTTCATATATTGATTCTGAAGTATGAACCTGGCGTTAAATTGTTGAAGCGTGCAGATACAGTTAGGCGTTGAGGCTTAGGTCGGCCTTGTGTATGAATAAACATGAGTGTCTTATAGAGAAAATAGAAGCAATGGGAAATCTGGAAGAAAAATCTGTTGTGTAAACAATATAAATATGTAATTGAAAGTGAAAGATGTCACTGTACTTTGTGTCCAGAAAAGACTGTTTCATTAATATAATAGAGGACGCACCCTAACGTATTTATTTTTTACAAAAGAATAATTTTTATTGTGAAATTGCTGTATGTTTCGACCAGATCGGGTCGTCATCAGGCTTAACAAAAATTTGTGAAAGGAGAGTGGTTTCTTATCATTGCAGCTGTCATTCTGTGGTCTGAGATCTCATCCTTACACTTACATTACAGTCTTACTAATTGTACTGAAATTCATCTCGTCGTTTGAACAATATTCTATATTACGTTATTAATTTATGAAACACAGTGAATATTCTCCTTGAAGATTAGAACTATTTGGGTATACAATAAAAAATGTAGTCCTACTTTGTGTAATACTGAATCGAATGAGATATGCTTGGAACATAATAAGGATTAAAATGATAAAAATTTATGTCGGTAAAAGGATACGCAATCCATATCCATCAAGGTACCGTCTACATTTCCTTACAGCCCAGTGCTCCTACAGTGACGTTATTCTGTTAGTCTAAATAGTCATGGGAGGCGCGTGGAAAAGCCTAAGTTTTAATCAAAAAATTATTTACTGCATTCGACAGTAACCATGGACAAACCTATGCAGGGGGAACATGTATAAATTTGTATTGACATGGCTAGGCTTTTTTGGCGCCCAGGTTGAGTAATTACAATGGTCGCCCCTAACAGAAATTATGGACTTCAAAAATTACAGTCCTTTACTGAATCTCTTTGCATTCGACTCAGTAATTTGAAATTTTTTGAGCGAAGAAAATAGAATTTTTTTTTATTTAAGGTATTCATTTTGCCTCCCCTTCAACTCTGCTGCCCGGGCCGGCCGCACCACTCGCCCCGCACCAGTTACGCCCCTGCCAGTAGTGATTTTTCTTGTAAAATAATTGATATTGGATGCTGTGTTATATGCATAAAATATGATTTTATGTACACTGCTTCGGATAATTTTCCTGAGCATTTGGAACGTAATTTTGTGTGGATGATCAGGCTGCTTAAGTCTGTAGTGTAAAGGGGATTTGTGTGAAACTGCCATTAGAGACATTCTTTAGAGACTTAATGATCAGGACTGTGGAGTCAGTATACAAAACTTCCGACTCCAACTCCTTCATAAAAGCTCAATATGTATTAATAATGGTAAACCTATCAGACATTTCATCACCACCACGTGAATCATCAGGCTACTTTTTTGACTTATAACCTATATTTAAGTATAAGTCTAATGGTTATTGTAGCTATCAGGGCTCTGGAATTGGAGTATCTAGTCAAGATTTTAGATTGAGGTCAGAGTCGGAGTCGGTACATTTTTACCGAGTCGATACATTTTTACCGACTCCGACTCCACCTAAAATTCCTTCCGACTCAGACTCCACGACTCCGACTTCGTCTCCACAGCCCTGTTAGTGATTGTGCGGAGATTTGCCTGCCATTACATACGTTTATATTTTTAGAGTCGGTCAGAAATTATGTTTACGATGAACGTATTCTTGGGGTTTTATTATTAACTCTAATAAGAGGGTTTGAGATTTAACTGTACTCCTGTCCCACTGATTTTACTCATAGTCCCCGCTATAAGTGAGGCACTTGTCGTACCATGGGAGGATCTTTCCTACTCTGTGTTGACAGAGGCCCTTGCCCTCGTTTATCGGCCGTCGCGTCACAATTGTTTTGCGATATTATTTAACTTTTTTGGTGCCAGATTGATTCTTCACCGTACCCAGATGAGAGTCTCTTGATGTCGAATTTGCCCGGTTTAATTACATTAGCGTAGGTTCTTTGGTTACGAAGTTTTAATGTATGTAAAATTAATTTTTGATCGACCATCCTATTAAGTGTTAAAGTTACGTGTTTTGTTGGTACAGTCGTCCGTTCATTTTTGTAGTAACTATCCAGGGCGGATAATAAGAATCACTACATATCACCGACCCGTCTGTCACCGAAATTTCGCTTTTCTAGCATTAACCATTTAAAGCAGGGATATTTAACCTTTCAGGGTAAAGGGTCACAACCTTTATTGTGAACTGTTTTGCGCGTCGCACGTGTAAATATCACAGTGAGCGGTTCACCACCTAACCTCCTGAATGATTGTATAATTTGTGTATGTGTACAGATTATGATAGATCAAAAGCAAATTGGGGATATGGAATATTTCAACTATTTCGGTAGCATAACAACAAGTGATTCAATATGTACACATGAAATTAAATCCAGAGTTGCCATGGTAAAAGCCGTACTCAAAAAGAAGAAGACTCTTTTCAACAGCAAATTGGACTTAAATTTAAGGAAGAAACTAGTGAAGAGCTACATATGAAGCACAGCTTTATATGGTGCTGAAACTTGGACACTTCGGAAAGTAGATCAGAAATACCTGGAAAGTTTTGGAACGTGGTACGGCAGAAGAATGAAGAAGATAAGGTGGACCGATTATGTGAGAAATGAAGAAGTATTGCATAGAGTCAAGGAGGAAGGAAATATCCTACGTAAATTAAAAATAAGGATTGGAGACATCTTGCGTAGGAACTGTCTTCTAAAAAAACAAGTTAGTGAAGGAAAAATAGAGGGAGGGTAGAAGTGACGCGAAGACGAGGAAGAAGAAGGCGTAAGCAGCTACTGGATGACCTTAAGGAAAAAAGAACAGGAAGCACTAGGTCGCGCTGTGTGGAGAACTCGCTTTGGAAGAGGCTATGAACCTGTCGTAAGACAGACTTCAGAATGAATGTATCTACTATACACGTGTGTGTGTGTGTGTGTGTGTGTGTGTGTGTATGTTTGTGTGTGCAATTAACAGTTGTCGCAGGTCGCATGACACAACCTGGCGAGGTGCGAGTTGGACACTCTTGATTTAAAGTCTAGTGGTTATTATATGTACCGCCAGGTTTATCATCACAAACTCTGCCTTCTTTCCACACAATATATTTACAAGTTCTGTGTGACACAACCGGTTCCCCGCAAAATACACTGTAGCGTTTCTTGTCGCGGTTTCTACTACAGTAACTTTTCTTTGCCTTTTACAATGTCCACGAATTTTCTTTTTCACTCCATCAATGTTTGCCCCTGATCAGAATGTGTGAAGAAACCACCTTTAGTAATATTCTGCAGGACCTACACAATGCTGTGTTCCTTGAAGTGTCTCTCTTTTGTCGTGATCTTCCTCAGTTTCTTCGCCCAAACCACCAGCATGTGTCCTCTTCGTTGGAGATATTGTAGGAACCTGGTGCGCAATTTGACGCTGTTCCCTCGTATCTTGTGGGGATATCGTGGCACTTAAGGAGATACGAAATAGGACACATTTCAGATTAAAAATGGTAGGAAAAGGCCAATCGTAATACATAAGCGTAGGCAGGGCGATATTATTAAAATTCATTTGAAACAAATAGGACGTGGATTGGATTAAAGTTTCTCACAGTGTGGTAAAGCGCCGTGCTTTTTAGAACAAGATTTCGAACCTTAAGTTCGTTGAGGGAAGTTTCTGTAAATGTCTCAAGCAGCTGAACAAACATAAGTTTCAGTCATAATGTCACTCTGTCTTACCAACTAAATGCATTTCACCATACGTCCAAAATCTGTGTACTACTCCGACATATTTCGGCGCTATAGCGCCATATTCAGGGAGTACACCATTATGAGGTCATCTGCCTCTGGGTCCGTCGCCTTCAATCGCTGTTCAGGTTCAGTCTCGTTTATAGGGCTACGTGGGTCGTTAGCGTTGGTGCAAATAAAACTATATACACTTGACACTGATCACATTAAAATATTAGAAGTCCTTAAAGTATGATGAAAAGTGTCTTGTAAGCCGGTCACCTGTTCTTCGCAGATTTTTAATATTTTAATGCTATCAGTGTTCGGTGTATAAAGTTTTATTTGCACCAACGCGAACGACCCACGTAGCCTTACACAATGAGATTAAACCTGAACAACGATTGAAGGCGACGGACCCAAAGGCAAATTACCTCATAGTGATGTACTCCCTGAAGATGGCGCTATAACGCCGAAACATGTCGGAATAGTACACAGATTTTGGATGCATGGGGAATGTGCATTTAGTTTGTAGGACACAGTGATATAATGACCGATTTCACGTTAATGCACGGAGTAAACAAAGCGAAAACGTAGGTTTCTTTAAGAAGAGCTTTGTTTCTTTGAGCCAGTTCATTAGTAGAGAATATAATTGTTGAAGGTACATTTCCTGAAGGTTTAAAATTTTAAATACTGTGCCGATGTAAAAAGGTGTCTTCATTTGTACAAAGTAACTACAGGTTGTAAATATTGCTTCCCTTCCTTTACAGCATCTTGCTTCCTGTTGCCCGTGTTTCTATTCGCAAAACGACGGTTCACAATGTGTGTCGCAGAATCGCCACTCTTCGTGAACGGGGTTATGCACGTTATGTCACTTCTCTACACCGTGTGACAACTGACCATTTAGTATAGTTCGTAGTGGCTGTGCTGATTCTAAGGGGACGGTATGCTACAACATTATCCCAACTCTCTTCGAAGTCGGATACAGTCAAAGTAGCGGACTGCCCTAGAGGGCAAAACATGAAGGGAATTTTGCCTGTGCTAATCCTTATACTTTCGTCAAGAAAAGCTCCAGAGGACCGTATGATGTCGAATAAAGGGACTGTAGCGTTGTGCTGCGGCTTGGATCGTTGACAGCATAGAGGACTGCAGTACGTAACAAAGATTAGAAGGCACAGGCAGCAGAACGGATCAGAATTGCAAACAACCTCAGAGTGGTAATTTGATTGTAGAATGAACTTGTAATGTCAACAGTATAGAAATGAGCAGCAAGATAACTTGGTAACGTCGTTGTGATGGGGAAATATCTAAGTACGCGTGCATGTTAAGTATTTGTGTACCCGGCGGTCTGTACTGTTCAAGAAGCATTATTAGGATCATCATACCAAAAAGGGGGGATGGGTAGGTCATGTAGCACCACAAGATGCAAATGCACGCTAGATAGTACTAGTGAAACATAAGTGGAAGATACCGATAGGGAGATAAATGTGATTTAGATCATAGGTTTATATTAAAATGTGTGATCTGTGGTTCTCGCTGCTGTGAGTGAAATACTGTTTTAGGATAAAACGCTTCGTACTCTGCCGGCGTACGCGAGGTCACATTTCGGAAGACAGTATTAAAGAAATTAAAGGATTGAGCGTGTGAAGACAGGATGTGAGGCTGCTGGATTGCATTCGTTGGTGTCAGCACAGGTCCAGTGTTGACGTGTCCGTGAATATTTTCGCTTAATATACCAACCAAATGCACTTAAAATATATGATATTATAATCATTTCACTCTGACATGTTTCGACATAAGAATGACATCTTCAGGGAGTACATACCAAGCTTCAAACCTTCCGTCTTCTGTACACGCAACACAGGGACACTGTCCGCATTGGATCGAGGAATTATAGTAAATTTATTGCACCAACTAAATGCACGCAGTGTTCATCTATATGACACATATCGCTGCGACATGTTTCGGCATTCAGGACACCATCTTTAGGGAATACGTAATGCCAAATTTAAAACCAGCTGTCAGAAGACAAGCCACTTGTTTATGATTCCACAATCAGTAGGCAGCGTTGTTGATACCATCATATAAACTTACATTAATTTAATTTACTACTTATGGATAAAACGCTAAAACTTGATTAAAATGTCACTTATGAGTGAATAACAAATTATAATTGTAGTTTGGTCGTAGATAGTGAAAACCTAGTACTATGGCATTATATATATCGGTCCGAAGTGTGCATTTGGTTCGTGAAATAAATTGACTATAATTTGTCATAACAGTGCGCGGAATATACAGCCTTAACATAAAAAAAACTACAGTAGTTATTTGGATATACGTTGCCACCCACAGAATCTCGTCTGCAATTATATTTTAAATATTTTAACTATTTCGTACCCAAATATGTTATAATATGACGTACATGTAATGTCTACAATGTATTAGAATTGCACTGGTTTTAATCCATATTTTATCCACGTACTGACTTAGTGTTAGCAGCAAAATGTATCGAAGATTCATTATAAACGGTTTTAAGCTTGGTATTTACCCCCTGAAAATGGGATTGCTATGCCGAAACATGTCGCAGTGAAGTGCTTATAATAATAAGTGAATTTGGTAGGTACATTAAGTGAAAATATTGATTCAAATGCACGGAATAAATAATTTTAAAGTGGTTGTGTGTCTTTGGGTCCCATCTACCCCTTAGTGCGAGGACACCGTTGACGGGGTAAGGTATGGTAATCGTACTGCGTTTTGTGTTTGATGTTAATAAAGAACAGGATGCAGGATTGCCTGCCAGTGTACACATGTTTTAATGTTTTATTGTAATGATGGAACTAACGCTATTTATGTATGCTTCAATTGCTGTAATTTATCTGACACCATTTTCGTTATAAACGGAAATTTACGGTGCCAATAATTTTTATTTTATGGACATTTTCCTCCAAGTTTTTTTTAAAAAAGAGCCTGACTCTTTTTTCTAGCTTGCACATGTTATATGTCCATACAAACAGATCACATCGTGCACATCCCTTTCCTATATCGTCGCGCGCTCTTACAATAGCTAAACACTCAGTTCATGAAATAACAGTACGTTAGGTGAAATGAATGCTTTTGCATCTTTGCAATATTCGCTGCCAGGAAGCTGCAGCGGAGTGACAATTATAGAGTTAAGTTAGTTATTTTAACTGGAAAGTTATGGGCTATATGTGTAACGGAGCAAAACCCCTTTGTTACTGTAATTGATTTGAATTAGGATCAATATTTTCTGTCGTGTATGTCCGTTTCCAGTCACAGTCATTTACATACTTGCAAGTAGTTAGGCTTCATGGTCCATTCCGGTCTCATTGTAACCATGAGGCGTTTCTTTACTTAGTGTCTTGTGTTTCTTCCGCCTGCAGGTTGATATTTCATAAGAACCTGCACGGATATCTATCCGATTCTTTTCCCAGAGTGGATGTGCATTAAGCTCTTTTGGAATCTCGTGATTTATTTCGTGTATTTTGCGGGTTAACTAAAAATTCATGTTTGATGCTGTGATTCTGGATTTGGCTTCTTCATTTAGTGTCAAATATTCACTGCTGTATTGTGGGGTGGGTATTACTAGTGTGTTGTATATTCGTAGTGTGGTTTGCTGAGGCTTGAAAATAGATAACTGAACTTCCAATGAGTGCTATGGTGCTACCCAGCGTATCCAGACAGACATCATGTAATGGCATTTTCCCCAGTACAGGTGGTACAGTTTTAGGCATTTCAGTAGCCATATTTTGCGTATTTTATTTGAGTAAGTAGTGTTTGTTACTCGAATGACTGATTTTTTTTCTTTGTCAGGGGTAGGATATTATTCTGCCTTCGGTAGGAAAAAAAAATGACTCTCTGTGGATTTCTAAACCAAAGCGTGCTGTATATGCGGAACTGGGTATCGGAATGACATCTAATGTCACAACAAAAGTGTTTTTTACGATGGGCCCTGTGTCGGAAAATGAAGTTTCAATATGAACAAAATGAAGGTAGTGCTATTGATATGTGTATTTACTGGCAGGACCTAATTTCATCTGTATCTGTTTCGTAGTCTTCAGATTCAAAATATCCCTTTTTCTGACTTCTTGCCCAGAGGACGGAAAAGTGTGTCGAAGTGGAAGGAAAGTATTGTCATGAGGTTGAGTGAGAGCAGTCATTTCTTGTCATTGATTCATGTAATTTTATAAGGGAAAATATAATTTACATAAGGTGAGTAAGGAATTTGTTCACAAGAAGCAGATTAACAAATCACAAAAAAAACTTTAAACACCAACGAATGCACAAAGAGTTTTTTCGTCAATTATAACACACTCCTACATGTTTCGACCCTGCTGGGTCATCTTCAGGGAGAAACTTGTACAAGCCGAGACTACAAAGAGTTCACGCCTCCTTAAACGGCGCAGTGCACAATCAACAGCACATTCTCGCTTAACTGTATAGTGCAACCTAGAGTAACGACAACGGAAAGTTTCTCCCTGAAGATGACCCAGCAGGGTCGAAACATGTAGGAGTGTGTTATAATTGACGAAAAAAACTTTGTGCATTCGTTGGTGTTTAAGGTTTTTTTTTGTATAATATAGTGGACGGACATTGGAATGCATTAACAAATCACAGTCTTTAGACTTGCTGATTTCTCTGAATGTGTGGATGAACTGTCATTAACACCTTATAAAAATCTTATCGCAGTCAGTTTTAAAATCAAACTCATTTTATGAATTTGTTTTTCATCTTCGCTTTTAAGGTAAAATATCGAGGTGAATAGGGTTTTGTTTGTTCAGAAGACTTTTCGGTGGGTGGATCCAACCTTTTGTTAGAAATAACTCCTTTTATGCAAATAAATTCGAAGAATATTGATGAATTTTCCATTTATACTTCCCCTTCCCTTTACTGTGGATTCATAAAGTAAAATGTATTTGTTAGGAGCGACTACTGCCAAAGCTGCCTTTAGTACAGGGGTAGGAAAACTTCGGCTCGAGGTTCGGAAGCAGGTACTTCACTAAGTTGTAGATTACTTCGGTAATTAAGTTGCTGCTGATTTCAATGAGTCCATTCCATTAAGACTTCTGACTTTCCAAGTTCCAAAACTTAAGTCCGTCCATTCATTGGGTCGTGCAATTTCATGCACGTTCGAGGGTTGTGTAACATTTTGCATCATGCTGGTTTCTTCTAGAGGCAAGTGTTATTAACCTACGCCCACCGTCTGTAATATAGGGGATTACCGCTAATCTACTGTCCGTAAATGCTTAGACGTGTAGACCTATTACATTTCACATTAAAAGCTAGAATTCAGATGCGAAGGCCGTCCTGTCCTCTCGCAACTTGAGGAGGCGCCATTGCATGGTGACAGTGAAGGCTTTAGCATGACAGAATTCGAAACTAATTTTAAAACTGCCATTAGAACTGTTTACTATTAAACAAACTCGACTACATTGTAGCTTCTGTGGTACTTTGTAAGTATTATATGAAACAGTTTTCCATACAGTTACGACCAATATTAAATGACATACAAGGAGAAAACTATGTATTTGTAAAGCATAATATCTGTAATATTAGGTAATTATTTTTTCAATAAATTTGCAATAAGTTTACAGTAAATTAACATAATGCGCAAAGATGTTGTCCGAAATTATAAAGAACATATTCAGTATCGTCGAATGAGAGGGTTAGTGAATAATGAATTACGAGTGCCAAACTTGGCCTCTAAATTAATGGGAGAACATATGTAGACACAGTTCAAGAATAGCGTGTTGAACGTGTTTGAGCCTAGGATGGAAGAAGTAACAGAAAGTTGGAGAAAACTGCATAATGAATAGCTCCATGATTTGTACTCCAAATCAAATACTGTTTGGCCGATCAAGACAAGTGCGGAAATAGAATGAAGTGCAGAGTACGTGGTAACAATTCGGACTAAGAAGAACATTGATTATTCATTTTAACTGTATATATATACTCAATGACTGTGGTTCAGAACAAAACCTGTGTAACGTAATGGTAAATATTTGATTGACTTTACATCGATATGCTGCTCGTCTCTTAGATTTTATTATAAATCACGTGTGATGTATATAGGAAGATATTTACATTTCTTGATGCTTACACTTTATGTCCCCTGAAGATGATGGCATGTCCATTGAAACATGTAGGGATAAAGTCAATGTAAATGTAACTTTGTGAATTTTGTGCATAATTGTCGGTTTGTTCTAATTAACTTGTAATATGCTCGGTGTACAGTATACAAAAAAAGGTAATAAACTTTTCTGTTCCATAAAATGCGGAGAAATTCTTAATTAACCACAGGATTATTAGCTTCTCAAGAAGGGCTTTACTCCGAGGAGTTAGTTAATTAGTTAATTAGTACTAAAGAAGTAAATAATGGACTGGAAGATTGCGTAAGGGAACGACAGTGGCTTAATAGATGTACTGCCTCACATTCACTTGAAAACTCGGTTAAAAACGCTAAAACCCTCTGTCAAGTTACCCAGTACCCTGACTGGAATTTAAAATCGGTACCGCACACACGTATTACAGTGCCACCTTCTCGATCGCGACTTTAGTTTACCGTAAGCAGTGCCCATTTGGACTAAAGTCAAGGAGTTCAAAATTGCCCCATGTCACCTGCTTAAATAAATGGCCAATTCCCACTTAATGGGTTATTGCGAACACATTGCATTGTTTCATCTGAGTGTACCGTGACTTATTATGTTGTTTATGGATGCGGTTGTTTATGACTTTGAGTGACTGAAAACGATTGTGTCAATCAGTTGAGGGTTTTGAGCCGGTTACCGTGACTTCTCTGACGAGAGTATTCTGAAATTTTGTAGAAAGTCCGGGTAGACCCATAGAAATCTGAGCCAGGTTAGGAATGAAATTTACTTTCATACTGTAATAGGTACCCTAGAAAAATGAACCTGAATCGTCTTATGTAAACCGGCCTGCTAAAAGACAGACTATGACTTGAAAGCAGTTAACAGTATGAAACACAGTTGTTACTACTGTCTATCTAGTACCACGTATTTCATAATTCATGAATCCTACACGATACACGCTGATCCCAGCGGACGCCCCCTCTAAGGTGTGGGTCTACAACCGCTCGCTTGGTGGGATTATGGGTTCGAATTCCGCCGGGGGAATGGATGTCTGTCTCTTGTGAGTGTTGTGTGCGCCTCTGTGTCGGGCTGATCACTCGTGTAGAGGAGTGCTACCGAGTGTGGTGTTTCTACTGATTGTGATAGTGGAGCTCCGATGATGGGGAGGCCCTGGCCCAATGGGAGATGTTGCGCTATTGAAAAGAACACGATACACGCAGTAAAAAGTGATTATTTTATTGATTCATGTTTATAGTAGAGACGGAGTGTTTTCTTTGTATTAGGAACTATATTTTTATATGCTACTTATATTAGTTTCGGACGCTAGAGTGTTAATACATTTAAAAACGTAAACGAAATGACGAGTTTAAACATCAAGAGGCTTCTCCTGGAAGTGTTCCAGGTCTAATGGCAGGCTGTGTTATTAATAGTCAACAAAACGCTAAATCAGAAGGGAGGTAAATTCGTTCTCGGTAAAACTAACAAATTCCATTACCTGCTTAAATTATTTAGTTGTAGTCAAGA
The DNA here is from genome assembly GCA_013340265.1 of Coptotermes formosanus. Lineage (NCBI taxonomy): Eukaryota > Metazoa > Arthropoda > Insecta > Blattodea > Rhinotermitidae > Coptotermes > Coptotermes formosanus. Next base: position 3,894,375 of record BLKM01002183.1, read on the forward strand.
AATGGAGAGCACCATCTTCAGAGTGTTTATACAGGTATGTCTGTATGTTTGTTCAGCTCTTATTCATATACAACAGAATATATCAACGAGAGAGATGGAAGCGTTTTATTTACCGATGCAGTCAGTTGGCAGGATTGTGCGGCTTTGGCCATAAATAAATTAAATAAAGGTTATGGGGTATTTATGGAATAATGCTGACAGGAGGAAAATACTCGCAGAAAAGCCTTTCGTACTCTAACTTTGTTTACCACAAATCCCACGTGATTATGGTAGAATTAAATGTACTTTGCCTCTCATTATGTACTAAAGCGTAATGGTAACCTATGACGGACGTCCAAATTAAAAGGGGAAACAAAGAGATAATGGAAGTAATAGATAATGAAGGAAGGATTAACGGGAAGAAAGTGAGGAAAAATAGGAAATCAAGTAACGGAAGAAACACAAAATAAAAGACACAGGAATTAAGAAAGGAAGAAATGAGGGAATGAAGAAATAAAACGAAGAAAAAATACTGAGGTACGTGGAACACGTTGAAATGGTTCTGAAAAACATTAGTTATGCACGCGGATATTTGTGTAGCTGGTACGGATGGAATAATGGACGCTCTTATTTTGCGATTCTTTTCGTTTATGTCATCTGTTTATTAGAGGCTAGCATAAAGAAATGTTCGAAATATGATTTGAACTGTGAAACAAGTTACTGTATTTTCTGGAACCAACTTGGAAGGTCTTTGCAATCGTCATCTCGGAAAGAAGCAAACAGTGTCAAAGAAGCCGTTGTCTAACTATCCAGACTTGCGGATCCACGATGAACTTTTAGTGGTATTTTCTTTACTTCCTGCACACAAACACACAGGTGCACGTTATTATTTATTTTAAAATGTCTAACCTATCTCGCATTTCGTGGACAAAGCGGCGCGGCGTTGAACATACTTGGGCGTTATGTGTAACTCAGAAGTGACGGCAGGAACATGCTCTCCAGCCCGAGTCCCCCATTGCAAAAGAATCAATATATTCTAGAGTGGATGTTTGTATTTATTGTTACGACACATATTTCATTTTCAGCAGTGGAAATATTTTATCCATTCGTATTCATTCCGGGACCCACCTTTCTTTCCTATCTCAAATTTAAGTGGTTTCCTTCATGTACTCCAGAAACCGGAAGTTATGATGAGTGATTTGCACTACCACTTCATATTCGGTTTAGATTCTTGTCCACATAAAGGTAAAGTTCACCCTAGAACAGGCCATGGAGGTGCGGGGGGGGGGGGTTAGATGCATAGCTCCACTCTTTCTTTAACCTCGGCGCTAGATGGGGTGATGGTGGCTAACGCCACGTCCCGGCCGCCTTACCCCCGGGAAAGAGACCCAGTATCCCTTATGTAGAAGGCTGGGTGGGTCCCAGGGCCGGTCTGGACGGGTTCGGAAAATCTCGCTGCCATGGGGATCCAATCCCCGGACCCTCCAGCCCCTAGCAAGTCGCTATAATTACTACGCTGTCGCGGGTCATATTCTTGTCCAGGAGGCGAGCTAATATGATTAAGACCCGTCGTGGTTGTTCGAAGTGACCCAGATGAATATATCTATTACCTACCTTAAAATACGCGAATAATCTAACTTCCACAGTTTTTTTTTATAATTCGCCATAAGGATCACTAACGCATTACATCAAAGATGCAGAATAAGTCCAGGCAAAACACAACGAGATAGTTGGTTCATAGCTCAGCTACATGTCTCGACCGATCATGGTCATCATCATCAGGGTTGCGTGAAGAAAGAAAAGACAAATATATACACGGTTGTACTGGGATTGAGCTCTGCATGCCTTACATACGTATGTCATTATATAAAAACATATAATAAAGGTGGATAACCTTGGGAATAAGGGTGGTAAAAATTGCAAATATATAAGCTTTTAAAAGTTTTACAAGACTGGGGTAGAGAAAATACAGTAAAACAGGATAAAAAACTTAAAAAATGGAAAGAATATAGGCACTTCTTGGGAGGTGGCCTGTGAGTATCTGTTTATAGCGGTCTCTTGTTTGTAGATTTTTTCTCCGAAGGGGGTTATCGTTATAACGCATCTGAGAAGACGTCGTTAAACAGAGCGGTAAACGAACAATGTTCTGATTCCAGTGACCACGCGGTCTGATGCATAGGTCTGCGGCGGCTCGCTTGCAGGGGTTGCGGGTGCGAATCCTCCCGGGGACATGGATGTCTTGTCACTTGTGATTGTTGTGTGGCAGGTAGAAGTCTCTGCGTCGGGCTGATCACACGTCCAGAGGAGTCGTAGTGATTGGTGTTGTGTCTGAGTGTGATAGTGAATGAGATAATGAGGAGGTCGTGGCTCACCAGGGGTTGTTGCCCCATTGGGGGGGGGGGCCAGAAATGTAATGATTTGCGCCATTAACCTTTGTCAAATAACCTTCAAATAGGCCTTTGACGCTCCATTAAGATATCTGCCTGTTTACGGCCCACGAACATTCCCACAACTTACTGAAATTTCAATTACGCCTGCAATTGGTATGTCGCCCTTATATAATTTATAATTGGTCAGAAGTTTTTGTAGGGGGGTTTTGTTGCGATTAATGTGAGGAAGTAAATTCGTAAGTTTTCATTCAAGAACTTGAAGAAATGGGTAGAGATAGTCATATTAACATTAATATTGAATAAACAGGGCTTGTTGTTGGGATTGGTTTCATCTGGCTTAGCGTAGGTACTAGTGGCGCACTCTTATGAACACGATAATAAATTTCGTGCCTATCCAAAGAGCTATTTGTGTCTCAAGTGTGACTCTGTTACAGATTTAATTAAGAATTAGAAGCCAGTGTTAACTATACGTACTGCCTGCAGTAGAATTAAAAAATTGTTACTTTTGCATGTTTAATGCGGTTCTCCCAAAAAATGAGAGGGACCTTTTTCCTGAATTACTCCTTTGTGTTTTTATGTACACGGACTGTGTTCTTTGCGAGCTACGAACTTAATTCTAACACACGTATATAAATTAGAGGGCTTAGAGTCTCCAGAGTGTTGAATATAGAAGCAAAGGTGAAAACTTAGAAAAATATCCTGAAGATGCGAGAGTCTGAAATATGAACCGGCCTATTTCGAGTGAAACGGACTATAGTGAAACGGTACTTATCGCTGGAATGAATACCGTAACATGCTGAGGATATATTCGGCGGAATGCAAAATCCAGGGTCTTTAATTTCATCTCCCAGGTTTTGCCGTTGTCTTCTAAAGTAGTATGTGAACTTGCTAATCCTTTGCTTCGGTCGCAGTCCCTTTGGTGCAGTCTGTTCTGTCTCCTTCAACTTATGCTGACAACAACACATCTGATTCCCTTCCCACTCCTCGTGTTCTAAGTTACATGTGGCTTGGGATAGTGTGTGAGGGGTGAATGTCTATTAGAAAGAGGCGTGTGTGTCGTGCGGGCAGATGTAATTTTGCCGAGGGCGTCGACGCATCTTATGCTTGAAGGTCTCTGCATCTAGCTGTGGCGAGTACTTACACAATTCCTACGGAACCCTCACATATGTTTATTTGCTTCTCTGTGGTTTTCAGTCTAACGTTTCTGTGCTAATGCATCCCGTGTTTGCCGTAGTTTCAACAGCAATGCTGCGGGGTTCAGAGCAACGGCCGATAGAGGCGCTAGTGGAGGCGCCGTTAGTTCAGCCGTCTGTCAGACCCGCGACTCAAGGTGCCGGTGTCGGTTGTATAAACGCGTGTCTCTAATTCGGTGTACCTGCTGAGGACGCTTGACGCCAGATCTTTTGTGTGAGGTCAACAGACTCTTCAGCACTTCTCAGAGTGACACCGTGGACGGACTAATCCCACATTTCAGCAGGTAAGATGTTTTCACTTTATTTTGTGTGATATGTGGTGAAGAACAACGAATTTTGTGGCCTAGTGGTTACCGTTTATAATGGAATTGAATTCTCTGGTTCGGTTCTTGAGAGACGGCATTTTATTTGTACTGAAAATTTTATAAAAGAAGCTAGGGAAGAGAAGCACCGATTTCGGTCCACTTTAAATATGTACAAACCGCATTATTGTCTTGTTTGTACAGTATACCATTTGGGTAGTATTGTTGAAATTCTTGTTATTGTGCAATTAGAAGTCGTATAAAACTGTTGCCGTCCAATTTAAATTCAAGGTATTTTGACGATGGTGTAACGTCACGGTAGTGAGTAGAGTTTGGACACTGTCCGTCATTCTAGACTGAAAAGCCCACAGAATTTCGAAGGCTGGATCTGCTTCTGTCTTCAGGGGGAGCGGTAAAAGTGCGGAACCCCCTCAAAGTGGATCCATTAGAAATAAGAACTATTTCTAATGGGGCAACCGTAGGATTTCCCCCATTTCCCCATTCTGCCTGAAGGCTGAGGAAGATACAGGCTCCTTAACAGTAGGGGTTTTGTAAATCTGCAACGATGGCCAGTGTACAAAATTTCTGCCGTCAATCTCTATTAAGCAGCTTATTTCCCCAGATGCTGATGCAGGAATATACAAAGCGTGTCTTATAGTCCGTGTGTATGGGTTTTGAACGTGATGCCTTCCTTTGAAGGAAGAACATGAATTAAAAGTATCTGAAAATAAGGAACCCGAAAATGTAGTGTATTATCTTGAGAAAGATAATTGAGATGTTTAGAATAATGCGGAACGAAAACTTTCTGACTTATTTATGTAACATACTGTTGTGTGGCCGATGGGGGGTAGGCGACTGGTATTGGCTGGATAATTATAGGCCAAAAACGTTTCCGCGTATAATTTTAGTGTTGTTTTGGGGGGTAATATAGGTAAGTGCAGGAAAGAAGTAGCATTGTGATGGATGTTGGAGACATATTTTAGGCGGATGAGAGAGAATGAAATAACTCAGGATCGTGTTCATTGATGGATTTCGTTATTAACCGTATTGCTTATCCAATTTCTTCAACTTCGCTGTTGCGATTAACGCACAGACCGCCTGTGCCTCACACCAGCGTATATTTACTTCGGTTCGACATGTTTGTCTTTTCCGGTGATACCGGAAATTGAAGTTTTCGTACCAACGTGATTTTTAAATATCACATAAATTTGTTTGAGACTTTAAAAAATGTAATACTTATTTTACACAAATATTGGTAACTAAAAGCAGCATAGTCCTTTAGGAGCAACTGACATTCGCTTACCTACTGAATTGTTCTTCAAATTTTACGGAGCCCAAAATTTCACAGGAACCCTCCATGACGTCGGCTGTGTGTCAGCTGTATGCAGTCCAATCCCATACCAGTTGTTTTGTATAACTCATTTAAAAACACTTCCTGTCTGCATGAAGGTCACCCAGTTTTTTCATTAAATTCTAATTCTCTGACTAAAATTGTATAAGCATTTCTGATTTTGCGTGTGCGTGGCGTATGCTGCGCCGCTCTCGTAATCCTTGACATGACAATATTAATGATAGGCCCATTTTGTTAAGAGTAAAAGCTATGAAGTTCCTCTTTATGCATCATACAGATGTCTTCGTAAGTATTTGGGATTTTGTCTATCTGTGGAACCGATGGTTCTAGTATAAAGGATCTGATTACTGTGTTTTCCATGTGCTGATGCAAGTTAACAGGCGTATCCAGGAAGTAGTTGGTGTTCCTCAGTGAACTGTCTGGTCCTTTTTTTCGATTGTTATTAAGGCGATAATTCTGAATTACAGCCGATCCCAGTGGCCACGCAGTCTAAGGCGTGGGTCTGCGGCCGTTCACTTGCTGGAATTGCAGGTTCGAATCCCGCCAGGGACATGCAAGTCTGTCTGTTGTTAAGTGTTGTGTGTTGTCAGGTAGATATATCTGCGTCGGGCTGATCACTTCTCCAGTGGAGTCTTACCGAGTATGGTGTGTCTTAGAGTGATCGTGAAGCCTCGATAATGAGGAGGCCCTAGTTCACTAGGAGTTGTTGCGCCATGGGGGACAAAATTCTGAAGTGCAACAATGGAGTTTGAGGCAAGATATTATTTAATAGCAGTTAATCAATTGCAAAATTATAAAATGTCATCCGGGCGCGTAGCTTTAAACAGGGAAACATCTGGAAGGAAGTGATTAAGGCCTGCTTTAAAGCACTGCACATCTTACCTTAATAAACTGGAGAAAGCAAGAAAAGTTTTCAACGAGTGTGTACGTTCGGCCTGTGAGTCGGAACTCAGACCGCTACACCACGGTAATCGGTTTCAAGGAACGACAGTCTCGGATGTAACATCCGTGCTCAAAGACGGTCTGTAATCTGTGATACGCACTCTGCTGTGTATGTGTATATATCTGTTGGAAATATTTATGCACGTGAGAGATCGCCTTGCAGTAGCCCTGTGTGTTGCTCTATTTCCACGACATCCGTGTAGGGGACATTTGTTGTAATTATGCGGTTTGTCTTGTGTTTTCCTCATGGAGTGTTTGTGAACAGTGACAACTCATCTCATAGTACGGAGTCAGTTAATGCTCGTGACTTTTTTACGTTTGTGTGCTTAATATACTGTGATATTATGAACACTGAGAAGGAACTGAAGCCGTCATTTGACCCCTCAAGATGAAACGAATCCGGAATGATACGGCACGTCCAACATTTCTACATCAGAATTGCGTTGGACATTTTCCATTACAAGATGTTTCGGAAATTTGTTCTCATCCGGCGTGTGGCTTATTGATTGAAATTGTATTGGTAGATAATTTTTTTTTACATTTGAAGTTATTGGCAACGGTGCATTCTGAAATCTGACGAGGTAATCTACCAGAATAAATACGTTGAATGTATTTCCGTAGGAACACATCATGCGTGGTCTTAGTGCGATTTAAGCTTTCGTTTTATTCACGATTTTTGGATTTCACTGCGTCAGAAGACTAGAATAAATGAACGTAGTGTCCTGAAATACGATCTTCACTGCCAAGGGTAACCATACTGTAGGGCACGTTATGTTCAGGTTGTCTATATGGATTCGTAGGATGAGTAACTTGTCTTATGTTTGTTTGTTTGTTTATTTTGTTTTTTTTGTAATGATTTTTTAACTGCTTGGATTTTATCCCTCTGAATAAATAAAGACCAAGATCGGCTGTTTTTTTAACTTTAAAGGACGATGGTAAATGTGTAAACTAAAAAACTCTGCATTTTGGCTACATAGTGTTTTTACGAAATATTTATTATTCTCAACAGTGGCCGATTATTTCCCTAAACAACATTGATAGATCGTACTAGCGGAGACGGCATTTCGTCTCTGTCAGTGACGAACTAGAATGTTATACGTAAGAAGTGTGACTTACAATTTTAAAAGTGTCAAGGATTAAAAGTACAACACTGCCTAGAACTTCCCGTTTCGATATCAAGTTTGGCACAGATCGAATTAAACGTATAAATACGATACAAAACCAAAATTATCAATCAAATCATAAAGTGGGCTCTCAATGAAATAGTCTGAGTATTTTTACACTTTTAATAAGCTAGAATTAGGTTAAAAATTGAAACGAGGCTCTTGATAGAATATATACGTATAGAATTATCTGAATTATACTTATTATTCATTTTAAATCTGTTATCTTCCTCTCTGCTTTGTAAACAACGAGGTTTAGGATACGTGTATGTGGAACATTCGTTTGGCAGCTTGTTTTCAGATGCGGAACGTGACCTTCTGCTTTCAGGGGAGGACGTAAATTGCAAATGTTTGTAAACAAGGTGCTCAGAAAAATATTTATGTGTAAGGGGGATGAAATGTGTAACAGTTTTAGGATACTTTGCCACGACCCAGTGTGCGAGCCACACCCAGCAGTTTGGCGCAAGCTGTGACCCTTGCGATCTGTATTGAGGACGTGCCGGATTCTAATCCCTGCTGGGACACTGACTAACCTGAATAAGGTGTTCATGGTTTTACTCAGTACGTCCAACGAAATGCTGGAATAGGTCCCCAACCTTGGCCATAATCGCTTCTTTTACCTCTATCATGCGGTGTTCACTAATTACTTTATGTTTCAACGCTATGTCATTCGAGCTACGTACGTGGTCGTGAAATTGAGCTAAATAAAACTTGTGACGTAATATCGTGTGGTACAGCGAAATGCAGATTACAGTCGTCAAGAATACAGTTAGGATGGGGGAAACAAGAAATTTTATTTGGAAAACGTTGCCATAATCTTCCATATAGAATATCGGAAGAGGGTGTAATGTTAAGATGAACTTAGTGAGATAGGTTGTGAGGATAGGATGTGGTTAGAACCGAAACAGGATCTTGTTTAGTGACGGGTTTTGATATTGAGCTATTTAACCGTTGGACTTCCCTCCTTTGTCGGGGAGGCGGCAATGATTTGGCGGCACTGTCCTGCCTTTGCTTGGAACGCTGACACCCACAAAATACTGCAGTTATGATATCCGGATTTCCGGCCGAAGATCATTTCCGAAACTTCTCGAAAGATACCAGGAAGGCTGCTCTTCGCCCATAACATCTATTACAAATTACGTATATTCTTTTTTTTTATAAATCTAGGCCTTTATGCTATGAACCTCCCTTTAAAGTGGGAAAGAGAAGAAAAGGGTAGGGTGTTTTTTTCCTGCTTGGTCGATAAGCGCTGGCTCGAAGTCCTGGTAAGTTTATAGTAGACTTTCTAAAGGCTGTTATCACTGCGATCGTTTGTTTAGCTCCCGTCATCGACTGTTAAACCTCCCCGTGATGTGGCGTACGAAGTGACGCTAGCAGAGTGTCAGGCGGAGTGTTGGGCCGGCACTTATCGGTCAAGCAGGTAAAAACGTGAGTTATAACATCTGAAGGAGAGAGTTAAGGGGAATCTGTCCTAGCCTGCTTTAAACACTGAATAATAACGCGTTACTCTAGAGTTTTATGTAGTGATTAGGTGTTTTCCCCAGTATCTCCAGGCAGACTCTATGTGCATGTAGTGTACCATGCGCTTACTGTCGTCATAACAGGTGCACGGTTACGTGATTTCAGGCGTCCGCCGCGATGTAAATGAGGTCTTCGCTCTTCTGGGCTGTTACACAGCTTTGACAGCGAAGACCTTACGTGTACAGTTGATAAAGTGTGACAGTATGATACAAAAAAACAAAGGCAAGATAACATGTTTAATAACTGCTCTAGATTGAACGGAATAATGCAGCACAAGATTGCTCTCACGTTGATATCTGAGAGCAAGATGTGGAGCTGAAGTCCCTGCACGTACTAAAGCAGGTCGAAATGCGTGTGCAAGAGAGCGAATGCATTAATTATGGAACTTGTAAGGACATCCGGTATTCAGGTGACTTCTGATAAAGCCGGATGATTTGAGTGGGAAAAGTAGTTTGCCGTACTCTGATTATCGCTCATTATTTTTAAGGTAATAAACACTCGATTTTTCTTGGGAAAAATTGACGTTATTCTTTTATTCCTAGTAAATTCATTACAGAAATAGAAAATACATATAATTTAATCAAAAAAAAGTGGGAGAAGTCACATGATATGGCCATGTGCACTTATTGATTTCTTTGTTACGCTGACTGGGCCAACTGGATGTGTCTGCCGTGTCTATAGTGAGGGTCCTGCACTCATTTCTGAGGGGAATGCTGTGAGAAACGCTATTCCAGAAGTTGTGCATTACAGAATAGAGGAGAACCGTTCACGGGCGCATTCATTCTTCATAACACCGTACCGGTGGTTGCACCAGTACACAGTAGGCCAGTATACTAGCTACCGAGTGTTATGAGGCCGTCATCAAACAAGTTCGCAATGCATTTATTGTCGGTTCTTATTTTCATCTCTATTAAGAACAGTGCCGATCCCGATGGCCGCGTGGTGTAAGGCGTGGGTCTGCGGCTGTTCGCTTGCTGGGATTCTGGGTTCGAATCCCGGCGGGGTATATGTTTTGAGTGTTGTGTTTTGTCAGGTAGAGGTCTCTGCTTAGGACTAATTACTCGTCCAGAGGAGTCCAGCCGAGTGTGGTGTGTCTAAATGAGTTGACCATGAAACCTCGGTGATGAGGAGGTCCTGGCCGAATAGGGGCTGTTGCGCCATGGAGGAAAATAAGAAGAGTTCAAATTGAATTGTACAATGTTTTCCATACATTTCCACATAATCATCAGAAAATGCGAGGCATTTCTCATATCGTGGAACGAACCCTTTTATTCCGTGTTGATAGAAGTCCATGTCCCGTGTTTTCAGTCAACATATCACAACCGTTTTCAACTTGCGATCATCTTTAAATTTGTAGCAGAACAAATTTGGTTTCAGTGCTGGAAACAAATGACAGATTCTTCTGACGTAATCGTATTCAGTGTAGGTCCTTTAGTGACGAAATTATACGCCACGTGAATTTATTTTCTGTAAGACCCATGCTTATTGGAAGGGAAGACAATGGGATTTACGAATAATGGTTTGGTGGGACCTACCTCGATTCGAGACATCGATATTTTCTTGCGTTGTGCCTGACAGCCCGTGCAAGGAATTCGACGGAATGTCTAGTGGATTAAAATTCCGTTGTGCAGTAAACAGACCTTACCACGGCGTTCTTTACTTTCTAAACACTGTAGGGTTTCGTGGTGTACGAACGAATATAATATTATGTACGGTCCTTATAAAGTAGGGTCCTCCCTCTGCCAGTTTTTTGGAACTCATTAATGCTCAACAGCAATATGGGCAGATCTCTTGCGTCTAATTTCACCCATATCGGACATTAAAAGTGGAAAGCACGGATATGAATTTATTGACGCCCATAAAGGACTTCCACGGCACCGGGTTAACCGAAACTCACAGTGATGTAATGAATGTTTATGGACACTCTCTCTACCGAATTTTATCCTTACAGGAGGAAAAATGTAGAAGATACGGGAACTTGTCATGTAGGCCCTTAAGTAAAGTATGACTTTCCGTGAAGTCATTTCCAAGAAATTGACGTAGATGTTTCTTATACCGAATTTTACCAAAATCGGTCAAGGAATATGGAAATTGCGAGTAGAAATCCGTCTACACTTTAACTCAAAGTATGACTGTCACTGTACTGTGTTTCACGGAATTCCAGGTTACTCGACGTGTTGTAAGGAAGTGTGCGTAATTTCATGAAAATCTGACAAGTCACTGACAATAGGTCGAAGGCAGACAGCAAACGTGACAGACAGAACGTAGTCTTAACATATGGCGTTCTCTCTTCGTATAGGATTCCTAAACCATCCATATTTATGTGAAAATACGTAAGGAACTCCAGGTTCTGTATTTCTTTTGAGAAGCAGAGAGACGCGTTAAGAGTTCGACGTACTTACTGTGCTAATTCCATTAAGGTTACAACATGTTTCTGATTGTATCTGAGACGTTGTACGTGTTGTATATAGAATAGATGCTACGCAATGTAAGAAGGAATTGACGGCTATATATATTTGTGGTTTATTTAAAGACTCTGTCGGTAGTTCGGATCAAGCAGCACCGAATGATAGGAGCACCTTAAAGACCAGGGCCTCATTATCGAGGCTTCACGATTACACTCCGACACGCCATACTCGGTAGGACTCCTCTGGACGAGTGACCAGCCCAACGCAGAGACCTCTACCTGACGACACACAACTCTCACAAGAGACAAGACATCCATGCCCCCGGCGGGATTCGAACCCGTAATCCCAGCAAGCAAGCAGTTGCAGACTCACGCCGCAGAGCGCGCGGCCACTGGGATCAACAGAGCACCCATTCTCGCGAAACTTCCTTGATACATTTTAGATAAGTTCTCACATACCAGTTGTCACTAAAATTCATCCATTGGGAATAGAGTTGTTCCATGCAGACAGACGGACGAACAGACAGACACGAGGAAGCTAACAGTCGCTTTTTGCAGTTTTGCGAATGCGCCTAAAAATAAATCCAGTTCCCGCTTTCATTGGGAACTAATAATTCACTAGTAGCTGCTGGAAATCACTAATTGTTTGCAGTAAATGTGCAAAAATGGTTACTGAACGTTAGTAACATTTTCTTCTAAGCAGAAAGTAAACTGCGAGGTTTTAGTTCCTTACAGCGGTGTTGAAGTTTGAAGTCTTCTGTGATGTTACGCCATGTCGACTGGTAAATAGTTAACCGACGTTTCGAAGGAGCGTAATTTCCACATTTACGGTGCACGGACGTGATTGTTAGCGATACCTGGTTTTCCTACAGTCGGTGTTACGTGTTATGTATGAATTTAATCTTGAACCACGTCCAGCCTTAATGCTCGTCCCATGTGCAACTGTAAGTTATTGCCCACAAAACTTTAACTACGTAAATGCCACAGCTAATTCCCTGTTATTTCCTACTTTTATAAATATTACATTCTGAGTAATATACACATTCCGCTGTAATTACAGCACACTGCGACCCCATCGTGTCTCCATTTCTGCCTACCTACGTGCATATTTGTGTGATACGCGAGTATGTGATGAAGCGCTCGAATATCAGCCACTGTGATCTATCTAGACTGAATTACTCACTGTATTTGCTGTTTTCCAGATATGTTGCTCATATCCTTTACTCTTGAATGTACTTTGTAGCTTAATGTCCCTTCCAGTAACCAGTGTGTTTTTCCCCGCGTTTACAGTGCTCTTATGTTGACTTTCCTTTCCCTTTGCCATCGCGTCTGTATGGAAAATATGTGGGTTTGAAGTGAAATCACTTCATTAAAGTGATCACGACACGCAGTGTTTGCTTGTTCAGAAGGGTGAACGGTTATATCTGTAGCTTGCAATTTCATGTTGGGCACACATAGCTATAGATGCTTCTGAACGCGTCTTTCTCGGTATTTCAATAGCAGAATTTAAAATTTAGGTAGATGAACAAGTTCTTATTTAAATGAATTGCGAACTGCTCTATGCGCTTTATTAAGTACGTACCACCTCTTATGGGCGAGCGGAGGTATAATTTGACGTATTGTTAGCAGCGACATGAAATTGAGATGAGTGGCGAGGCTCACGCCCCGAAGTTTGCTCCAATTACTATGTATTTGGGGCTGGGAATTCCCCAGCTTTAGTCTGAAAGTAGTATAGAAGGGAAGGTCCCCGCTGCAAACGAAAATCAAACAACGGTCATTTTTCTCATAACCTGATAAAGTGATGGGCGTAATTTCTGTGAATTCACATCTTCTTTCCTTATTAAACGCGTATTTACAGACCGAAGGCAAAACGTATGAAAACCCGTAGGCGTATCTGTTGATTTATATGGACTTGGAACTTTATTTCTGAACCTAAGGAAAGAAAAATTTTAAAGGGCTGGAAAATGGGCTCTGAGCGGAACATAACCCGGATTAATGGAATTTATATTAGTTGACTGAACGAGAGGACTGCAGATTAGTGCTGATGCGTATGGTGAGTTGAAAAATCTCTGTAATCTTAATCTGTACTCTAATAATGTCAGTTCGTCCGATCCATGTGTCACACTCTCATGTTTGAGTTCCGCCACCAGATGGCAGGATACGCCAGTTCACAGATTTCAGTCTCACGGATGCTCAGATGGTATATAAAATTGCTGTTTCCGCGATAAATACGTAAGGAATCGCCGGGTACTTGTAGTAAAGTATAATATACGTAATAATACATACATACGTACACACATACCTTATTCATGTTTCCACTCCAAATGCGGGTACCACTACGAATGTAATATACATACATACGTACACACATAAACACACATTCTTCCGTTTTCCACGGTGGTTACTTAAATGAGTGTGTCTAGCCTGCCCGGGTCTCTGGGCACCAGCAGACTAGTATTACTAAACTTTGGTACTTGTAGAACAAATAACACGCTTGCCAGGCGTGAACGGACCTTCGTGTTCCATAAAAGGCAAAAATGTTTCTGGCCAGTTTTGAGACTTTGACTCCGCTTCATTGAGTTGCTTTACACATTATAGTAATATGTAATTGCAAGACAGTGTTCTCACAAGTGTTGCTGAAGATTCAACTCTTATGAGATGTGACGCCGTGTCATTGGGCGAATAAATCCCGACGTTTCGAAGTTTGATAGCACCTTTATCACGAGCCTCAAGCACGCTAAGTAAAAACTACCCGGACGCTTGGGCTGTTTTACCCCAGTGATGAGAGCACAACGATGCTTTAAAATTCGGGAACTACACAGCTTCACGTCTGAGAAGATATTAATCTTCAACGTGATATTTGCACACAGGACCATGTCATAAATGAAAGCACATTAGGGATTTACAACTTTGAAATAATATACCTCAGATATCTGTGAAACATTGTTGTGGTATGTAACGCATGTAGTCTGATGAAGTTTGGCAACGTTCCGGAGAGACCTGCTGCCTCCGTCTTCACGGTAGAAGTGTTTGTCTTATGTAACATTACAAATTTGGCGACGGTGTTAATTTTGAGGCAATGTCCAGTAACTTTAATATTGTTGCTATATCGGTTAGAGGAAATTTTGAACTGAGTGACGTATTTGAATTATGTGTTTGGTCATTAATGAAGTTATCACGTGATAGTTATTGTACTCCTACAGACAGACTTGAGGTTTTGCAGTCAAAAAAATGTAGGCGACTTTATTTTGTCATTATTTCTGTGGAAATGGAAACGTGACTATGTGAAACTGAGAAATTGTAAGCGTGAATAATACCACAAAGTGACATTCCCAGTATTGGGTCTCAATTGTAAGGCGCTAAGCAACTTCGAAGAAAACGATTGCGAAAATACATAATTCATTTTTCAAACTCCTCTATGTTTTCAAAAGCGTCCTGCTCTTTACGCATATTTTGTATAACGTTTTTCTTTGTTTTTGTGCCGCTCAGTAGCCAACGACACATTTAGCCCTGCATTACGTCCACATTAATTAATATTAAACAGCTTATCGCATTCTAAATGTTTTGCATGACGCTTTACCCATTGTGTAAATAAATGCGTCACAAATTACGCTTGACAGTAGAGTACGAAAGCAATACCACATGACTTTTTGTATTAAAATATGCGTTGAAGAATTTATGTTTTCCTCGAGGTTTTTTTCCCAGGTCCTGTGTTTTGAATGTAAGATAGGCCTATGATATGATTGATTTATGGTATAGTATGGTATAATACAGCGTCAAAGCTCCTGTAACAATAGACAAATAAAATATATCAGTCTAGCATACACAGGCATAATTCTAAAAATCCGTGTATCCAAATTCTCTTCTCGCCCACTCTTTCCTGGAAAGGACATTAAAAAGTACAGATGGAAAAAATGAAACAATTTCTCTAGCTAGGACCTATCTGATCACATTTTTTAAAATAAATTTATGCCATAAAAGCGCTGGGACACTTCAGGTTTCTTCTTCATAAACATGTTGACTATAGGCCTTCGTACGTACGGGCTTTTGTGTGTCGTCATTAAAACATGGTTAAGATCATAATATAAGGGAAACAGATTGTTTAAGAATGTACACAAAGAACTTATGCTTGGAAATGACTATAACGTATCAAAATAATGTTTGCTTTCATGGAGAATTTAAAAGCAGGTTGAATTCAGGAAAGGCTTCGTAGTGTGCAGGTCATAGTCTCCCATCTATGTGTCCATAAGATACGAAATAAACAAACTCCATGGAACAGAGTCTTTATAGAGGTGTTAGTCGCTCAGGTGGTCAAAAAAGTTTCCACACTGTATGGAATCCAGTGTTCATTACCGTGTTCACACGAGCCCGCCACCTCTCCCTGTTCCTAGTTGGATGAATCAAATCCGCGCAGTCGAGTCTTGTTTCTTTCCGGCCCCTTTGAATGCTACCGTGCCATCTATGCCTAGGTTTCCAAAGTGGTCTTCCGCCATTCTGAGTACAGTGGGAATATGAAAGTACGTCAGCCTTATCATTTACCATGTTAGCTATAGTCTGGTGCGCTTCTTGTGTTTATTTATTTTTCTCTGAAAGTCTACAGTATTATTTATCTTCATTACATTTCAAACTCAATACTTCTAGCTCCCAGATATCCCGTTTTTCTGTTTCTGAACTTTGTGTGAGTTTTAGTCTGAGATTTCTCAACTTATCTGCATTTATTTGGCTTGAATTATGTACCCATCACACTATAGCCTGCTTCATTGATCTAAACATTTTAACATGAAATAATAAAAATATAAATGTCCTGTTTTGTCTGTTGTACGGATGTTTTAAAAATTATCACTTTAAAACAAAAAAGATCGAAGAAATTTCGAAAAAACCACAGGAGGGTAGTGGAATAAAATGTAGGAAACATAACGAGGACGGATAAATTACGTAAAGAAGAACTCTGTAGTTTTGATTCCTTCGCCATATACCGTTAGGGAATTCATATAAAAGAGGAGGAAATTGTTAGAAGATAGAGTATAACACTCGCGAGGAAAATGAAAAATGTTTCCACTCTTCTTCATATCAATTTCTCAATAACTTGTCGTTCTTGACGGCTGGTTTGGACATAATGCATCAAAGTTTACGTAAAAAGTAATGATAGGGTACTACACGGTATGTAGAGCCCACAAACAACGACGACTTCGGACTTCCTTATATTCATACGCACTGATTCTTGTTCACTCGTCACTGCACCCATGTAAATACACGTACACGCCCACTTCATTGTATCCGCATGTACCCACAGGCGTAAGTTACAGGTAGGTACGTAGCGTCTTAGGTAAATATTTGTCATTATCAGGTCAATCATTACGTGGACTTTTTAAATTAAACAACTGAATTACCTCTGCATGCCTTAAAAACAGAATGTGCTGCGATGAGCTGGCAAAATTGGAGAAGAGTATTCTGGGCGTTTCTTGAAGGCAAAAATTGTCCCATAAGGCAGGGATCGATTGGACACCGCTATCGATTTAAACGTTAGTTGGCTGTAGGAATAAATACGGAATAAAATTTCAGTTAAACTTCATCAGCGTCGACTAGAACGTTTGAAACCAAATCAGATTTTTCAAATAACAGTCTTGTGACTGCATGCGTGCAGTTTTACATCGTTCCATTAAATATTCCCACTGAATGGTTTCTACATTGTTCCAGTAGCGGCTTCGGTTATGCTGTCTGTCAGCTGTCGCCTTTTATCTCACTCAAGATTGTGTTACACCCTAGACCTTATTCAGCCCCCCGATGATAATCTCTACCGTGTTGAAGTTCGGTGACCTAGCTGGCCACGCCATCTGTCCGCACATTCCTGTACATATTTCTTGATAATTTTCTTTCGAGCATTTACTTTTCCTTTGACAGGTCCTAGAAACGCTTTGTCTTGTTTTATCCACATTCGTTCTTATTTTACAAGAGACATATCCTTTGAATAAAATGTCGGTTAATCTTCTAGAAAACTAATATAATACGTGTTTAAGTCACACGACAAAACGGGTCCGAAATAAGTAGTTATTTAATAATGCATAACATATTTTAATCGAAAACAGCCTCCTGCATAGTGGCTACCGCGTTATTCCCGGCGGTAAAGCGGCCGGGGCGTGGCGTTAACTACCCAACCCCATCTAGCGCCGAGGTTAAAGGGTATAGATATAGGCCTACCCCTACTCCCCGTCTGTGCCTTCATAGCAGGTTATAGGCTGGACTTTACCTGTACCTTATTTGAGTCAAAAGCTTCTGTCGGAAGTTACTTTATACTGCTTAATGTGGATTTTGTTTCTCCCATGATCCAGAATTGGGCCTTATTCGTGAACTGAATGCCGGACTAAACTTATTAACTGTGACTGTTGCCGTTCACATGATTGTGCGTGGTTGTCATGATCTCCCGGTAAGAATGTGTGCACCTCGTTAATGTCAACGCCGATGAAAACCATGGCCGTGCAAATATTTCCGTATGTGTTTTGGTGCAGTAGTATCTGTGGTTGAAATTTTGCTTGTCTTTGTCCTTGAACTTCGTTGGAGTGCATCCTGAACATCGCTTTCAAGTCATGCTTGCCCACGTTTGGCAGTCTCCGTCAGATGTCTGTGTACATTCTGAAACGTGTTGCGATGTGGAAGGACTTAGAGATTGTCGTGGTATTCTGTTGCAACTGCCCTATCATTTACAGTGCGGAAACTGCATATTAAATGCATATTTTACTGTTCGTGACTGGTAAATACTTTTGTCAAGCTTGGGCAGCAAAGAACTCGCACACCAACAGAGACTTCCAAGTGGACTGAGAATTAGAGACGAATAGTTTCGGAACGAACTGATCTAAAGGAACCGATCAGTGGGCGGAGCGAACGGGTCTGGGTCTCCGTTCTACGAATCCATCCGTCATTTCTTTCCGGACCGGTCTCATTTACAAATATTTATTGGACTCCATTCACCGTTTGGTCTTCGGTTGCTATCAATCCACGGATCTCTTTGTTTATAGATCCCACAGACCTGTCTCGTTCACTGGTTCCCAAATAAACGGATCGTTCACCTACTTGACTTCACCTCCAGCTTCAGCATTTGTTAACACTCTTGACCTATGACTTTAAATTGGGTAAGAATTTGCTGCCTATAATTTGTATGAATTTATTTTGTAAATCAGCACATTCCGAATTCTTTCCACTTCTTGCAAGGTACACTGCTTAGTTATGGGACGTTTATTTAATGTTTTTGGACAAAAGTGGAAAATATTATCTCGGAAAACTTATTTATTTGGCTCTAATGCATGATAATGTTGAAACTTGTATAAATTTTGAATGATGTAATTGTTAAAATACGTCTTCCACTGACATTTCAAAAACACAGCTTTAAGTTAAACAAAGGAATTTAAAAGTAAAGCGTTTAACAGAAGCACAGCGTAGAGCTTTGGTGTCATGCATATTCAAATTGTGCAGTGTTATTTTAAGGCAGGGTTGTATTCTTACTGCCACGTTACAAGCGTATCACTTTTGCAATGAAAATGTTGTGACTGTTTTATAATGTATTTGTATTTTCCCCATCCTGGGAATTGTTATTATAGGATTCCGTAAAAATATCAATTACAGTTTGAATTTTTTTGTATATTTTCTTTTTTGTTTTGTACTTCACTCATTTACCTTAAATAATGCATTTGATTGGAAACCTATAAAATTATATGATTTAAAAATAGCCACAGTACAGAATTTTACATGTCGTAATATGTAATTACTCGAAAATCCATACACAGTGTAATATAGATAGTGACATTATTGAGTGAAGTCAAGGAGATGAGTTACTGAACTGCTTTACCAATGGGACATGTAATAAATGAACCAGATCTCTGTAAAGACCCACTTTGTCCTACGTCCTTCAGAGTGTTACAGCAGTGTCGGCACATCTAGTAATCCATTCAGCGGTAGGGTTCCTCTAACGCGATGATAGTGTCTGTATTTTGGAAGCTATGTCTTGCTCCAAATGACCTCCAGAAGACGCTCCTGAAGTTTAGCCAACTGGCGCGGGAAGTTCTGTATCGTAGATAGCTGATAGCACAGTTAGTCACTGACGGTGTAAACATTCGGTACGTCTTGACACCTTCAGGTCCTGCTCTTACAGCATACACACAGACAACGAATGTAAACACTTTGCACTTCAAAACCACTAGTAGTAGGTCCGTCAGTTTGTTATGAGTTTAGTCTATCAGTAATTACAATTATTAAGTAAGGGGTTATTGGAGATGTGTGATGTCAGAAGGTTTTATGTAAGGATATTTTTTATTTCAGAACAATTATTTGTGCCAATCCCAATGGCCGCGCGGTCTAAGGCATAGGTCTGCGGCCGAGCGCTTGCTGGGATCGAGGTTTCGAATCCCACGCGGGGCATGGATGTTTGTCTCTTGTGAGTGTTTGTGTTGTCAGGTAGAGGTCTCTGCGACGGGCCGATCCCTAGTCCAGAGGAGTCCTACCGACTGTGGTGTGTGTCTGAGTGTGATCAAGTGAAAATAAACAACCTCGACAGATACTGTGAGTAGGTAGAAGAGGGAAGGACTACGAAACAATTATTTGTGGCTACAGAATTCGCAGTGTACGTATAACGTAAAAATGTGGCTCTTTCACGTAATTCTTATACCTCCTGAGGTATCGTAACAACCTGATACCGTGCTACTCGAAGACAGCGCTTTTATGGTGATTTAATGTCGCTGGCAACGGTGAAAGACACTTAGGTCTTCATGTAAAGTATCCGATATTTTGCCTGATCTATCCAAATTTCAGTTTTCTCGACAGATTTTAATGAAAGTTCTCAATGTAAAATGTCATGTAAATTCGTCCTGTGGGAGCCGCGCTGATACAAAACGGACGGATGGACGGACGGGCGGGCGGATGTGACAAAGGTAATAGGCACATTTCGCGACTATGTAAAACACGTAGGGGAGCAGTTAGTTAGCTAGTGTACGCGCCCGTGTGTGTGTATGTGTGCGCGCGCCTGCGTGCGTGCGTGCGTGCAATGATAGTATACTGCTTTTGTTTAGACTTAAGTGTATTTATTTTCACTTCACGTTCCAAATTCCATCGTCTACAAGTTTTACAACCATGGTTTACAGGAAGTGTCACCTTTAATTGTAGACGTACCTTTTTATAATTGATTTATTCAAAATGTTTTATTTGTACAAGCTGTAACAAACGCACTACCGACGAACTCACGATCCTGTGTAATTGGAAATCATAACGTATTTATTGACTCATACAGATTTCTGGCACTTGGTTGTTAGTTGTATTTCCTTCGTGGCAGATTAAACAATTTTGATGCCGGTTTTGATGTAGCACTGCAGAACAAATAACGGAAACGGAACTTACTTCAGAATATTAAACAGTATATTCGGTGTATGTGATTTTAAATGATCGTCTATAGTTGGTAACAATGCTTGCTTCATCCACATTTTAGATATTTACCTTACAACAATCATTTATGCTTCCAGTTTTTATCCAATATTAGGCTTCTTCTCGTTATTTCCCTTCAGCTTTAAAATAGCACCTTTGCAGATTCTTCGGGTTTGATTCTTATTACTTTTTTATTAGCATATCCTTGTATGTAGAGGAAAACGGACTTATGGTATCGTCTTGTACAATGGCTTGTGTATTTATTTACTAAAATCCAACTAAGGACACTTATTAGATTATGTACACCCTATTATTTTGCATTTACCATATCTCCGTCGTGCTTGGGATCATACTGAACCGTCATCAGGGAGATAACGGTAAATGTAAAAGAATAGGGCGTACGTAACTATTTAAGTGAATTTAGTTGGATTTTAATAAACAGTACCACAATACAGGACAAAGCAAAATATTAAGCTTAAATGAATAATTTGTGTGTTTTTGTTCCGTGTACTAAATTGTGGACCAAATGGCGAGTTTTTGCAAAGCTCTTGCGTAAGTTTACTTAATATATAGGTAACAGCTTATTAGTATGAAGTAATTTTATCCTATACAAGATATCACGCTAAGCGACATAACAAAATTTTGCATTTAGTATTACACTCGCGGAATAATTATTCGCGCTTGGGTATTCTATGGCGCCAGAGGATCTTGCATCAATCATGATAAGTTTTACTGTCATATGCTTGTTTGTAAAATATTTAAGGACACTGCCAGTGACTCAGGCTGTAGGATTTTTTTGACGCCTGACAACCCATTGTGCAAACAGTTCACACAATATAGCAAAACAGAACCAACTTATGCACAATATTCTTGTTTATTTATTTAAACTTCGTCATTGGTTCATCTTCTATCCTACATGTTTGGGCAGTAACTATGCCATTATCAAGGGGGCTACATCAGATTACATAAGATTTGCATTGAAATGTGTATTATAAAATTTTAAAAGTGTTAAAAATTTTTAAAATCTTTTATAAACATTTATGCTGCACAATTCTTGTACATGTTTTGATGCTACGGTGCTGCAGCATAAATTTTTGTAGAAGACGTTTAACATTTTTAACAGTTTTAACATTTTGTAATTCACGTTTTAATGTACACGTTATTTAATTTGATATAGCCCCTTGATAATGGCATAGTTATTGCCGAAACATGTCGGGGAGAAGAACTAAAGACAAAAGTTAAATAAATAAACAACAATATTTGCGCATAAATTGGTTCTGTTTTGCTATATTGATCATATGCACGGAAATAAATAACATGAAAGTTCACACAAATTCATTTTGCTTGCGCTGTTTGCTTTTGACTGAAAGTAACAAACAGCTTTGACTGCCTGGTTGGTATTGAAAAATGCATTGGAAACAATGAGAAAGAAAGCTATCTGGCTTAATTTGAGGTAATATCAGGGAAGTTACCTGCGTCAGGGTAGCGGTTATCCGACAAAGATTCGAGGCCCGTACCTCAGAATAAAAGTTAGAAGCACTGCCATCTGAACCATTTCTTTGGTTCCGTTATGTTTTGCCTCACTACCGGCTTCATAATCACGTTCCCTGTAACGTGGCCAGTTCTAACTTGATGTAGTGTATTTACATTAGTGCCAATGTCAAAAGAAATATTTAGTTTGCCACAGTTATTATTATCGATATGACGACAAAGTCGGTGTGCTTATTTGTGAGACGGAAGCATTAGTGTTTCCACACAATATGAGTTTTAGTATGTTGTGTAATATCCGACATAAAAATAAATTTAATTTTGGCTAATGTCAGGTATTTTGTAGGAAAGAGAACGTTTATCCAACCGAGACGTGGTGTGGCTATTAAATGACGAGACTTCGCCCACAGCTGCTGACCTTGACCTCTGTGCCGCTGAACCTTCTCTCTGTCACGTGCCAACCCACCCACAGTTACATTAAGACAGTGTCAAGTAATAATCTGTCACAAGCGCGTTTTTGACTTTCCGCGCTCATGCTTGGTAAAAACTGAATTAGTAAACGTCAAATTTGTTGTGAAACTGAAGAAAACTGCCACCGAAACCTTTAATTTGTTACGTGAAACGTATGGGGAAAAACGCCCTGCAAACAGCTCGTGTGTTTGAATGGCCCTAGCGGCTTTCAGAAGGGAGGGTGTGGCGGACGACAAACGACCATCGGGCAACGATGAAACCTGGCGTAAATGTGGAGAAGATGTCTTCTTTTAGGAATCAGCGTTATAACAGGGTAGTTTGGTGTGGACAAAGAAGCGGTGAGACAAATTTTAACAGCAGATTTTGGCCTTAAAGAGTACATGCGAAAATGGTCCCAAAGATTATGGGTGGTGATTAAAAGTTTGTCGTCAGTTTATAGCTGAAAAACAAATAGAAACACTCGAATCACTCATAGTGCTCAGCAGATCTTGGCCCCGTGCGACGTCCCACGCCCCAGGTTGAAAAGCTGAAGACGTACAGGAAAGAGACGGAAGTTACTTTGAAGAATTCTTGCAAAATGACTTAAGGGGACACCTTGAAACCTGGAAGGCACGTATGAAAATATGTAGCTTCTGATGGAAATTATTTGAAGGGGAAAGAACTTAGATCCAGTAATATTACTCATTAAATACTTTTATACGCCTTCGTAAAGTTGTGAGAATCGACTGTTAGTTTTGTCATTTTTCTGTCTGTCCGCATGGAACAAGTTGGCTCCCAGTGGCCGCATTGTCAATAAATTTGATTTGGAGGACTTTATTAAACTCTAACGACAAAATTCAAATTTCATTAACCTCGATTAAAAATATCGGATGAATTTGATGAAGACGTACTTTTATGATAATGTCTCGCTTAATTCTTCCTGGATGGAGGAATTTCTCAGGTGAAAGTTATAGAGAAAACAAAGAAAGTACATTTTATCTCAAACTTATTGTTTCCGAAAATCATGTCATTTACAGGACAGTTACGCTAAGTAAGTCAGAGACAGACAGGTCATATGTGATCGAACGTCATGTGGCATTACGGGGATTCAGTTTGCACGCCGGATAATTATGATAAAATATAGGCTAGCAATGTTAAGTACTTAATGCTTTCTACCGGATAAAACTTTGAGGTAGAGCAGCATGTCGCATGACTGATAATTAAGGTCAAAATAGAGACAACGTTGCGGACGCGCCACAAGGTTACGTTATGCATATATATTTCCATCTGTTTTCGACACTAGAACCTTTTTTTTTACGTCTGAGTGTCTGTTTCACAATATGGGAGATCACATGGATGCCTCGTTCAGTGGCACTAAATCTGCGTCTAACGGAATGTGGGAAGTCGAGAATCGAATAACCTGACGGGCTTAAATCGTGTATTCGAATTTGGTTGCTGTTATTGTCGATGGAAGTCTATTATATAGGCATTCATTTCCTGTGATTGGCTACACATACGGACAGCATGATGTGATGGTCACAGTGCTATCCGATCCTGGCTGTTCCATTTCGGCTTTGTTATACATTACCTGGTATTTATATTGCATAATGCGACACGACTGCATACGGTCTGCTTCCTTTGAATTCGGATATTGCAGTGCGAAACCTGTTAATGAATTATTAATGATGGAATTTTCCATCGGCTTATTATTCTGAGTTTTTTTATGCGTATGAACTGCCTCCACTCCTGGGAATCAACGTAAATGCCTAACACATGAAAAGAAGGTGTTCGGCAGTAAGTTACTTGGGACGGCGTGATGTCATACGTGTATAATTGGGATATTAATATTTTAAATACACCGCCTACTATAGTGGCCTTAATAACACCAAGGAGTGTGCTGTAAGCTGGTGTTGTGTCTATGATATGGATACGGAAAGTCAATAAATAAAGAAATAAGAATAGCTTATTTACTTTCGAGTGTGTTACTGGGAAACTGCGAATTAGAAAACCGAAAGTAGGATGGGTGTTATATTTAATAAATTACGGGATAATAGGTGATGTTGGGATAAAGTGGTTTAACCTGATTCAGCACTGTGCCACACTGTGAAAATTGTTGCTATGTATATCGAATATTTGCACTGTATTAACCGGGGGGAAGTTTCATTTTATCGTTTCTTCGGCTGCACAGTGTTGTTGATCGTTTCCGTATAAATCCATTATCGTAAATTACTAAACAATAATAACAGTGAGATGAAAATTCAATTAAGGTGCTTTATATAATGTTTAAATATCTGCTTTCATTTGTGCCGATTACTCTTCTTTAATTGTATTTTGATGTTATTTATTACTCACATTTCTGTATTTGTCAGCATCCACTGCCAGTACTGTAGTTCAGTGAAAGTTCGTTTGAAATAGCGTAAAGTTATTTTGAATATTAATGTATATTAGACATATTAATAGGTCATGTCATTTCCTTAGCAGTATTTGTAAACTTAAACTTAATATAACGATTTCTAAATTTCCTTCCTGGATTTTTAAACTTTCTCGGACCTAGGAATTGTATCCCACACTGCTTAATGTGTTTTATTTGCGTTTGTTGGAGGAATTTTGGTAAATTTCTACAGGGAGAATGTGGAATATTTCAGCTGTTTGGGTAACATAAACGATGCAAGACGTACACCTGAAATTAAATCCAGGACTGCCATGGCAAAAGGACCACTCAGCAAGACGAAGAATCTTTTCACCACAAAATTGGACTTAAATTTAAGGGAGGAACTAGTAAAGTGCTACATTTGGAGCATAGCTTTGTATGGTCCTGAGACGTGGACAGTTGGGAAAGTAGTTTAGAAAGACCAGGAAAGTTTTTAAATGTGGTAGGAGAAGGATGGAGAAGATCAGCTGGACCGATCGTGTGAGGAATGAAGTATTACGTAGAGTCAAGGAGGATAGGAATATCCTACCTACAAAAAAAAGGGAAGGTAACTGGACTGGTCACATCTTGCATAGGAACTCCCTTCTAAAATATGTTATTGAAGGAAAAATAGGAGGAAGGGCAGAAGTGATGGGAAGACGAGGAAGAATATGTAAGGATCTACTGGATGACCTTGAAGACAAGGGAGGATACTGGAAATTGAAAGAGGAAACACCAGATCACACTCTAGAGAGAACTCGTTTTGGAAGGGGCTGTGGACCTGTCATAAGACAGACTATATAATTAATTAATTAATTAATGTGTTTTGTGCGATTATTACAATAAACAGCGAATACTTTCAGAAACAGCATTTACTGGCCGGTGTTTATTTTGTAAACGGACTTATTCTCTGTGCGGTGGGAACTGGTGTTTTATGTTTAATTTAAATGGAAGCCAGTCTTCAAATATTAAATCGATATCTATGATTTGCTTGGTGCAATGCGGTAAGAAGTTGGCACCTCAGTGAGAGTAATCAGTGCTTCAGAGAAATTCGAACTGCAATTCGAAATTCAGGTTTAGACCCCGTAAGATTAATCTAATTATTGTCGGTAAATATGTCATGGATATCGCCAGCGCTCATGGATGTTTCATTCCTGCAATTAATTGAACGGTTCAGACGTCGTTGATGACAGCTGTGTACCGTAGCGATTCACTTAAATAAGTTCGCCATTAGGATCAATATTACTTACCCAGTAATGTAAATCTTTTATCAGTCGACGCTTCATTGAATTGACTTTTAGGTGGACAGGTCATGCTGACTTTGGTTGCATGCTGTTGTATTTAGTGACTGCATATGAAGCTACCGCTGGAGGAATCCGTACAGACTTCGATCCTGCGAAGTGTATAATTATAATGAATGAAGGATTTTTTGTATCTTTGTTTGATAGAATGAATTAAGGTAGCGCAGTAAAGGCAGATGAAGGCCGATTATAATCCGACATTCATTCAGTTAGAGACCGCAGATGCTTGAAGCGGTAAACGTATGCTGTCCTATTTGCTCGATGTAACAAGTGGACTATTACCTTGCCGAAACTAACAATTAAACGTACTAAAATTTAAAGTGCAATGCAAAGTCTGACATCATTTTAGGTATTAGTTTAGGCCTCATTCTCATTTTCTCATTCTACCACCACCACCACGACGACGACGACGACCACCACCACCACCACCACCACCACCACCACCACCACCACCACCACCACCACCACCACCATTCCAGCTAATGGCTGTTACTAATCCTTTACGTGGAAGAACTCTCATTAAGTCTACACATGGGTTAAAGTAAAGAGTTTACTTAGTAGTGTTTCATTGAAAGAATTAGCGATTGTGCCTGCAGAGTATCGATTCTGACACGTTCTTACCCTTCTCTTTAATGATTTCGAAAACCATAAAATTGTAATAGACAAAAAATTTAAATATTTGTCTTAGGTCAGTTACAGTCCTACCAATACGAAGGTGCTGAAATATATACGCATATATTTATTTGTTGAGTCACATTGCATCTTTCCTGGGATGTGCGTCCTGACATGAGGTTTGCTGCAGTACACGTCCCTTACATTAGCTTGTATGTGACAGTGCGCAGTTCACACCGCTCTTATGCTTACACAAGTTCGTTCATGTTTTCGTATTTCACACTGTAAGATTCCCAATAACTCTGTCTTTACTGGTATCATTCTCTTCGCCACTGTTGACAGTATTCGTTTAGCATTACACTGTTCTATCTATTGAGTAAGTTACATAGGGTCTAATATTTTTAAATTCCCTACGACAGACATGATCAGTCTTTGTTACTGACGGACTGGTAAGAGACAATAGAATGTTACCAGACCTTTACTTTGCCTTTCTCGCATTTAACAAGTAATGTTCCACCAACGTAATCACTATTGTTACTTCTAAACTTATTTATTTATATTATAATAATGACCTTTGTGATATTACAGTTTCAGATACATCGCCCACACCGAACATATGCAAATAAGACTTGTGCATTACGTTCATAAAGTAATATAAAACTCAGACCTATCAGTTTTGGGTTCGTAACACGATTTTCCGCCCCAATTTCTAAGGGATACAACGACCTAACCTCCATATCGCCACTCGGGCTGTGATACCGTCAAGAGCCGCAGAATTAAGTGAGGGAAGTAACGATAGTGTTTGGTTGCCAGCGGTAATGGAAAATCATACGTGTTGCCTCTTGTAGCGCAGTATTCCTTTCCTTTGTGCAACACTGCCTTACACATTAGTCACGTGATCTTGTCATTGATGTTGCCTAATTGATGCAACTCTCTTTGCAAGGGAAGCGTAATATGCTGATACTCTGTTTGACAGTTTTGTAGCTGGCGCTCTTGTAACGACGTTCAGAATGTAGGTGGGTTTACCGAACTCGATATTCGTAGTTTATCATGTATAGTACTGTCTCATATCGTTGACAAGTGGCCGGACAAGCCCATTACGAGAAACGTGTTTTCGTAACCCATACGACGCTAGTTTGTGTAAATATTAATGCAGTCTTGAACATGCATGTCAGAAGTTTAAGTTGTGTATGCATATATCCATGCTTACACACCATGAATACGTACATAACGTACGTACATGCATGCATACATACATACATACATACATACATACGTACGTACGTACGTTACATACATACATACATAAATACATACATACATACATACATACGTAACTTACGTACTTACGTACGTATATACATACATGCATGCATGCGTACATACATACATACATACATACATACATACATACATACATACATACATACATACATACATACATACACACGCATACACACGTACACACACACGTCTGTGCGCACTGCATCTTCACCTGTCATATTTGTTTGAATTAATCAACATGTGTAACTAAATTGCCCGTATAAGCCCGTATAAGATTGCCTGTCAAGAAGTATTCAGATTATGGAAGAAAACTCTTAGAAAATATAAAATAAAATAAGGAGGTGTAATTCTGTTCTCATACCTTTGTGTAATTAGGTTTGTAATAGTCTTCTAACAAAGACGTGGACTGCCTTCAGCGTTTGAAAGTAATATTCTGCGCTAAATTGAGCGCCTTGTGTCTTTGTGCATTAAATAAGGCTTACTTCAGTTAATAAAATAGTTTCTAATAACTGTAAAAACGAAGTTAATATACGATGTCATTACAGACTTTGTATTAAAATGAAATTGCATTTGAAACAAGGCAGAGACACTGATTTAAACGCTGAATGCTCGATTTAACTGTATACTTTATAACTTCATGGGTTCTTGCAGGGACATGCCCTAGAATTTTGAATATAAATATCTATTTAAGTTAGATTTTGTTCACCCATTGCAGTGAAGGCAGAAGTGGAATGACACTGAAATTCAAATACATTTTCAAAACGACAGCCTTGAAGTTTATTGACATCCGAAAATATTTCGTATTCTGTGTTCGAGATGGGAGAGGCTTCACTTGAAAGAAGATCTTTAAGTAAAGCGTTCAACCGCTGGTGACATCTTCTTTGCATATTCCCGCTCGGCATTTTTAATATGGTACTGCTGTGAAACTGAAATATGGTGTCGGTGGCTGTCTGTGTAAAGAGACAGGACTGCAAAGTTTCGGTGCTGCCAGATCTTTCGCTTGAACTCGACTGTTCCAACTCTTGACATCTCATGCATCAACAACAAGGTCTTGCGACTCCCCAAGATCGTAAATAAGTCATCCAGTCTCCCCCTATCGATAGAAATAATTAAACGCCCTGGAAAGGGAGACTTCATTTATGTGCGAAGACTGACATTTTATTTCCTATGCTTGCTCTTCAGAAATACACAGGAATGAAAAATTGAGTTAACATGTAACAACGGCCTGAGACCATTTCCTTGCGCCAGATAAATATATGCTTATATTGACCGTGAAAGGCATGAGAGGTAGTGTACAGTGCAGTGGTAATAACAAAGACTAACGTTGATTGGTTTTGATTGTCAGTGCGCGATAATATTTCTGAATTTCGCTCTTATTGGGTGTTGCGCGGTGTAGATTTGTAGTTAGTTACCGACGTTCCGGGACAACCTGTCAGTTCCATCTTCAAGGGTAAACCATCATGGACTGCTTGACCCTTGGAGATGGGACTGATAGGCTGTCCCGCAATGTAGGTAAATAACTACCAGTATACGCCGCATAACGTCCCAGAAGAGCGAAGATCTCATTTACGTTGCGTCGGAAGCCAGAAATGACGCGTGATAATGCTAACTACCGTACTTTGCACGTTTAATTAACTTGATCCTAATCAGGTTTTGGAAAACTTTACGTTGTGTTTTTAACTGCTCTTCGAAAGCTGTCTAAGCCACTGTATGGGAAAAAAGACTTTAGTGTATCTGTGTAATGTTGAGGCATGTTTACCTATACATAGGGAATACAACGCTGGGTACTGAAATACACTGCCTTAAAATTTCAGACTTTGGGATATGTGTTTTACACTGTAGTTTTTTTAGGATGGTTATTTAAATGAATACGCTTTATAGACTTTTTTCCCTTGTTACGAAGACTACAGTAATGGATGTGCTGTAACATTGAAGAATATGTAGGACTTTGCCCAAAGTGAAAGCGAAGTGCCCTCTGTAGTGTTTTAAAGACGTGCCTTGAATAATTTTTGAGTTTCCAAACGCTTTGACATGCGTGACTGAAGCGGCAGCATGATACGAAGATGGCTTTGTCTCTTTACCCTGCACGCTACCACATGATATGATCTGAAGATGGAGTTGTCTGTCTACCCTACACACTACCACACAAACCATTTCCACCCCTTCGCCAAAGCAGTTCAAAGCAGCTCAGTGCTTTACCACCTCCTTACTCCTAAAGCTTGTTAGCGTGAATGTGATGCATTAAACCATAGAAACACACATACACTTCATGTAACACACTTGATGTTTCTTCGTCATAATGCCATATTGTCTAGCCTGTATAATGTTCCAGAGCGAAGGCAGAAATAATTTGCAACACTATTTATATCTTCTTCAGAATTAAATATTGTGTTATACAGGTATAAGTTTAGAAAGTGTTTAATATTGTAACATATATATATGAACGTGGTTTTCATTGATTAAAAACACAGGAATTGTAACAACTTTACTAGCGATGTACTTAACTCTTTTAACACGTTCAGCTTTTATAGAGGGGCGACATTATTCAGAAAGTAAAATTAAATGCTTTCTGAGAGACTTTATTTTAACACGGTGGTGACTTTAAACATCACTGTCTTTTGGGACTTGATGCCGTGTTTTACCGACGTTTCGAAGGAAGCTGCTGCTTCCATTCATGCAATACAAAGCGTCTAAAACTTGTTAGCACGAATATGATTAATTGTAGCATAGGAACACGTGTATATTTTATTTAACATATTTCTGTTTCTTGGAATAATTTCATACAGTCTGAAGATGGATGCAACAGTTGTCTCTGAAACATTGATACATTTTTGCCGTTTTGCGTGAGTAAAGTGTCAGATAACAGTAGTATTAAATTCTTTTGGGGGAAGCTGCTGCTTCCATTCATGCAATATAAAGCGTCTAAAACTTGTTAGCACGAATATGATTCATTGTAGCGTAGGAACACGTGTATATTTTATTTAACATATTTCTGTTTCTTGGAATAATTTCATATAATCTGAAGATGGATGCAACAGTTGTCTCTGAAACATTGATACATTTTTGCCGTTTTGCATGAGTAAAGGATCAGATGACAGCAGTATTTAATTCTTTTGGCTTTCGGAAAAAAGGGTGTTGAAATTCTGTAAAAAAAGAAACGCATTTGAAGCAAGAGGTACCTTAAATTCTTATCATGGACATTACGAGCACAGATCAGATATTGCCAGCATTCCGTACTGGTACAAAGTTAGGTATATAAAAACAATGCCAACCTGACCTGTCGCTGTTAAGGCACAGGCAAGTCACTATTGTGTCATTAATCCTCGTACCTCCTACTAAACACAATACTAATAGCCGAGACATCATTACATTAAATTACACAATACTATGTTTCCTCTAGACCAGCCTGGGATTAATGTGTACTAGACGTTACTATGGCGGAATATGCAGCGTCTTCCACAGTGCAGGAGTTGCTGAAGCTACAAACGAGTTGCTTTTGAAAACCGTCTTCATAAGTCTTTGGATTGGAACTTGGTTTTTCCTAAAAGCAAATTCATAAATGGTGGTTACTTTCTGAATTCCGGCCAAATTAAAATACTGACGCCTTAAATAAGCTGAGTCGTACATTTAAAACAGAAAAAAGAAGATAATGCTCTTGTAACGTGAGTTATTCAGCAAAACAAAGAATGAACCAAACAGAAGAATATAGTTGTCTTTCTTTGTTTACTTGAGATTTAATTAATGAAGGAGGAGGAGATGTATGATGTTAATTTATTGACAAAAAGACACATTCTGTATGGAAGAAGGCAGAAGTTTTTTAGTTGCTAGTAAGGATGCTGGTCTAGAAGTAAATGATAGCAAAAACACGTATATGCGTTTTTGTCAAAACAGTCTAGGACAAAGTCACAACATAACGATAGCTGATTGAAAATGCGGCAGGGTTCAGATATTTGGGACAGACTTTAATAAATAAAGATTGGGTGCACGAAGAAATTAAGAACAGATTAAATGTGGGAATTCTTGTTGCCATTCGATCCAGAATCTCTTGTCTGCCCGTTTGCTGTATAGAAACACCAGATTGAAATATAGAGTTTTATTTTTTCTTGGCGCCTTTTAACAAGCTTGAAATATTAGTATCCCCATTAAGGGAAGAACATAAGTTGAAGGTGTTCTGTAATAGGTGAAGAGTAGCATATATGGGTCTAAGAGGAGCACGTACGCCTACAAAGAGAGAGGTCGTATAAAATTGCATAATGACGAGCTTTATAATTTCCACTCCTTTCGAAATATTATTCGGGTGACCAACAAGGAGTATGAGATGAGAGGGACATGTGGCAAGGATGGATGAGAAGATAAATGCATACAGGAATTAGCTGGGAGTGCTGAGGGAAGAAGGCTGCTCAGAACACCCCCGACGTAGATGGTACAACAACATTGCGGGGGGCCTTAGATAAAAGGGGTGGGAGATCATGGCCTGGGTACATGTGGCCCAGCATAAAGAGAAGTGACGCGCTGTTGTGTGAACGGCAATGAACGTTGGTTTCCGTAAAGTGCGGGAAATTCCTGTTTTCCTACCAACAAGGACTTCTGTTTCGTGGCGTTACTTTGTAATGGGAAGCAGAAGAAGAAAGTTGTCTATATTTGTAAAGTACTTTCTGAGTACAGGAAAGTGTTGTTGAAGTTGCTGAAACTTTTCTTATAGTAAGTTTTTCAGAAGACATGGACACATGACGTGGTCATTTTTTCAAGCTAACTTTCCTTATAACATGCGAATGCATGTGCAATGAACCTGACTGTTCTCAGAGCCTGAAATTCTGGCGTCTTGCACCTGCAACAGAGTCAGCTTTCCTTATTCTTTCCAAAGACTACAGTTGTTAATTTCAGAGAGCTTTCCTAGGTATGAATAGGCTTTGTTATGACCGACTTACTAAAAACATTAGGGCCGTTGAAAAATTCGTTTGTATTTACGGATATTCGTAAATCTTGTTACGAAGTTGTTTTACAGGGTGACAACATTTGTATTAGAGAAGGACACTGTGAAATTTTTATAAGATTTGTGTCACAGGAACCAGTTAAGAACATGGAACGTTTGTTCAGAAATATATTGAATGGAAATGTGTGAGATACGCTAGGGGCATCTGGAAATAACTTAATTTCTCAGATGTACGGGTATAAATATTCAAGTTTTTCCACTCTAAGGAATAAAATAAAATTCCTCAGCTTAGCAGTTAAAGGCCCGTCCTTAAAGCGACTTAGTGCTCAAGTTTTAGTTATGGGTTTAGATAGTAAAGTACAGGGTGTATCTAAAATTGGTAGACAGAATTCAAGAGTGAGTCCTACACATGAAAGTAAAGAGTTCCTATAATACATATGTCTGGAAATCAGTGATTCTGAGTTTAATTGAAAGAATACATTCAACAATAAATACTCTAACTATATAATATTTTACTTATAACTACATGATAGATATAAAATCCACCTTCCCAATTAAATAACTGTTGAATTCTTATTGCTTATCAAGTTACACTTCACAACAAATGCTCGAAATGTCCTCGACTGAATCAATTTACGCATGGACACGTGTGATCATAGATTGTCGCACCATTTCAAAAGTCCCAGGTCGGTTGAGAATGGTTTGACAGGCATGGAAAATGCGCTGATGAAGGGTTTCTTCATTTTCAATTGGAGCTGATTACCCTGAGGATTTTAAGTTTCTCCATAGATAAAAATTATTACGTTTTTTGGGTCGTGCCTCGAAAAGTAAGTGTTTGGGGACATATAAGGAAACTTCCTTCTTCTTGTGGTGTGGGAAACACTCCTGAACTTCGTGCAAGAATTCTAGATACACTCTGTGTGTTTGTAAGCGGTATATATGAGTGTCTGGATTGACAATGTGTTGACATTTTCAACGTGAAAGTGTTTTACATGACGTATATGGAAACTTTATTTCTTGAAATAAGAGGGAGGGATTAGTGGATAGACAGATGGGTACACACATATGGGTGTGGAAAGAAAGGACTTATTTTGTCAGTGGAGAGGAAGGCTGAAAGCAAAATTTATTTTAGGGGCATAAAGATTTTGGGAGAAAATACGTTATCAGCAGTGTAACTGGAAATGTCTTTTATGTTAAAATAACCTGTCAAGAAATTATTACCCAAAAAGAGTTGACTGTTGACATATGGCATTTAATTTACTTTAGTTCAAAGGAGGAAGTTTTTAAACATACTCATTTGGACATGCCTGTGCTTTCGTAAGTAACAGTGTCCGAACTAGTTACCTTGGTTTGTCTACAAGAAACTCACATACACATAGTACTCTTTCGTTACTTAATTATTGCGATATATGTGTTTTATTTTATTTAACTCATTTAGGGCTTGCATTTTTTACGCCTCTGAATATACTTCTGGACTCTCTTGCTAAGTATTCGTCGGAGACAACATCTTAAAAAACACAAATGCGCCCTTTATTCACATTAGGCGTGTTACAAAATATGTGCATAAAATCGATGTTTGGTTAGAAGTGCTAGTATATTAACAGGGTTGCACAACTTCTCCAAAAATCTAGGAACTACGTCAAATTTTTATGCGCCATAAGAATGATATGAGGCAGGTTCCATACTGGGGACATAAATGTGTTAGGCTCAAACGTTACAAATTTATGAATTATAGTCAATTTATTGCACCAAATAAATACACATAGTTCATGTATATTACATATATCGCACCGACATGTTTCGGCATTCAGAACACCATCTTCTGGGAGCACGTAATGCCAAATTTAAAACCAGTTGTCAGAAGAAAAGCCACCTGTTTATGGTTCCACAGTCAGTAGGCAGCGTTGGTGATGCCATCTTATTACATCAATTTAATACTTATGGATAGAACACTGAAACATGATTAAAATGACCCTTTTGAGTGATTAACAAATTATAATTGCATTTAGGTCATAGTGGAAACCCAGTAATGTGGCATTATGTGTATCTGTCCAAAGTGGGTCTGGTCCCTGTTGGGCAGTGTCGTATGTTGTGTATTTGTACCAGCAGCAGCAAGTGACAAATTTAGTCGCCATGGGGCCACCTGTCGCTTCGGATTTTTGCACCCCTGAATATTAGTCTGGGCCATCTAAATCGTTAACCAGTCTCCATCAGTAATCTTGATGCCTGTGTACCTGGCCTGAAGTACGAATATTTATACCAAATTATCCACGACCAATTCCTTTCTAATACTTTTCATTTCGTCAAATTATCCATGACCGGTTCTTTTCTAGTACTTTCCAACTTGTCATTTACAATCATCTAACATTCGAGATTTTGTAGTCTCTGTATTTTAAAAATGTTATTAATTAACTCAAAAAATAAATCAGTGAACCCACCAGAGCAGTGTCAGAATGATAGCAGTTATTGCAGAAATAACAAATTTGTTCTTGCCAAAGGCTACACTCTCATACGAAATTGTTGTTGCTGTATAGTCTGTGTTCTAAACGAACTGTCTGGCAAAATAAATATTTTGTTATTTAAAATTTTTCTCGGAGGAGCCGTAGGGCAGATATTCAGCGTGTTGTATTTCCATCGATGTGGAAACTGTATAAATTAAAAACACCTTCACTTGTGTGATGAACATTTCGATAAGCCACTTTGTTGTTAAGTCCCCTCTGACTGTTTATTTTCAGAGTGAATGTGTGTGGATATCAGTAAGCGTCCTTCAAAAATGGAAATTATAGACCTAGGTCATTTCATTAAATAGACACTCGTTAAATAAAGGATTCGTGATTTTGGGCTTCCGCCGCAATTTAAGAGGAGGTCTGCGCCCTTCTGCATTCTTACGCAGCGTTGAGTGATGGTTCTGTATCGATGATTGTTCCGAAACGTCGGTACAGAACTACCACTCAATGCTGCGTAATATTCCAGAAGAGCGCAAATCTCGAATAAAGAATTGATATTTGTTGTGTTCTTCTATTAATAACAGTTTCATACATACGAAAGTGTAACTGCATTTCTTATCTCGATGTTGCTGGACTAGTTATTTAGAATTTGGTTGTGTCAACAGGAAGTCTTTCCATTGTTTACGTACTGGGTCCTGTGGATAAAAGTAATCGAACGAAGGCCCTTGTGGGACCTTATTCCTTGACTGTACAATGTGTGAAATGTGAGTGTGGGAAACATTTCAAATGATGAGGTGTACTTCAGAAACTTTCTATTGAATCCGATGTGAGTGAGATCTGATCATTAGTGCTATTGTGTCAATAAACGTTACGATGCCGGTGCTGACAACAGTAAAAAAGAGAGTATCAGAAGAATACATAAAGGATATCTTAGCTACTTAATCGCAGTTTCTCACTTGAAACTGAGAGGAATTTTAATTCTGATTCACGCTGTGCTGGAACAAAAACACAGCCTTTATTGTTTGGGAAATTACGGACTATCCGATTGTCAGTTACTAGTATGTCCATTAGCTATGCATTATTATTATTATTATTATTATTATTATTATTATTCGTCTTGTTTTAAATAGTGCAATGCCGATGCGAATTCTCAGTTGTTAAACTCAAGGAGGTGTTGTTATTTCAGATTTTTGTATAATTATAATTATTTAAAGAAATCGAAAATCTGTCCACAGCATTATAATACTACGTGCTCTACACGAGAATTGTAGTAAAGTTAAAATATTTCGGAACAATTTTAATAAATAAATAAATACCCTTAAGAAAGTACAAAGAGTGGATTAAATTCGTCAAACGCTTGCTGCCATTAACTTCGAAATGTTTATTACATTCTCCAATCTGAAGGCGTTAGAACTAACGTGTACAAAAACTGTGTTAGTTTTTGTTTTGTGTGGGTATGAAGTGTGGTACCCCATTTGAATTGGTGACCATGTGTTGAGGTTTGACAGCACAATGGTAAGCAGGTTTCTTCTAATTAAGATGAAGGACGCACAGGAACTGGAGGGAACTGTATAATGAATAACATCATTTATCTTTCTCTGTACCGTGTTTTAAGCTGTCGGGATAATAGAATTAAGGGAGGTGATGTTGGTGGGACTTCTAGCATGCATAAGCCATATGAGAACTTCCTACAGAATTTTAGTGGAAATAGTTTAAGGGGAAATAATAGCTGTGGTGTGAGGGTGATGGTTGAAATGGATAGTGAAGCTACGGCATGAGGACTGGAATGACTTCGTGTAGCTCGGAATAAGGACCGATAGAAGGCTGTTGTCAGGGAACGATAATATCCTGTGCCTTAGATTAAAGGCGGGAATTTCTTTACAGCTATCGGCTACTAGATTCACAGTGGACGCTGTTTTATCGAGTTACGTATGTGGCACTATAAATGGTGTTCATCTAAAAGTAGCTATCAATCATAATTATGAAAGATAATCCTTCGTAACGTGGTTATGAATTTAAGATTTTAGGTTCTCATGGCTGTGACAATAGTGTAGATAGGAAGTACAGTCAGTTCTGCTGTAAGGCGATAGTTGAATTCTTGTAAGACCTCACGTTATAGAAAATTGCGTAATAAGTTGGCCCATTATGCAAACGTAAATCTTCACGCTGGTCGCTGAAATTGCGTAATAGCCAACACGCATATGAAGAAGTTCGCTTTGCACAAACAGCGTTCACGTATTTATCAGTAGCGTGATAGCCAATTCCTCTTAACGAAATACGCGACATAGCAGAACGTACTGTTTGTACCCACATCTCGGAGAATAGTATACACAGGATCAATTCCCATGAGATTCTAACCTTGATTGTAAATTTGATCCGTAATTTTTTACACAGTTTTTTTCTCATCAGAAGATGAAGTCTGTCATGTTGTAAATTCGAGACAGGTAAAACCGCCTTGTTTGTATAAGTGTTTGTATAAGTGTTTGTGTAAGTGTTTTGTTTGTATTCAGTTTTCGAAAGCGATTAAAGAAGTCGAATTTTTGGCACAGGATTTGGACAGAGCGATTGCTAAAGAAATCAGTCCTAGTTCTTTTGAAAAAATATTTTCCTGACTTTCCTGAAACTAGTTACAATCGTCGAACGAAGGCAGGTATTTAGAAATAAGTGTTTTGCTTATCGCAACAAGGAAATATGCGACTTAGAGCACGCTGTCACCCTTAGCATATGTTAAGGACTTTAATGTTGGACGTTTCTCGAGTTGCAAAATTCCCGTAATTATTGCACAAGCCTAATATGAAGTGTTTAACCGACCTTAGAAAATGTCATTAATATCACTAGTTTAGAGTACTAAACGTGTTTGACTAGAAGGTTGTGTAACGGAGGAATAGGTTTTATTATTTACGCTTCGAAGTCTTAAGTCGTAATAAATAGGCCTTCCGTTATTAGTTCGTGTATTCCACGCTTCACCTTTTGGTTCGTAATAGAAGGGCCTACGGTTATTACTTCATGTATTTCACACTTCGCCTTTTATTCCGCCCGACTGAGCTTCGATATCCATGAACTTTTTTACGGTTTCAAGTAATTTTGTGCCTTATCCAATTTGGAATTTAGCTACTTTTAAGCTTTTTTACTTGTTACGCTTCAAGCTATTAACGAAATTTTATCTACCCTGATCGTTTTCTTGTTTACAATACCCAGCTGGCAATATTATGGTCCATGGCACATGAGCCTATACAGCGTAAACTGCTTGAACCGTGTACAGCGGTTGTTACGGAAAAGAGGAAATAAATTGGTTCATAAAATTAAACGTAATAAAAGTAGAACCTTTGAATACAATTAAAATTTCCAATAAAAACCGTATATTACAACATTCAATTAACCCGAATACGTTTTCATAAAACACAAAGATTTAATGAAACGTAAAATGTGAAGATGTTCCAATTTTTGTAATATTCGTGTTAACGTCATTCTTTCGAACAAAAGAAGGAACTGAATAGTCTGCACCGAAAGTGATGAGGATTATACAACCAATAATGGTACACGTCGTACGATAGCTCTAGCTACACGACTGCGAGCAATATTTGGCAAAATATTACGCAACCAATAATTAAATACACTTGCTTATATACAGGTAAAAATTTCCGTATTATATTAAGTTGAAACTGAACACAAGTTGCATACGATGCAAGGAATAAGTTGACATATTTTTCGTACTTCTTCACTATGTGGGAAGGGAGCCATATTTTCACAGATGTGATATGCATGTTATCGTTTTTGTCGCCAGTCATATCCAAGTTAAAATATTACATTTTCTGTACAAGCCACAAAAACCACGTTATAAAAAAACCGGACCCATTACTTAAGTTATCGGTGTACACTAAGAACATGTATTGAAGATTGTTCCCTTCCGGGATATTTTGGAGAAACTTAATTATACAGAATACACGTTCTCAACCACAGAAAAGGTTTCGCTTGAAAGTTATCATTTGTACCTCATTTATCACATAGGGGCCTAAATTTCATGTTTGTGTTTTAATCAGATGTGTAATAATTAAAATTTACGTTTTGGGCTGCTTTCTCACGTGTTTAAAAATTGTGTCAAGTCTAAGTAATGGATGTGAATAGTTTGAATGAAATTATTTGCAATTGTTAGTTATGTGTAACAGTTTTAGTAATGTACGGAGTACGTAATTTCATACACCACTGTGTGTTGAGTCCTCAGGTTGCGAATGAGGAGACACCCTTCTCGTGTGGAGATCAAGCTGTGGTACGTATATGGGTTCCTTGTTTCATATAACAAATATTATTTGCCTCTTATTGTCGTCCAACGTATCGTTTTACCGTAGCCCGATCGTTCGAGTGCCAGTACGTGCGGCGGAAAATCGGCCAAGTTATCCTTTTTTCCAATATGAATGTGATCGGCAAGTCAAGGAAGGTGAGAGGCACATGTTAAGTAGACGACACTGGAAATGCATGCAAAGTTCGTATAGGAAACCTGAATGTGTAACTGAAGGCAGTACAGTTTGCCTATGGTAAAATTTAAAGTTGTCCATGTCCACGTCGTGAAGGCGTATGGGGGAAGTAGAAGCAGTCACTCATCCTTAACCTTAACATTGATTTAATTATGCCAAATTATAAATATAATACATAGAGGACATTGTTAAGAAATTGTGTTTAAAATGTGAAAGATAATTTTTTTGTGCAGCGGTTTGTCCTTTTCGATGTGATTCAGCGTGGAACAAATACAAATTTAAAATAGCTTTACTGTGTGATGGGCAGAAGTCAGCAGTAAGCAGTGGTGCTGAAATCGTGATTTTGGACATATCTTGCCTTAGGTCCTTATGGAAGTGTGTTCCTAAATTTTGATCGATTTTGGTTTTGGATTTCGTAAAATAAGAATTTGAAAATGTGCCGTTTAGTCTTATGGAAACCCGTTGCAAGCAACATGTTTATTATATAGAATACCGAATTGGGAAGAAAGAATTTACCTCCAGGTATTGTCTTCTATGTTATGTGCCACGGAAGGAATAAGACGCTCGAACGTTTCATTGTATGAGCACGTAGAAAAGAGAACTACATTTTATTGAAGAATTCAGCACGCCCCTCTTGTTCGGAAGTTGTGTTTGACATCTACGAACTTCATTGCTGTTCACCGTATCTGTGGAAATAAGGCAAGAATTCACTTCACGTCCCCTCGATCTATTTATTTAGCAAAATACTTCGATATGTGAGCGCACGTGTAGTGAGTGTTTGTATTGACGTCTGTGTTCGTGCACAAGTATACACCTTTCACATATCACAAGTAAACCATATATGCAATTTAACTTAAATTCACTTAGAATGTGTAGCATCAGACAGAGAGCATGAATATTGTAGCCTATAATTCGAATGATTCGGAAACGGATATTGATGTAAATAATAAAATAATTTTAAGAAGAATATTGCCTTCTGGGATGATGACGCCTAGATTAATACTTATTTACGAACGTTTCATGGGACCTACTGCATCCATCTTCAGGACAGAAAGCAACAGTTTTGTTCGACATGTCTATAAATATGTACTGTAACAGACTACACGGCGTCATATTCAACTTGATTGTGCTCTTCACAGTCATTACTTTTTCGAAAGTCAAAATTCAGGAACATATTTCAGTCGAAATT
>BLKM01002183.1:3940613-3956860 GCA_013340265.1 Coptotermes formosanus
AGTGGTTTTGTTTTGAATATATACATAATATATGTGTTATAAGCCTATATATTGTATACATGTATATGACAAAGCCATATATATGTATAAGGAATACACATTAATGAATATTTTACATTGAAAATACTGAGTGTTTTTTATTGTTTTTAGTGTATGTGAAAATATTGAAGGTTTTAAACAAAACAGAGAACAAAATTCTGCCCTTTCTCCTGCCGGGGCTTTAACCCCCGTCTTCAGCCAGTTACTTTACCAACTAAGCTTCCCAGGAATTCTTTTCTTTTTTTCGTGCATGTAACCGTCTGAATATACGCAAGCGCCGGGGACAAAGCGGTTATTTGTTACCGAAAGAATCTTTCTGTTCCAGTGATTCCCTTAATTTTACAAGCGACTTACTGTCATCCAGCCGTTCTGAATTTCGAAGACATGTTCTCAGTCTCTTCCTGGACACACAGAACAGTCTGGATAGCTCAGTAGGTATAGTGACAAGGCTGTAGTTTGAGAGAGAGGTGTTCATTTTCCGGTAGGGGCAAAGGTTATTCTAACATCTACAGTGTCTAGACTGTCTAGAATAGTCTCCTAGCCAGTCAGTAATGGCGGCTCCTCCGGCTCAAAGTGTCTGAGACCGGGATAGGGCCACGTGCCTCCGTCTAATGCAGACATTAAGAATCCACTCTTTTCATGTCTGTATTGAGTGGAGTGGTGCTTAATTTAGCACAGGGTATGTCGTCATGGCGTCGTGGTTAGTTAAACGCGGTAACAGGTTTACCTTACACTGATGCGCATGTGAATATAATACTATGGTGCCTTGTACGCCACTCGCTGGTCTCAAACGCAGTGGCCACGTTTCGTATTCTTGTACGTTTGAAGTAACTGTAATATAAATGGCACTGCTTAATGTCACCGGCAGTTTATAGACTCTTACCTGCACAGGCTCTCACACCTTAGTTTTTTACCAGTCTGTGATGAGTTTGTCACATACGGGGGGCTTCGGAAATAGGCAGGCAAACTACAAGAAACGTACCGTGTGGTTTAGTCTGAGTCCATATGTATCTGAGTGCGGAGCAGTTTTCTTAATGACCTGAAGGCGGTTAAAATTTGCTTTAATCCCAACCAGTAAGTGGGAGAAACGTAAGTTAATGCTTACATAAATGTATTTTAATTCTGTTCATATGGTTTCGTGTTGCTTTAGTTAATGATATGTAAATTTTGCAGCTTACATCTAACAAAGACGGGGAATCATCCGAAGCTTCATTTGTAGTGTCCGCGGCCGCATGTATTATACAGCATTCTGAATTAAGATCCATAGCATTATTCATTATAATTGCGTCTTCTTGATGTAATAAACGTATAGAAGGCTAATGTGGATTTCAAAGCGAACCGGAAGGGAAGTTTTACTTTGGCATGCCAGATGTTTGAAAGGAGATTAAAATAATCCGTGTGTCTAGGACTGCTTCTGTTACTTTGCCGCAAACATCTGTTTTACCTCGCTAAACTAACCACCATACACCTGGTAAGGCCCCTTATGTAAACTACTACACGTGTACGTCACATCTAGTCAATTTCAACGACTGTGCCTGTGTAACGTGGCCTTTCTAGACCCTGACTTTATACTTTGTTTGGACCCTTGAGTAAGGTCACATATTACAGTTACTTTAAACGTCTTGTGTAGCCTAGGCACACTATCCTGTGGAATCACACAATAGAGTGAGTGGCTGTAGGCGCGTCATATTGGGTTCGATTCCCGACAGTGAGCGTGACTCATCTATTCGCCATTGTTTCCAAACAGTGTGTGGAACCCGCCCAGTCTCAAATCCGGTGGATATAGAGATATTTTATGCGGGATAAAGCGGCCAGAGTGCGAAGCTTGTTTTTCAACTGTGTATAGGCCTATTACTAAGATTATAAAAATTTAGTAAAGAACTGCTTCTGCGAGTCTTTATGTCCTTGTGCCAGGGTTTTCGTACACACGGAAAATTTTAGTCAACTACTGTACTTTGGGATTCGCATGAATTCTGTATGAAGTGTAATCTGGTGTCAGTAGGGCAGGGCATTGCTTCCTGAATGTTTATAAAGTTTGTGTATTATACAGGGTGATTCAGGAGGAAAGGTCAGTATGTCGGGGAGGTGATATTATCGGTAATTTTGAAAAAGTTCATATCAACATCTGTCTAATTCTGAATGATTACCGAGATACAGTTGTTTGAATCTCCAGACCCAACTGCGTTAGATTTTTGTTTGTGGGGTTCGATGAAGAACGAAGGTTACAAAAGGTGGATACATGAGACGAATTTCTCGCTCGCATTTTGGATGTTTCTGCCCTCATAAAGAAACTTGAAGTTCAACTCAGACGAACAACACGCGATCTTTGCACACGAGTTGCAAAGTACATTGAGGCTGACGGTGGGATTTTCCAGAACTTACTGTGCACTGTAACAAATTGTCATTTAAACATCAAAATAAAATTAA
This sequence comes from Coptotermes formosanus, assembly GCA_013340265.1. Lineage (NCBI taxonomy): Eukaryota > Metazoa > Arthropoda > Insecta > Blattodea > Rhinotermitidae > Coptotermes > Coptotermes formosanus. The sequence goes on from BLKM01002183.1 coordinate 3,943,080, forward strand.
AATAAAATTAATAGTAGGAAATTTGCCTTCCTTGATTACCATTTACAATGCTTTTGTATTTGTGGGTTCAAACATCTGTACCTCGGTAACCATTCAGAATTAGACACATGATCATACGGACGTTTTTCCTCACAATGGCCCATAATATCATGTCTCAAAATATTGACCTTCCTCCTGGATCACTCTGTATATTACTCAGGTTGCACAAACTCATTGAAGATTTAAGTCTGCCCATTCATACGTTTTTATGTCAGGCTGTTTAAACACACTGAAAACTTTACATTCACCTACTGCATTTTGGGATTAGCCCAGGGTTGGATTAATATTGTATGTAGTAGAATTTGGTGTTAGTAAAACAGTGCATTCCTTCATACAGATTTAGAAAGTTTATGTATAATGTAAGGTATTGTATTATTGTATGCTTTAGTACTTCCCGATGTTCAAAACTATAATTAAACTTCTCAGCAGCTGGGTTCATCAGCGTAACCGGAAGTTCATCATGCGCTTCTGAAAACCAAGTTGAAGTTTACTGTACGTGCGAGCGCCCCTGTTTTGCTCAGCTTCATGAACCGCAAAACATGACGTGAGACACACAGACACAAATGCAGCAGGGCTGGAGCGTGGTTTCGCTTGTTTATCCACCTTTCCTCATACACAGACACATTTGAAAACAAATCCTTTAAAAAAGGAAGCAGTAGTAAATAAGGTCAGTAACTAGCAGGTACGCCGATCCCAGCGACCGGGCGATCTAAGACGTGGGTGAGAGGCCGCTCGCTTGCTGGGATTACAGGTTCGAATTCCGGCGACGGTAGGGGTGTCTGTCTCTTGTGAGTGTTGTGTTTTGTCACATCTCATGCCAGACGTCCCTCATGTTATAGTGATACACTGGGCACCTCGTTAACACCTGTCCTTGTAGCTGGGAAGTATTTTGTTCAAACCTGAGCCGAAAATATCTTGGCAGAGAGCTTCAAAATTTCTTTCAAAACTACCCAGCGAAGAACAATATCTTCCTGAAATGGGTTGTATCTTCTCTAGGAGATTTTAATATCGCAGTTCTGACATTTGTTTGACGAATTCAGTGTCATACCTCGGGAAAATATGGTGTATATTTACAGCTAAATGAAAGGAAAAAGACCCCGATCCAATGCGACTATTTGGATTACATCTAACACTACGCATCAGAAAACATCCTAAAAATACTGCCAGAATTTCAAGATGTCGTCTTTGTTTCCCTATGATTTATGGCTACCACAGACACACATACAGCTGTGTGGATAGGTCCTTTTGTTCTAAAGATATTCCTGTTGCCAAGTTTTTTAGATGTACATATGTTCCCGATGGCCTAAAGGAAAGGAAGACAGCAAAGGTGTCTGCAGACTGTATTTAAATAGTCTGTCATTTAGTCGCTTTTACAAAATGGCAGAAAGCGCCTATTAGCTTCGTCATATCCGTCCGCCCTTCTCTCCCATTGGACGGATTTTCGTGAAATTTGGTATTGGTGATCCTAGCAATGTGCCTAACATAAAGGTATCATCTCGGTGAAGATTGACAAAATGCCCACTGGTGCAGTATTGGTAAATATGACAGTAAAGTGTGTGAAGCCTTATAGGTTATTTATTGCTGATTTTAAAATTTCGGGGTTGTATATCTACCCTTCCTTGTGAATCATACATGGTTATGTTATCTATATTTCTACACTTAAAGCAGAGATATTAGTTTAAAATATAGTGCTCTTGCTTTATTTTCGCGAGGGTAATGATGATCATGATCATTATGACTTGGCCGTGTTTGTCTGTACCGGGAGGTGCCGGTATGACACATACGTAGTACATGGCCTACTGCTGTTTCCATTCATATCCGTCGCAATTCGTTTTTCCTCAGTAAACACGCACTTGTCTTTATAATGTTATGAAATGAAAACGTTGTTAAATAAATCAAGAATTATGACTACATTAGGTAATGACAATGCTGCGCAAAAAGAAACTTCATAAAGTTATGGTCATCACTGGTATTGTTAAGCTAGATACATTATAACTAACTAACTCCATGGAGCAGAGTCCTTCTTGAGAAGCTAACAGTTTCTCAGCTAGTCACGAAATTCCCCGCATTTTATGGAACCCGGAGGTTCATTACCGCATTCACAAGAACCCGCCACCTGTCCGTATCCTGAGCCAGCTCAATCCAGTCCATGCCCCATCCCACGTCTTGAAGATCCAGTTTAATATTATCCTCCCATCTACGCCTGGGTCTCCCAAGTGGTCGCCTTCCCTCAGGTCTCCCCACCAAAATCCTGTATGCTCCTCTCTTTTCCCCCATACATGCAAGAATTATGACTACAGATGCGAAAATTCTAAATTAAGTTCTACCACCCAGCCGTCAGTATTTAGACTCGTTACAACAGTTATAAAGATAAAGGTTTGCACATTATGCTGTGTATGCTTACTGTGGCATTCAGAATAGTATAGTCATAGTTGTATGGCATAATATAGGGGAAGTGTAATGAAATATAGAAAACTTATTTTAAACCCAAGAGCGAAGTCAGTTCTTGAGAATGTTTCGTACGCATGACGTGTGAGACTGGTAAACATGTTTACAACTTGAGTTCAGTAATTTATAATAAAAGAAAGGGGACAATGTGCGCAGTGTGCTAGAGGGCAAAATGTTAGTGATCGAGCGCGTTGTGGCCTCAGCACGAAGTACGGAGGATTATGCGAACAGTAGCAAGCTAATACGGGACACTACTGTGAGCATACAGTGAATATACATAACAGAGTACATTAGACCGGCTCACACAAATGGCACATGATATTAAAAGTCCAACGAAATAAAATAAGAGCGATAAAGCTAGTGTGTGACGTTTCGGCAGTTGACATTAATTCGGTTACCAAGTAATTGGTTTTGTATTTGATTTTGGCAGCCGTTGAGATGGAAGCCAGAACCCTTTGAAACAAACTTTTGTATAATAATCTCCGAACATGCATGCTAATCAGGAACGTACACCTTTGGTTTTGGTCTTTGTCGCTAACATAATAATTTTAAAATAATTTATTAGCACTATGGGACACAGATACGTGAACTGGATTTCAACCACATCAAAACTAGTAATTTACGTGAAATATTTTATAGACATTGGGTAACATTTAACGTAACTGCTATGAAAACATCTTATTTGTTAGGTTTATAAGTCTTTACTACTCTAAGTGAAAAATTAGGAAGGATTTGTATAGTTGGGCTACAGCATTCACCGGTTTGTCGTAAACGGGATTAGTGAATGTACGTATCTAACTGAAAGGCCGCAATCTGAAATCAATATTTGCGGTACTTAGAACTTTTATCCATTGTAGTTTTGGCGACTCATCTTTACAGCAGTTTAGAAATCATATTGCGTTACGTATGACCTGTTCTGCAACATCTCACAAAGTAAAGTAACAAAACTTATTTTGTAATATTCATCTAAAACTCCCTGAAAAATTTTTTGTTATTCTTAAAAGTCTAGACGCTCAGAATGGGATGGACAGGCTACTGCAATGAATGCCAGTTCCGAGGCATTTAGACGGATTCTGTCAGTAGCCTTTGACATAGATGGATGAATGGGTGGATGGATCTTGGTCTACAAAAATCTACCCCCAAAGGGATGCCAGAATACGAAAATATTTATACACAGTATCGTGCCCGCTGTACTATTTTATTTTCCCATAATGGAGAATATAAAGAAGGGATGTCTGAGGCATGGAGACGTGCAGATATATTTTCATGTCATGTATAAAATAACTGATGGTGAAGAAGGCTTACAGACTGTGTTTTGTGGAATCCAGTAAGGATCGTTTAATGCTCCCTTTTTATTCCATGAAAAAGAAGGAAAATCGTGATCGAGATGCTTTGATGTGACTTTTTATATGAAGTCCTATATTCGCCCTTCTTATCTCATTAACTTAAGTATCTTTTGTTAACACCTTAATCATTCTGTCTGGATTTAATAGTGTTAAGGTGATATATCAGTCAACCAAACGCACTGCTTTATGTTACAGCCAAAAGACAAAACTCACATTCTAGGGTGCATAACTCATGGTTTGTAAGCGCTATGTTATTCCACGCATGTATCATTTAAACATAGTTTCCCGAGTTTGTGTCATGACGTTGATGTGGATTTGAGGATAGGATTAAAATGGTTTTCATTTTAGAAGGACTGTCTAATCTTTTTACACTACTGCATAAATACTTACTCTTTCAAACACTCTAATAAGAGAAAAGCACATTATGTTCTGAACATTATACTACCAAGAGTCCAGTGGCTGCGCGGTCTAAGGCGTGGCTGCGTAGCCGCTGGCTTGCTTGCAATGCGGGTTCGAATTTCGCCGGGGCATGGACGTTTTTATCTTGTGAGTGTTGCGTGTTGTTAGATAGAGGTCTTTGTGATGGGTCGATCACTCGCCCAGAGGAGTCCTACCGTGTGTAGTGTGTCTAAGCGTGACTTCGAAACCTCAAAGAAGAGGAGGCCCTGGCCCATTAGGGCTGCCGAGCCACAAAAAGAATATCGTGGTTATTATAAAATGTTTGCTTCTCCTTCGTGTGTGTGGTGTATATCTAACTGTGCTGACTCGTACAGTTTTGCGTAATCTCCGAAATGTCTTTCAGTGAGAGTTGGAGGGAACTCATCACTAATCGGTAGGAGTGAGAATTACAGAATTGTGTAATAAATAGACAAGCGGGCTTGCAAGAAGCTTCCACACTTAAGGGAGACGTTAAAAGTGAAGTTCGCGGTGATATCTCCTTGTCTTTTTGGGCAAGCCAGTTGCATTACAGGCTGCCTACCTTCTGTTACAAAGTACTGCCTTCTTTTGATGTACAGTCTTGTTTCGGTCTTATTAGTTTTTCTTGGAATGAAGAGAATAATTTTATAAGATGAACTGAAAGCGGATAAAGGAAGAATGTTTGAGAGAAAAGTAAGGAATGTAAGCCCTAGATGATAAAGAAAGTGTAACGAGGAGGGTGGTTCTCCAGGCCAATCGACCGATGGAATAGCTGAGCAGCGTTGGTGCATTTAGCGTTAAAATGGGGGGTCCCCGTAGTTCAAGCTCTGAGATCGTTGTGGATCTTGGGGAAATGGAAGAGTGAAGTTACGAAGGTAAAGTATAAAACTTCCTCAGTGTAGGTTCGTAGGTTTTATTTAACTTGGCAAGAGTTCCAGGAATTTACAGAGTGTCTAGTATTTTTTTGCATAGCTGTCAAAATAAGAAGGGCGCTAAGTAACTCTCTCCTTTAACGCGTTAAATGTGAATGCTATCAATTATTCACTGTCAGTTGACTTCGTTAAATGTGAATGCTATCAATTATTCACTGTCAGTTGACTTCGTTAAATGCCATCCCCTTTGTACACTGTGTTACAGTACGAAAATTTCCACAAGAACTACTTGGAAGTTTCCGTGTTGAAGAAGTCTTCATTGCATTAGTTTTTTACACATTGCATCTGACGTACGAAAATCGCTTACTTTGACCGAGTCCATTATTTTCGAAGGTCGTGACGCTGGTGTATTTTGAGTAATTGTCAGTATGATTACAAGTGTCAATACTGTAACGCCATGGCATAAATGCAGTGTAATGGAATTCGTAAGAAATATTTCAAATGTCGAGGGAAGGTATGTAGAAAACAATTAATTAGCCAGAAATTATTGATTAGGCCTACTGAATGATAAATTGTGTCGCAGTGCTTCCCTCTTCTACCTACTTGTTCACAATAGGTGTAGAAGGTTTTTATTTTCACTTGATCACACTCAAGCACACACGACAGTCGGTAGGACTCCTCTGGACGAAGGATCGGCCCGTCGCAGAGACCTCTACCTGACAACACAAACACTCTACAAAAGAAAAATATCCGTGCACCCGGTGGGATTCGAACCCACGATCCCAGCAAGCGCTCGGCCGCAGAGCTACGTTTAGACAGCGCGATGACTGGGATCGGCTGACCCTTTGTAATACATCTTCATTTTTCACACGGGAGGTCCAACTTGCTGCCTGAAGTATAGCAGGGCCTCTCTCCAGTGGGACACCGGTTATCCTAACTGAGATACTGTGTGCTTTTTATCCGGACCTGCCGTGTAAATGGCAAGATATTTCTTAGATTACAGCACGACTGCTTCCTTCCAAAAGTTTGTAGCAATTTATCATTCGTCACCCTATCCTTCAACGCTGTTCCATTTCTCACAGCGACGTTAAAAAACCCACAATTGAGATGTAAGTTACATATTACTGAGTCTTCGAGTGCGAGCAGTGGTCACTTACGCAACAATTGTCTTGCTGCACCTGTATTGTAATGCAGTGCAATATATATCATACAGTGAAATGCAACTGCGAAAGAAAAATGTACATTACATGTGCTTTTCACTGACAGATTTCTTCGGGATTTTCTGCATTTCCACTGCAATTTCACTTCGTTTCTTTTATTGCTAGTTTTTTTAGAACATTACACTTTATTTCTGTTACTTCTGCTGCCCTGTTGCTGTCGTTTTGTAGTAACGGACAATCAATTTATACCCCTTCAAAGAAATTGTCTCTTCTCCAAAAATATATCTGTTTATGCGAAAATGTTCAAACATGTCTCAAGGCAATACTCCTAGGAAGAAGTCCCTGATGAAGCACCAGAACTTCTGTAATGTGGCATAGACTAACGACAGCTCCGCCACAAAAGAACAGTAATAATACGAGCAATAGAAATATGTTTCTTTTTTAACATTGATGGAAATTGATCTGGCTGCATGAGAAGAGAACAAAGCGCCAGCAGTCCAGTAAAGAAGGAAGCTGAGATGGGAGTGATATCTTTACAAAAATACTTTGTGTAATGCAAAACATTATCTTCAAGGAAGCGTAGGCCAATATTTTTGATTTGACTGCCTAAAAAATGTATAAAATGTGTTCTTAATAGATCTGTGAGAAGAGGGGTTCTTGTTTGGAGGATTAAAATGCGAAAAGAATAATACGGTGTTACTGTTCCATATATTGCATCAAACACTGAAGCGAAAAGTACAGAATGTGAGGTGGACGGAACAGGGAGTGTACGTATAAAAAATCGGAAATGAATTAAGATTTGTAACTATAAAACGTGAACAGTCCTATTCACTTGGGAGATCTGGACGTATGTTGTGAGGATGATATTAAAATAGGTGTTTAATAAATGGAATTTGAAGTTTTAGATCGTGTTTTACCCAGTCCAGAATGGGTACCAGCGATTTGTTGTTGTGAGCGCGGTAATAAGCAAGCCCTTCCCTAAAAGGTGGAGAACTTGTCCATCACAGCTTTTGTCTGCTTCTGAAGAGGGACGCTGCTCCATGTTTATTTATTAGTTGGTATGTAATATTCATAGTTCTGATTGCTTGCATTCTACGGAGGGTCAGTCCTTTAATATGCTGGCTGTATTTCCTTACAGCATAGGCCACTAATTCAGTGTGTTTCTCGCTCCAGTTATTTGCAGCTGGTCGCATTTTTATTATAAATGTTGGAGTTGAAATATTCGCATATGACGGCACGAACTACATTGGAATTCAGTACACTCTATAGAGTGGAATTCCAGTACCGAATTTAATCGAAATCCGTTCAGTAACTTCGTAAATGAAACATGTTGACGAATGAACCATCATTTCTGATGTCATGAATTCACTTTACCCTTTTAAAACCTAGCGGTAACTTTACGTACCAATCGGTTTAACATTCAAAAATTCTACATGTTGCTCACATTGCATTTATATGTTTTTAAGGATCTCAAAACAAACAACATATATTGGCTTATACAGCACTGAAAGATTGGTTTGGTATAACCGAGGTGTAGAGTGTTTACTGCGCGGTACGGAGTGAGTCCTTATATAAAACAGAGACGTTTCTTCTTTGAAGGGTTAAATACTGTTTCCCGAGGAATAATAGCAGCGTGTTTTTATTACGTGAGGCTGGCAAACCCTCTTCATTTCCACGTGAAAATCAACGGTGGTAAATGTATGCCTGTGAGGCGGAGGGAAGATCGAACTCCCCACTTGTTTTCCTTCGTCCCAAAAGCCTAATGACGCTAGTGATAAACTACACGAGTCATTTACATCCTCCGTCCCGCACCTTGTATGACGCTCGCCGTGTTTCGGAACGGGCCTGGCAGAATTCCGGCAACTCGCAGTCCTCTGGGGTATCAGTCTGTTCTTTCCCATCCTCCGCCATGTGTGTAGTCCATGTGTAAGGTGCAGTCAGTGTAGTTATTTATTTCGGTAACACTCGCAGAGGAAGTCTGATTTAATGTGCCTTCGACCTTATACGTCTGTCCCTCAAGCACTGCAGTGGCGAGTATGAATTCTGCTCTAGCCCAGGTTGTAAGAGCGCTTTTGTTTGCTGCCTTCTCGTGTACAGGCAGAGGTCCGAGCTCGTCTGTCTCGAAACGTTAAGTTTTCATATTTTCAGAATTTAATTTCGAATTTGATCAGCGCTGAGCACCGTACCGTGAAGAAGAAGAAGAAGAAGAAGAAGAAGAAGAAGAAGAAGAAGAAGAAGAAGAAGAAGAAGAAAAGCTGCTGCAGGTGCTGCTGCAGCAGCGGTGGCGGCGGCGGCCGTGGCTGCTTCGGCGGTGGCGGTGGCGGTGGTGGTGGCGGTGGTGGTGGTGGTGGTGGTGGTGGTGGTGGTGGTGGTGGGAGGAGGAGGAGGAGGAGGAGGAGGAGAAGGAAGAGGAGGAGAAGACGGAGGAGGAGGAGGAGACGAAACAGGAGGGGAGAAGAAGGAAGAAGGGAAGAGGAGGAGGGGAAGATGGAGGTGGCGAGGAGGGTGGGCGAATTTAATCAAATTCCATTTATTATTATATTTTTGAAGATACGTACTTTGTATCTCATTTTTTTGCGGTTCTGTTGCAGGCCTATCATTAACGCACTGAATTACTGATATTCTTGCATTGCTGTTATTAATGTTCGTATGGAGATAAGCCCTGAGTTTCAAGGCAGATCATGAGTAATATATTGAAAATACAAATTAAAGTGTAGTAGAGACGCCTATTCACATAAAAGCTTAACTTAAAAGTAGAGTATGGTAAAATCAGGCTTATCTTGACACCAAATATTGTGAAATAATGTCCTGCCACCTGGATTACAGCTCAGTGTATGAAACTGAATGCCGTTCAGGTTGCCTACGCAAAATTATGAATACCATCCATATAAGATTTCTTACCAGAAATATTGTGTGAGAAAAATGATATGTTTTTGTGTGGGGGTTTGTGTTATTCCCTCTAATTCAGTGTAGAACTAAACACAGCTACAAGAGTTGCACCTTATGATCGTGTTGAAATCAGCAGTATGCAGTGGTACAGAAATTCCGGTTTTGCACTTTTATTGCCTTAGGCCTTTGTTTGAAATCGCAGTTCCGACACACCCCTGAACAAACAAAAAATCTACAGAAAATCTCACCCAGCCAGTAAACCAGTTCGGATGCGAGCCTTGTACATCGCGAATTTAAATCTAGTGAAGTACAGCTGTAGCAGTCTTGCTGGTGTTAATTCTCTTCTTTCAGGGAACTGTAGTCAACAGTTCATTAAAGGAATTAATGTAGACGGGCGACTGTAACATCCATTGTTTTAAATGTGATGGATTCTGTGCCCTAGGCAGTCTGTTGTCTGCAATCCCATTATCGTTATGAGCTGTGGGTGGCACTGGATAGTCCAAAGTAAAAGGAGACAATTTTTGGTCAAAAATGAACATTTAAGTTACACTAATGGGGTTGATATTGGTAGTCGTAATTAAAGGGTGGGTTATCCTTGCGGTAATTAGAGTCTGGTGGCGTGTGTAGGGTGTGTTTAATGATGGGTGCTGTGTTGGGGTCGTTATATTGTAACAGATGCTGGAGGAGAGAAATCGGTTGCTTGGCAACCTGGAGGGTAGCCGCGAAGTAGATTGAGACAGGCGTGCCTCGTGACAAGGGACCGGATCATCTTCATGCAAAGATTAAACTCAAACAAGGTTATCTAGATTGATGCTTTAGGTAATAAATACTTCGCTACCACATTTCGTACCGAGGTGTAGCTACGAAAACATGTTGACGATGATTGGGTTACTGTCTTCGTGAATAAGATGAGACCCGATATTAAAACAAGACTAGCGAAGATATGCAGAAGAAATAATTCTTTTAGTGTCCGGTATCGAATTATATGGTCGCTGTGCATTTAATGGAGAATGTTGTTATAGTGATATTTGGTACAGTGCACCACCAGAACATTTACCGTTATCTCCTCTATGAGTCTTGGCCGTCAAGCTATTCCTATCACTTTCCCTGTGTGAAAGTTACAACACTTTATTGCACTGTCCTTTCTTTAGTAACAGTCTACTAAAATTCGGATTATTTTGATAATTAATTAGGCTAGACTTCTACAAAACTTGTATATTTTTACAGAATCGGTTACCACCTTATTTCTAGAACCCTAAAGTAAGTAATGCTATTATGGTTTCCACCCCATGAATTCGTGCATCCGCCATATTGTTGTTAATGTTTGTAGGAAATTAGGCGTTTGCTGAGTCGGGTGGCCTCCAGTGGAAGAGTGTGTATGTTTAGTTTGTAAAAATATGTTAAGAGATTCAGAAGTTTAGATGGGGCCCCACGCACGCACGCACGCACGCACACACACACACACACGCACAACACGGCGATCTAATAAGTCTGCAATACAAAAATTGAATCAATATCTGTCCAGAAAACTAAATTCCACTTGTTACATAGAACTACATGTTTCGACTTATCTCAGGCCATCGTCAGGTTCACAATTGATCTTTAAAATATATTTAGGAAGAAATGTACATTGCATGATGTATATTTCTTCCACAGTATGTTTTAAGGACCAAATTTGAACCTGAGGATGACCTGAGATAGGTCGAAACATGTAGTTATATATAATAAATAGAATTTAGTTGCTTTTGGACAGATATTCATTTAATTTTTTTACTATTAAAAACACAACGGGATGGCGTTCATTAAAAACGTCTACAGTCTTACCTGTGATGAAGTAAAGTAAGCGTAAAGCTGGCTGATGCCCTTAGATTATTTGAAATTAAAGACAGTAGCCCTTAGATGCATTTAAGCCATAAACTTCTTGTGAAATGTGAGGTTCAGTATGGATACACTGGTCTCTGGTATTCTATGCCATGTCTTTTCGATTGGTGTGAATGTCTTGGAAGATTCTTTAAACTCTTCTACACTGAAACGGCTGTAGCGGGGTTTACCTAAAGTTTCATACGTTGCTGCCGAACTGCAGGGCCTCGTCATGTCCGAGAAGACTGCCAACCAGAAGAACTTTTTTTTGTAGCCTTGTCCTAACCTGTTGAGACAAATCTGTACGAGTGTTTAGGGATCCGAACAATCATTATTGCCGTAACAAATGCCGCCTACTAATTTCTCGTGTACGAAATAATAATATTATACGTAGTTCCTCAGCTTTGACGTGTCTCGAGATCAGAATGCAGGGCAAAATCACAACATAAAGATAGATAATAAATCCTGTGAAAGGGTGGAAGAATTCAAATATTTGGGAACAATCCTAAAGAATCGAAATTACGTTCGTGAAGAAATTAAAGGCAAATTGAAGTCAGGGAATGCTTGCTATCATTCGGTGCAAAATCTTTTGTCTTACAGGTTGCCATCCAAAAATACAAAGATTAGGGCATAGAGAACTATAATTTTACGTGTTGTTTTGTATGGGTGGGAAACTTGGTCTCTGACACTGAGGGAGGGACAAACACTGAGGGTGTTCGAGAATAAGGTGCTGAGGAGGATATTTGGACCTAAGAGGGACGAGGCTACATGGGAGTGGAGAAGACTACATAACGAGAAACTTAATGATCCGTACTCATCACCAAATGTAGTTCGGGTGATCAAATCGAAAAGAATGAGATGAGCGGGGCATGTAGCATGTATGGGGGAAAGGAGAGGTGTATGCAAGATTTTGGTAGGGAGACCTGAGGGAAGGAGGCCACTTGGCAGAGCCAGGCGTGGGTGGGAATATAATATCAAATTGGATGTTCGAGAAGTGGGATGGGGGGGCATGGACTGGATTGAGCTGGCTCAGGATAGGGACACGTGGCGGGCTGTTGTGAATGTGATAATGAACCTTCGGGTTCCATAAAATGCGGGGAATTTCTTGACTAGCTGAGGGCCTGTTAGCTTCTCAAGAAGGACTCTGCTCCATGGAGTTAGTTAGTTATAATGTATCTAGCTTAACAATACCAGTGATGACCATAACTTTATGAAGTTTCTTTTTGCGCAGCATTGTCATTACCTAATGTATGTTTCTGATGAATGCGTATAGAATATTCCTGTAGCTCTCCTTTCGAAACTTATTAATTACCCAACCATTACGGTCTGTTTAGCTGCCTTATATTCGGAAGAATGATATGAGAGAAAAGATGTTTTTTCCAAATCGTTGTTTAGAAATAAATGTGTATACAGAGTGTTAATTAGCTCGAACACTATTTTCAGAAATGTTCCGTATCGTGCATAATTCTGTTTTCCACTAATTGAAAGTTTGACTAAACAGTGGTATTTCATTAAATACCACGTTTATTAGCCTATAAGACCGAGCGTGGCGGTTGTGTTAAATGTGACCTAGGAAATTAACGGGTAATTATTTTATTTGAATGAAATTCTTAAATTTGTAAATTAGTGTATCATCTAAAGGGACGGGTAGCTGGAATAGTTGTGGATGTGCCTACAAACGAAATATTTTTCGAAAGTCAGCAATCAGAATGAATATCGACGGAGTGAACCGTCGGAATTGTTTACGATAAACGTAACAGATGGAGATTCAACGTAACAGAGGGAGATTCAACGTAACAGAGAGAGATTCAATGTAGATACAAAATAGTACGGGCTTTCAAAGAAATGTAATATGATACCGTAATAATAGTAGTGATATATGTGTCTGCAGTTGTGAACAACAACAAGAATCGTGAACCCCTGTGGCCTAAGTGTTATGACGATCTTGACCACAGTTCGAGGATACAACGGTCTGAACGCATCTCAGTTTCAAGCTTACGTAATATTCCTATCATGTTAAGTATAAAATCCATCCTTCATTTTCACAAATATTTTTTAATACATTCGCAGCACATTGGATTCGACGAAATGTCTATTCATTACGTGGGAATCCTCATTGGTTATTATAATGTTCCTTATTTGGCAACTAATACGATTAAAGGGCTTTGTTAGTAACGTGTGTATTCTCACTAGCCTGTGTTCCGGTAATTTGTAAGTTGGTGCTCTTGCTACGGATTTAACACCCTAGGGTTGTATGCTATAGACACACGTTCTTATAGGCTATTAAGTATGGTTCTGTGAACCTGGCCTTCTGTTTTCTCTCGTACTGTCGTACATCGCAAACACGGCCTCCTCTAATGTCAGCCGTCTCTAATGTCAACCTTCTCGTCTCCGTGCGGTGTTGAGCTTCTTATTTCAAACACGGTGCAAAGTAAGCGACCCAAATACTTGGAACAACAACTGGTGTCGAGAATAGAGGGTAACAGATCACTTTTACGTGCCAATGTCTTATAATTTGAGAAACATTGTTTATGTATGTATGTATGTATGTATGTATGTATGTATGTATGTATGTATGTATGTATGTGTGTATGTATGTACGTATGTACGTATGTATGTATGTACGTATGTACGTACGTACGTACGTATGTATGTAATGTATGTATGTATGTATGTACGTATGTATGTATGTATGTATGTATGTGTATATGTACGTACGTACGTATGTATGTATGTATGTATGTATGTAC
>BLKM01002183.1:3971603-4155912 GCA_013340265.1 Coptotermes formosanus
GTGTGTGTATGTATGTATGTGTGTGTGTATGTGTGTATGTATGTATGTATGTATGTATGTATGTATGTATGTATGTATGTATGTATGTATGTATGTATGTATGTATGTATGTATGTATGTATGTATGTATGTATGTATGCATGCATGCATGCATGCATGCATGCATGCATGCATGCATGCATGCATGTAATACTGTCGTATTAGTGCCCGGCGAACCTTTACGTAGTTAACATGGCAACCCCAGTTAGTCGTGTCTGTTACATATCATCCGCTTGTCCGTCAAACTAAATTCTGTATCTTGTTTCCTGCCATTCGGTGGCGGTCCGTGAAACTCCAATGTGGGGTGTGACCGAGACTGACAATGCTACAGTGTATATAAGATGGGCTTATTGCTTGCAGAAGGCAAAAGTTTGAAGCATTTGAAGGGAAAGCCACACGATAAAATCCCATACTATGATTTAATTGTTTTGTGGAGAAGGACTCCGCAGCAGACGCTACGGACGCACCACAACCTTAAGGCTTCTTGTGCAACCGTATGATGAACATTATTATTATTATTATTATTATTATAGCCATTCCCTGGTAATGGAACACCGATGGTTGAAATTTACAGGGGAAGACCGAAATACTCGGGGAAGCCCTATCCCAGTGCCACATTGTCCACCACAAATCTCACGTGGACTGATCCAGGATCGAACCCGGGCTTCCGCGCTGGGAGGCCGGTGGCTAACCGCTTGAGCCATGGTACTAACTTAAATCATAAGTTACAGCAAAGAGAACATTGTTTACGAATATTTCTTAGCTCTTTTATATCTTTGTGATTAACCATTTAAAGGCTGAGATTATGCTGAATTATATATTACAGGCTTATTTTGTACCACGCAGTAAACACACTCCGTCTCGGGTTTAAAAATTAATCAGTTAATGCTGCATAGAAAAATAATCGTGTTTTGTTCCGTGGTCCGTGCAAAAGATTTAAATAAAGGTGAATTACATTACAGGCTCATTTCGTACCGCGCAGTAGACACATACCAATAGGATTTTAAAAATCAGTCAGTTAATGCTGTATGGGAAACAATCGCGATTTGGTCTAGATCCATACAAAACACGTAAATAAAGCTGAATTATATTACAGGTTCAGTCCTTACCGCGCAGTAAACATATCCCGACAGGGTTTTAAAACTCAATCAGTTAATAGTGTATGGGAAACAATCGCGGTTTGTTCCGAGATCCATACAAAACACGTAAATAAAGCTGAATTGGATTACAGGCTGAGTCCGTACCGCGCAGTAAACAACCCCGACAGGGTTTTAAAAATCCATCAGTTAATGCTGTATGGGAAACAATCGCGGTTTGTTAGAGATCGATACAAAACATGTAAATAAAAGTGAATTATAGTACAGGCTCAGTCCATACCGCGCAGTAAACACCCCGACAGGGTTTTAAAGATTAATCATTTTATGCTGTGTGCGAAAGAATCGCGGTTTGTTCCGAGTTCCTTACAAAACACGTAAATAAAGCTGAATCACAG
Organism: Coptotermes formosanus; assembly: GCA_013340265.1. NCBI lineage: Eukaryota > Metazoa > Arthropoda > Insecta > Blattodea > Rhinotermitidae > Coptotermes > Coptotermes formosanus. The sequence continues at coordinate 3,973,135 of BLKM01002183.1, forward strand.
TACAGGCTCAGACCGTACCGCGCAGAAAACACAGTTTTCTATATTTACGTCTCATGACATCTAGTGGCTGTCTGTGGAACTCCAACATTCTCATAGTTGTCCTGCAATCTGGGGGCAGCACATGGAACTCCAAGCGTCACTTACCTTTGGACCTTACTCAATTTTATATTAGACAAGGTCACATGCCAGAAGACTTGAACTTCTTGTAACACGGCTGTGAGGACCTCACATCTTCACGGATCTTAAATTCCTTGCTTTGCATCCGGCCGAGATAAGGTTCAGATGCGAAAGCCCCACGCTAGGTCTATCGTACATATGAAGGGTCTCTGACAATTTAGTGTGGAGCAGTTGCGAATGTTGGCTAGCAGAGGGGAACGGAATAAAAGAGGAGAAATGCCTGATCCGATGTCACTTTATCCCCCACTAATTCCACATGACGTCAGATAGAAGTAACTCTAAAGTTTCATCTTGATTGGCCAGTACTCAACACTCCAGGCTGCAAAGAGCATAGGGCAGGGAGACATTGCACTTTTTCTTTTGTAACTGCAATAACCTGTTTTTCTTCTCGGTTAGTAATTACATCTGGCTGAAATAAGGCCAGAACTTGTATAATTTTAAGAATTCTAATTCAGATTGTTTAACGACACATGTCGGTAATATAAATACGCAAGAAGGCCCAAATATTATTTGTTACAAATATATTGACGAATTGGTTTATTTTCTTCCGTCAGTAAGCAACAGAAAATAATTGTACAGTACCAAGTTTGACCAGTAGATGTCACCCTTTGATGATATCGGTTTGGAGGGGAGAAAGCAGGTGTAAGGCGATGAGCAGCATGGCTTCACCTCCTCCTGGTTGCAATCGTGTGCATAATGGCTTCGCGAAAGTGGAATATAGCTCGTGTGTCCGTTACTTTTATTTTATTTTTAATGTGTGTTGTTATGTGATTGTTCGTGTAACAAAGTGTTGAATCATCTAAGTATTATAATATTGCCTTTGTGGTGTAATTTCATATTCTAATGAAGTTGCAAAGTGAATGCCAGTTACGGATGATTATGAAGTGGGTAGGATTGAAACGACCTGGACATATCTTATGACTGCCGCCATGTCCTTCACCGAGACGCGGAGAAATACACCGAAATATTTAACCCGTAATGATAGGTCCAGGGTTTGATGCAGCTATTTAAGGGTAAGTTTAATTCATCCTACACTAAATAAGCTATTTATGAAGTAATACGACTTTGGAAGGAAGTACAGTATGTTGTCGCTTTTCATAGAAATTAGAATGGCGCCATTAATATTGCTAACTGTCTGAGCCATGGCACGGCCTTATATAAAAAATTACACCAAAGAGAACGTTGTTTAGGACATTTCTTTGCTATTTTATATCTGTGTGTTTAACCATTTAAAGCCTGAGATTGAGCTGAATTATATTACATGCTAAGTTCGGACCGCGCAGTAAACACTCCGTCTCCGTTATAAAAACCGAACAGTTAATGCTGTACCGGGAAATAATCGCGGTTTTTTCTAAGATCCATACAAAACACGTAGATAAAGCTGAATTATATTACAGGCTCAGCTCGTACCGCGTAGAGAACACAGTTCTGTTTATTCACGTGGCTGTCCATGAAGCTGCAACATCGGAGCGTTACAGGCGTTACGATTTACAGATATTTGTTTGCAATTTTATATCTTTGTGATTAACCATTTAAAGGGTGAGAATAGACTGAAATATTTAAAGACCCAGTCCGTACCGCGTAGCGAACACTCCGTCTTGGTTGTAAGAACGAATCAGTTAATGCTGTATATGGGCAGAACGTTACAGCGTTACAGACCGTTACAGGTCTTATCAAATTATATGTAAGATTTGGTACCATTTATTCTTTGGGTTTTGCCGATCGTCCATTTTTTAAATAATTAAAACTCACCATTTTATGGAAAGGATCAGACCACGTTCTCATCCAAAAGAAACGGGCCCGATAGGCAGGTTTATTCTAAACGTCTGGAAAACCCATGTCACTTCCAACTACCAACACATCGTATATCTTCGAAAATCCCCAGAAGTGTAATATAATTGATTTTTATATGTAGGTTGATAAAATGTTCTTTGAACAGTTTTATTGGGCCATACTGTCATTTAATCGAAAGAAATTATCAGAATAGAGGCTAAGGTAAGTTTCAAAGTGTTATTGATTATTTACCTTTTGAAGCAACGTGCTGTATCAGAGAGTTGGGCTACTAAATTTCTGTATAATATATGACAGGAAGAAAAATACGGTGGTGTTGTCAGTCGGTAAGGAATTCTTTACCGCAATTAAAGTGAATAGTTTTATTGGTGTATATCTTCTTTAAATTGCTCAAGTATCTAATTAAATAGAATCCTGAATTACTTATGTGTATATTAATTTTATTTGCACAACAGATCCGTAGTTTTTATACGAGGCCTTGCGAAGATCTTATTTACACTGCGGCGGAAGCCTGAGTTCACGCAATGTAATTGTTATTCATAAATTTCTTCGCTCCTATTAATAAACAAAAATATGTCCCTGAAATTGTTCCTTACGGGTGACGTTCCGGCGTTCCATTAGCATAAAATAAATAAAGTAATTTCGTTTCTCCTTGGGATTTAGGAACGTATCGATATTATAAATCATATCAATGTAAATATTTTTTTCTGGCTTTCTTACTGACGTATCGATACCAGGTGACATCTTATGCTGCAGACGTCTTCATCCGAAATACAGATGTGTCATAATTTTTCAGCCGAGTTTTATTTTTATTTATTTATTTATTTTATTTATTTATTTATTTTTTTTTGTCGGGAGATAGGAACACAAGTTAGGTGGAAAATGTCGCGTTCCAGAATTGCTGGTCCAGGGATGAGTACTGTTTCTCTCCTCGGTATCGCCTCGTAACTACTGTAGGGCCTTATGGCATTCTTCCCGATAATGCGAGAGGAGCAACACAGCGAATTTATCAAAACACAGAGGTTTCAGTACCGCCACAAGATGACATAAAAGAATTTGCTGCTTAAAGTGTGAAACTGGTGTATTTAGAGACACTGACATCTAGTTTTCTTCCCTTGTTCGGTGTGACAGGGCTAAATTAGATTGGTGACAGATTTATAAGTCACACTGAAACTTCGATTCACAGCTCCTAAGCACACTGATGGAACTACGCGCCTGTGCTTGTTTCGACGCTTAGAAGGTCATTCATCATAAGAAGGATTTATCCTACCAACACATGTTGACACACAAGTGATAAAACGTTGCACATGCCAGTATATTGATGGATTGCATGTCTCGATTAACCATATACCAGAATTAGTTCGTAGTAGCTCATAAATCTTACTTCATATTGATGAAGGCGTGTGTTCGGGTAACCAAATCATGGAGAATGAGATGGTGGGAAATGTGGTACTTCCGGGGAGGACAGAAATGCGTAGAGGCATTTGATGGGGAAACCTGAAGGAAAGAGGCCATTTGGAAGATCTGAGAGTAGATGGGAAGATAATATGAAGGTAGATCGTAAACAAATAGGAGGAAAGATCTTTGAATGGATTGGTCCGGCTCAGGGTACGGAAAAATGGGCAAATGGTGAGCTCTTGTTAACACGGTGATGAACGTCCTGATTCTATAAGATTCGGGGAATTTCTTGACCAGCTAAATTGCTGTTATGTTTAAAGAAGGACTGTTCTCCATTGGGTTAATTATTCATATTTCTAGCTCGATTATCTTTGAAAATTTTCACCAGTTCTGCTTTATGTCTCATCGAAGTACGTAATATATCAATACGTTTACATATGTAAATTTCTGCATTTTTTGATGGCGTAAAATTGTATGCGTGGAGAATCCTTATGTTAGTGGCCTGCAGGTTGAAGAATTTGAGGTAAACATTCTTACCAATATACTGTAAATTTGTGATGGTTTTATGTTATTTAATAATTTGAATTCCCACACAATGCAGTAGGTATGACTGTAAACACAGGCTGATATTTCTTCTTGTAAATACAGTAATGATACTTCGAATTTGACTGGGAATTTCTTCACCAGCTGAAAGCCTGTTAATTCTCGAAGTTGTTCTTCACGTAGCTATATAGTCCAGTTTATTTATGCTTTATTTTCGACGTTGTCATAAACTCAGAATATACAGCTACGAATAGGAGCGTGGTAATGTATTCCGAATCAGAGACGATGTGGAAAGAAGCCGCTGTGTCCTAACTCGAGGTAATACCCTAGAATACACACAGAAGAACTGAGGGAAACCACCAAGAACCTAAGTCAAGAGAGACGGTGTACGGCTTAGATTCGAAAGGGCGAGATTTCCAAAACAAGTCGAAAGATTTACTGCTTGATCAGACTTGCTTGGGATTCAGTTCAAGGAAAGCCGCAATGTGGTTAACTTTACCAGAGATCTTGTGTTTGGTTTGTGATAATAATACAGAGTGTCCGTTTTATTGTGTTCCGAAGAGTGACAGCTTTATCTATTGGAAGGCTGCATCCGTCGAGAATTTATAGCAGTTCGTCACTTCTATGCGAAATTGGGTTAAACTGCAGGGTAAAAACAAAATTTAAATTCCAGGCGGACGCAGGATTCCTATGCAGTAAAGCTCCTGTGCTCAGGGACATGATAAAATAAACACGTTCTTTTTTTATGTGCTGTATACCGTGCATATTTTACACTGTTAAGATAGACCAACAAATACGCAAAGTGTTTACAATTATATATTTGTATCAGTGACACCTCTGCGTGTTTCGGTGGTCAATCCTTCATTATAAGGGGGCACCAAAGGTCACAGGATCCGTTCTGCATCTAAAGTCGTACAATATTTCATATAACTGGATAACACATTGGATTGTTTCTTGTATGTAATACTGTATCACTTTAGATGCAGAACGGAGCCTGTGACCTTTCGTGCCCCCTGATGATGGAGGATTGACCACCGAAACTTGTAGGGGTGATATTGATACAAATATATACTTGTAAACAGTGTGCCTATTTGTTTGTCTACCTTAACAGTGAACACACTCTGTATGCTTTGTAAGTCAGTTATATAGTGCGAACGAAGGGTGGCGCAACCTGTACTTAAATATTTATTAATGGCGGTAATTGAAGGAATTAAACTGGATTCGTCAGAAGAAATTAATATGACGTATGTAGCTTTGAGAATACCAGCGCAGAACACGCGTAGGGACATGTGCTTTTGTAGCAAACGCGCTAGCCGCTTTTCAACAGCCGAAGTGCAAATAATTTTTTTTCCGCCAGAAGTGCAACTTAGCTTCAGAGAATGGGTTTGGGTGCAACTTCACCTTTTTCCCTTTACTGATGAAGCAGGTTTCGCCACAGTGTCTGCATTAGCAGACAAAACAGTATAATATGCGGCAGGGAAGAACATTGCTGCCTTTAGAAGTTGGAGTGTGATGTGATGTTTCTTGCCGGAGAACAAGCGGCCCCATTTTATTCATAGAAACGGTAATAACCGAATATTATTAAGAAATAAATATTAATTTTTGTCCTTGTTGGAATGTAACGCAAAGGACTGACTGTTTCAGTAAGATGTTGCTACGTCACGTCGCATTCAGCGATGCTAACGATGCGCAAATTCTTTCGCGATCGCTGGTTTTTTTTTTCTTGAAAATTGTGGCCCCTCGATCTCCGGATCTGAGAGCACAGGATTTCTAACTTGGGGGTGGGGGGAGGTTGTGAAAGAGAACGTGTACAAAAGCAGTGTGTACGCACTGTAAGAACAGGAACGAACTGATCGGCTGTGCATTCCAAGCATCACTGAAGGAGATCTTCACTGGCGCACACCGCACATGAGGAAAAAGTACACGCATGCGTTTCAGCGAGTGGTGGATATTTCCAACGCGTGATATGACATTGTGTTTGTTTCCTGGTTTTAGTGTACATTTTGACAAACGGAATATTTTTTTCAGTAAATGGATTGCGTGACTCCGGTCACTCTGTAGGACCCTGATCCTTGTGACTTCTTAATTGTAATAATCTTAATTTTGGGTAAAGTAATTGGTCATTTAAACATCACATAATTAATATATATGTAATTTTTGACGAACATATAGTGTTTAATTTCCAAATATCACGAGATATGTAATAGTATGTTATTATGTTAGTAATGATCCCGATGAAATACTGAAAACACGACGGACAATGAACCTGTCTCAGAGGCTTGTTCATATTCTCGGTGGAGAGAAGTGAAGTGTTGTATACTTACCCGTCCAGCTTTACGCTTGGCAGCATTCTGAATATCGTGTTTCTCCAAGTTGACGGAATAGAGTATGGTGTATGAATGTGAAGAAAAATTGATGTTTTAATTGGCCCTTCGCTTATACATCGCACTTTGAATACGAATTTTAGAATTAATTTGAATCCTAAATAGTTAATTACAGGCCTTTATTTCTCACGAAATTGCTTTTTTGATTTTAAATGTATGGGTTAGTCATTAGCAGCACACAGCTTTGATAGTGTTAGCGTGTGGCTGTACGAGTGATAGTACAGGCTGTATTTTAAATTAAATCGTCATTAATTATAAGGGCACTGCTGAAGCAGAGAGAACAAACGTCGATGTGCAGCTTATTCGTTAATCGGTTATTTACGGCGGCCTATCATCTGGAAAGTATTTTGAATTCCAGATTATAAGGGATGTTTGGGAAAGCGGTAGTGACGCATCATAATTTGCCCTCTCGATATGTGCATGTAGGGTCTGCGGAAAAACAGGATAATCTGTGTCAGGTTACATTTTTGAGGGCTGACGGACGGTAATACTAGAAGCAAGCAGATGTTCCGCGTTAAACAGGCAGCTGTACAACAGTACCAGCAGGTTCAATCGACAAAGGAAACGAGATACGGCATGGGAGTTAATAGAGAAGAGATGGATTTACAGCGAAAATGAATAAATACCCAGTGGAGCTCATATAACCGTCTGACGGAACACGAAGTATCTGATGTAGTTTATAACGAGAATATCATGATGCGATAACAAAGGATAAATAAAAGAAGTAAATAATGTAACCGCCGATCCCAGTGGCCGCGCTGTCTGAGGCGTTGGCCTGTGGCCGTTCGCTTGATGGGATGGTAAGTTCGAAAAGCGCCGGAAGCATGGATGTCTGTCTCTTGTGGGTGTTATGTGTTGTCAGGTAGAGGTCTCTGCGGCGGGCCCATCACTCATCTAGAGAAATCCTACGGAGTATGGTGTGTCTGAGTCTGAGTGTGATATCGAAACCTCAACAACACGAAGGCCTAGGCCGACTAGGGCTGTCGAGCCATGAAAAAAATAAATGATAAATGAAGGTAGTAAATAATGTAAACGTTGGTAGCTATTATTATATTTTATGCAGGTCACTCTGCATGTCGTGAAGGTAGAATGGAGTTGACCTTTCTGTACTAGGTCGAGGCGAGTGTTTTGCTTCGCGCTTTGGCCAGTTCAGCCACTGGGGAAAGACACTTGCTACGTATTGACAAAGAGGCTAAGTGGGCCCGTCTGGACCTAACAGGAGAAGGAAAATTTCTCTTGCCGCTGGCGGGAGTCTGACAAATACTTGGCCTATATTACATTTCGTAGGCATTACGAATATTTTAAAATGTTGTATTGCAACCCTCTTACATGTTTCGTAACATCATAAGGTTTTGCGGTGAGGAGTTACTAGCACCTAGCCCAACCCCCAAGCTGGAAGACCACCCCTTGTCGGCTATTCGAGGCTACTTATTCAGTATATCCGAAGCTATTCTACCTATCTGGTGGCCGTTTTTGAGTATCTGAGGACCTGTTCGCTTCTCAGGAAGGGCTCTGGTCCCTGGTGTTACCGAGATATTACTCCACGCGGTGTTGATATTTTGCACGCGTACACAGTACTAGTTAACGCACTGAAATTCGTTATTCTGACACATACCGAAACCAGAACAACATAATGGTAGTCTGGAGTCTTATAGCAGACGTGGTTACAAATTTGCCTGCCACATTAATTTTTCCTTATTTACCTCTAAGTTTATTATGACTGCGATTGTAATTTGCTAATTAGCACCTATGAAAAAATTTACGTATTTTAATTTTTTAAATCACTCGTCTAAATGTTTTCGGGTGCGTCGTTTCGCAGTTGGTTGAGCCACTGCGCTACAAGCCAGAAGGGTGCAGCTTCGATTCCCCATGTTGTCATTGGAATTTTTCATTGACATAATCCTTCCGGCCGCACTATGGCCCTGGGGTGGACACAGCCTCTAACAGACATGAGCACCGGGAATATTTCCTGGGGGGTAGAGGCGGCCGGTGTGTAGGGCTGACAACCTTACCACCTTCATGTGCCGATTGTCTAGAAATGTGTGGAGCCTCAAACTCCTGGATCCCTCAGGGCCTGTCCAGTACTGTAGAGGGCGTGTCTTACCTGTATGCATTCTTTAATGTAATAAATTTTTATGTAACGCATATTCAGTATGAAGGAAATTTAGTAGTTTTTAGTGTTAAATGTGTTTTGAAACAGCATTACTTAAAATGTATCACGACTGTTGAAAATAACTTGTGGCGCGGCAACGGTTTATGGCCCACAGTTTCGGAGACACCGACAGAACAGAAAACGTCCATAGACTGATCAAAATTCGGTAAACGCTGGGAGAAGTGGATGAGTGTGCGCTTTGTTTTTCAGACTTGAAAGAAAAATCCGCCTTCTATAACCATTGTTTACTTTAACAGAAAAAGTTAGATGCTTTCGTATTGTCTGCTAAAAGTATTTCCGACATATTTGATAATAAAGCATTCGTTTTGTAGATATGATGTGGAAAAGCAACTCCAATTGAAGGAAACTCATATGAAATGCATTATAAGCTTTTACAGTTTTTATGAAACCGATCCATGTTCGTCTGAAACACTGTGAAGCCTTGAACTGCAGGTCGCATGTGCTTATTTTGGTTATAATCAAACTACATACCTTACAGCATGCAAGTTGAAATTAAATTTTGGAGTAAAATGCGTTATAGTGGATTCGGTTTTATGTTTTTTTTTTCGGGTTTTAATTACCCATTTCGTGGATTGACGTAGAGACAGGAACCGTTTTAGATCAGTTATGAGCGTCGGACAAGTGAAATGTTTCCCTATAACCTATCCCCAGCAATGCCGTGTCTTGTTCTGAAAAACTAAAAAAATCTGTGACCATTACCTCAAGAAAGACAACGTATGTATAACCTAACATTGTCGTGCGTTCGCGTAACCATGGATGCAGTGAAAAAGTAACAATTCTTTCTGTTATTTTTTATCTCCTTGTCACTGCCAGTAATATAGAAATATTGAATGGTACACAAAAATCTTTTGTGGCGAATTTATGTCGCCGGCAACAATACAGCGTACTTAATCTTTATGTAAAGTGCCCGACATTTTTGTCCAATTTAAAGCAAATTTAGAGCTTCTTGACAGACTTTCGTGGAAGTCTCCAATACCAAATTTCACTGAAATGTGTCCAGCGGGAGCCATGCTGATACATGCGGACAGAAGGGGCGGACATGACGCAGTTGATAGGCACTTTTTGCGACTGTGCGAACGCGCCAGCTAACCAATCGGTCCATGTTCTATGGAGAAGAGATCGTTATTTATAGTGAAAAGCATACGAAATACGTAAATACAGTATGTGGCAAAATGGGGAGTTTCTTATCTTTGTACCAGGTGGTACATAATTACCGTTGCTGCATTAAACGGTTATGTAACCAAGCGAGTAAACCTATCCGTGAAAGACCCTTACGAATTCAACCGTTTAAAAATGAGAATAACTCGAAATAAATTTGAACTTTCGACTCTTACCGCGCAGTAAACTCTTTCCGTCTCGATTATGAAAACAAGTCAGTTAATGCTGTCTTGAAAGAAAAATTGCAGTTTGTTCGGAGATACGTACAAGACACGTTAATACTCTGTAAGCGGAATTTTGGATTTTTTTTACTGCTCAACCCGATTGTGCAAAAAGTAACTACTAGGCTTTTAAAGGTTAATCTTATGTTACTCAGAACACCTTTAAGGTGCAGTGAAGAAATACAAACGTTCTGAAAGATCAAGTCGCCAAACTAACGAAATCCAGTGGGATTTCCACGATTGCCTTCGTCAATGCTAAGCCGATATTCCCTCCAGGCAGGCGTTATGGGGAATATCGTGGTCAGCTTCTACTCAGGTGTCTGTCGTATTTATCTTCAGCTTTTTCAGTGTTACTGACTGCAGAGGAAAACAGATGTTTTCTGTAACAAAGTTTCAGAGGAAGAAATCTCTCTGTGTGAAGTCTGATCACCTTGGGGGCTGTTCCACGCTGAATCTGTTGATTAGGAAAAAGCATATCCGTGTATGATTTCAAGTCTTTTTGGAAGTGTAGTGGGGCGCCGTCTTATTTGTAAATCACATTTACAATGCCTTCTTGCAATTCAATCGCTAGGGAGCCCTGTAACATGCTGATATAGATAATCGGTCATTGATGATTCCGCAAAATGTCTCCTCCGAAATTTTTGCAAAGCAATTAAAATTGTAACTGGTCTCTTCATGTCCGAAGGGTTCAAGGAGGGTTTTAATTGTGCCTTAGATTTGCAAATTTTGCCAGGTCACTCATCCCAGCAGAAGAAAAATCTCCTCGTCACTGAACGCTAATCTTGTTCGTAATGGTATCAGTATTAGACACCATTCGAGGAACTCAGAAGACAGACATGATGTTTCATTGTGTGAGCTTCGGTTCTGCATAATCCGTAATAATAAAAGCAATTTCAGAATACTCTTAAGGGATTCTACAATTCTTAAGGGATTGTCTTGTGTAGTGTTCCCTCTCAGCTGCGCGGGTGCGCGGCCGCGCAAGAACTGATATGCTCCCGTGCACACTGAATTGTTGCCGCGCAGCTGGAATTTTTCACTTTTCATTGTAAATATTCTTATTATGCATATTACAAAAAAAACTTTTAAAGTGCCGCGCAGAAGTCAGGTCACGTAAAAATTTTCTGCTCGGAACAGTAGCAGGTCTGCGCAGATGTAAAAAATATTAGAGGGAACGTTGGTCCTGTGTGTGCTTAGTTACCACTTAGCGCATTGCAAAGACTGCTACGGACTGCTAATATGTAACTAATATTTTTAACATATTGTTTGTTTGAACAGATCATGCGGGTACTTGTTCCTTACACACAGAACCGTTGTTCACCGCAGGCTTGCACGGATAAAGGATCTAGGGTTTGTGTTACACGTTAAGCGAACGCAAGATGTCGTTTCTCTTTCGAATAACATATAGCGATACAAACGAATGCATCTGTACCGAGTCGGCTGAGTGCGGAGTAGGCTGCAGCCTAGACGCCAAATTGTTGAAAGCAGCCCGTAACGTAGTCAGTGTTGCTATGGGCTGGACGGTCTAGAGTTTGAATCCCGGTAGAGGCAAAGGGGTTGTTTTCTTTTCTTTAATGCCTTCAGACCGGCTTCGGGGCCCACCCAGGCTCATATTTAGTGGGTACCGGCGTTCTTTTTCGGGGGAAACCTGACGAAACGTGAAGTTAACCACTCACTTGCATCTAGTGCCGAGGTTAAGAATGAGTGGAGCTGCACTTCTACGACTTCATGGCGTGTCCAGGGACAACTTTATTTTTACTAAAATATTTTTAAACCGTTTTCGTTCATCTTTCCAATCGGCGTATGATTCAGCTACATCTTTAACTCTGAGTAATACGAAATTAAAGCCGTGAAGGTAGTTTGAAAAGATATATATATACGGCCTATCGATATGGAGCGTGATAGACGTACACACATAGAAAGGTGTGATAATTCAACCAACACTAATCTTAGCAACAACCACAATTCTACATGCATTCACACAATTTTTTTAAGAACGGGGATGGAATAAAATGCTTTCTGCTGCACAAAAATACGTTTTTCTGAAGTCTTTGAACACGATTCAATACATGCGAGTAGTTTTGTACTGTGAATACACGAAATATGTGAAAAGTTGACAAAAATCTATAAAAAGTCAAAACTTACGAAAAACGGATGAAGATTTTAATGCTAGCTGCAGTTGCGTTTTCTACGATCACTCCTATGATGATGATGATGATGATGATGATGATGATGATGATGACAACGACGATGCCGACGTCGACATGGACAGCTGCAAAGTCTAAGGACCTCATTCCGTCTTGCTTTTAACTTCGTTGAACCTCGTTGTGGGGTAGAAACGATATGGTCAAGAGAAATTTGACATTGCCACTACCTTGATTGTGAAAAATCGCTGCCTTGCGGAATGTGACGTCATGTAGTTTAGTATGTAAAGGTTCACCGACGTTTCAGAGGAAACTGCTTCTTCTATCTTCAAAGCAAAAAATATATTTATTCTTCTGGTGTAGTGTAAAAGAACTGATGTTTGTTAGCAATATCCTCCAGAAAATTCCTGCTTAAAGTGGATCAGTTTTACGAGATTACATAACGTCATATGCTTGAACATAGTATTCTGGAAGCTTTAAGAATGTTGCTGGCCTTATTGTGCTGCCTTTCCGCGCTAGAGACTGTAATAACTCTTATCTGGAATTATTAACATCGCGGTTATTGGGTCCGGCTTCCGTTAAAATTCCTATTTTTCTCTTTGAACGACCTGTACGTGATATCGAATATTGATCACTAGATATGCGGTCTAAGAGGATTAGATAGACGGACGTGAAACCGCATAGGTTAACGGATGGTTCAGGCTGAATACCGTACAACAAACTGAAAAGGACGAAATAACTTGGTGGGTGGGAGAGGGAGGGAAAGCGTCGTGTTGTGATGGTAGCGGAGTTGCGTACCGGTGACGTATTCCTTGTCAGGAACAGCGACGAGGCCTGCATATTTCACTAATCATGGAGACAAGAAGACAGCTCGTGTGCGCTAGAACTGCAACACCGGCGCTGGAAATAAAAAGCAATATTGAAAGATTCATTTCGTGTCATAAATTCTTCTTTCGTAGCTTTGCTGGTGTGATGAAGGTTATCAGGTTGAATATTAATACGTTACCAGAAGCCAAGGGACCTCTGTTAAGAGAATTTCTAGCACCGGCACTGGTCTGTTCGGGCTGAAATTAGTGACGACGTTATTAATACCGAGATTTGATATGCAAGGCTGCAATACAACTCAGACAACATAGGAAATATGTCTCTCGTGATTAAGAGAGGAAACTGTATGAAGTTCCTAGTGCAGTGCTTGTATGCCTTTGTGTTTAAAAAATACGTAGTAAAGAAACGGTATGGACTACTGAAGATCTAGACGTAGAGGGAAGGATAATATTAAGCTTGTTACTAAAGTTGTAGTGTTTAAGAATGGGGATTGTGCTGAAGGATGTTACTAAGTAGCATCCCTCGTGTAAAGTGTAATGAAGTTTACACTTTCCAGAAATGTTTGTTTTTCCAAGTAGTCATACACGACTCAGAATACCAGGTAAAATAGGCTAAGCCACCATCAAGCCTATAACTAGAACACTGAAAAGAAAAATTAAAAGAAAAATTAAAATTGCAAGCAGGTGTGAGATCTGAAACCTTTATAATATAAAGATAAATTAAAAATGTGTCAAACCGTGTTAAAGAATTATTACACATAAAGCCTGGACATAAAATAAGGGTAAAAAATAATCTATGTAGGGTATAATGTAGCCTATTTGACCTTGCATTGTGAGCTGTGTATAACTGCTTGGAAAAAGAAATACGTCTGTAATTGATAAAATATGGGAGATGTTTTTACCTTTAAAAATATTTACTTTTTCCTACTGAAAACGTGTAATGTCTTGAACTCCTAAGCAACTGTTAGCTTCTAAAGAAAGACCCCAAACTTACTTTTCAAGTAAGAATTTTGCCCCGCAGAGTAACATATCAAACGTAATGTTTAGAAGCAATTTATTTCGTTCGGACGTCTGACACACCGCAGCATGAGATTAGCCATCGCACGTTAAATCTACGACCACGTGAAATTCATATCAAATTCTGCCAGATGACAGAAGCGGCATTACTGTTGGCGGTACTGGACCTTTGTTAATGCTAGTGATTAAATCACGTTGATTTATATGTTTTATACGTGCTATTCAACGACGGTCCCAATAGCCAGTGTTTTACGGCGTCGTCGATAGGTGAGTGAATGAGTTTGGAACATTGCTGGTAAGGTGCTGATGAGAGAAAGCCGAAGTAGTCGGGGTAAAAACCCCGTTCCGTTGCCTTTTTGTCATAAGTTATGTTGAGAGATTTTAATGATAAGGTTACGTTTATGCAGTGGTGATATTAGGGGCTCTAATGGGGTGAAGGAGGGAAGGAACTTAGTGTCTGAGTAGTTACTGATGATGATGGTGGTTAAAGGAGCTGGCAGAGGGCTGGATGTTGCTAGCATTCAGTGTTTATCTTCCCTGCCTGATTAAAACATCGTTAACCGTAGTGCCAGACATTTAACTTGGAATTACTGGGATTGTGGATTTTCTGCTTTGCCTAGTGTATACTGCTCTGTATATTGACAAACATGTCGGCTTTTGCACTGAACTGTAGCGTTCATCAAGAGTCCTCTACCCACACATAAATTTCTGTACTAATCAAGTTATTTACTTTAAAAACTGTAATATGTAGAATTAACAATGCGTATATAACCCCAAACTACTGCCAAATATTATCGTCATCCAATCAATATTTCGTCTGAATACCACACCTCTTATCTGAGAACTACTTATAAATAAAGAGCCGTCAAGTTATCCCCTTTCAGTAGCATACAGAACCTAAGCCTCCTCCAATACACTTTTCACCTATCAGTAATTACCGCGTTTTAAAGCATTTCAAAGTCAACAGATTGCCCAGAGAACCGTTCTCCCTACCTACTTTCGACAAAGGCTGCAATATAACTGACATCTTTATACATCCTTATTACCTTAAAATATAAAATGCTTAGTTGTAAAATGAGATATTTAAATTCAAACAACTTACAGTGCAGTAATTATTTTTAGGATTTTTTATACATGTTTTACATGACGACAGCCCATTTCGACCGAAACGTTTTGTAAGCAAATTTCCCATACGTGTGTATGTATGTATGTATATATATATATATATATATATATAAACATCCTTAGTTGTGCTCGAAGGTGTTTTTCTGTATCATCATCATCATCATCATCACAACTGTATGAATAAAGTCAAAATCTGTCAGACCCATCTGCGTAGGCAACTCACCAGCTTTTCGCCTGATGATGGAAGCAGATACATTTCCCTGAGAGTTTTCTTTTTGAAGTACTAGGCGGTGGAAAAGATCCAGAGACGAAGTTATCCCAAATGCAGTAGGCCTTCGTCAAGGTCTGTTCATTGACCGACTTTATGTTCACTTTCTAACAAAACCACCATTGTTCCTTACTTTAATGGACTTTTTCTCACTTCTTCCAGCAATCATGAAGTCTCACTTCTCCTAGCAATTATGAAGGTAAATTTGTGAGGCGAAGTCCTCTCGAGCGATCACCCGTATCGAGACTGATTGGCCCCCGATGAAGGAGATGGAGCTGGTTTCCTGCCTATCAAATTCGCGGTTCGCCTGTCGAAGACTTCGAAACACAGGACGACCGTAAATACTTGTCGTCATTAAATACCTCACAGGTTTATGCTTTTTTCATTTAGGAGTTTCTTAAGAAAAAGGAAAGCCTTTGTTTGGAGACCAGGCCCTTCAGTCGTAACAGGCCTTGTGTTTGGGACGTAGTGACGTTGGCTTAAACGTTTGTCGGGTATTTTTGAAATTCTTTACAGCAGGTTGTCTAGGAGTTCTTGCTTTGTGAACGTCGGTTCTGTGACAGTCATGCGTTACATAAGATTGTAAACGAGTTTATACCTTCATGTTCCATATTTCCGAACCTATTATGGTGCAATCCGACGTAGATCTCCATGTAATGCCTTTGAGGAATTGTGAATTTCGTGAAAAAATTGACAGTGAAAGTCACACTTTATTTAAGGGCGTAAATGAAATTTTGCCCACACTTTCCATGTTTTTCGTCTGATTTGGGTAAAATTCGGTCTGGACTGTCCAACTGGTAGCGTAGTCGATATATCGACATCGACTACGCTGTGCCGGCCACCGAATGTCCAAGTACAAAATTAAAGTAGCATATCTTTCCTTTCTTGTGGCGCGACAGCCCAAGTCGGGCCTAGGCCGCCTCCTTTTGGAGGTTTCTAAATGGCACTCAGGCACACCACACCCGGTAGGACTTCTCTGGACGAGTGATCGTTCCGTCGCAGAGACTAAGGTGCTATTAAGCCTAGTAAACTTCAATACTGAAATCGGATGGGGGGACATGCCAAAACCAGTCATAAAGAACGAGGATATAAGGGCAGGCCTGTGTGAAAATATTGATAGTATATCATTAGTGAATCTTTAGTACCCAAAATTCTGATTAACAAAAACGTAGCTCATCCACATCGTCTGTGTAAACGCTGTATGATCAGGAACAGGCAAATAGCTATGATCTGTCATAATGAATAATTGGTGTCAAGTTCTTTACAGCTAAAATATTTGTGTTTTGAACCCCGTACACAAATGCTTTTACGTAATTAGTAAGGGCTATCCTCCGTCGCAGCACAGTTTTAATTTATTTAATAGCAAAACAATTATACATCACATAAAGAATTGAGTGAATCATTAACTTACTAACATCAACGTGTTTTTGAACGCCAAAGGCAATTGAAATACGTTTTTTTTATCATTTAAGCCTGGGGATTGTATTGAAAAGTTCATATTAAATGCGCTTACTGAATGAAAATTGTAGCTCATCGTTTTAGGACACATTCTGGTTAATATGACATTTCTTACGCACGTATCTATTATCTTGTCAAATTAGTGATTTAGCAAGATGACGTGAAAGTATTCAGTATTCAGAAAAAAATGATTCTGCAGGTTTCTGGAACGCCTTAAGTTCATTTTGTTTACCTTCTGTAAAAACAGCCTAGTTATAGAGACTGTCGGCGTTTGGAGAATCACTCATCAAGCAATGTTTCGTCATTCTGTAGTCTGTCTCACGACAGGTCCGTAGGGTCTTCCAAAGCGATTTCTCCACACGGTGATATCTAGTGCTTACTTTTCCAATTTCCATGGTTTGTCATTTCCTTAAGATCATCCATAGCTGCTTACGTCTTGCTTCTCGTCTTCCCATCCTTTCTAGCTTTCCTTCAGTAACGTATTCTAGAAGGCAATTTACGTGCAAGCTGTAACCAATTAAGTTAGCCTTCCGTTGTTTATTTTGTGTAGGATTTTCCTTCAGTATTTGTTAGGGAGAAAAATAAAAAAAGAAGCAGAAGTAAGTTGAAGGGAAAGAGAGATTTCACGTACCCATCACTTTTGTAAAAGACGCATATAAAACGTATTTCAAATCATGGGTTTTTCGAAATTTCCGTAGAATTATAGTGGAAGAATTTGACTATTTTATTAGATACTATAGACGTGCGTAAGGTAGGCCTAAGTTATTGTCTGAAATGCACGGTATAAATAACAATGTGGAAGTCATGCATAAGGTAGGTTCATCTCTGTGCCTTAAGTAACACTCCATGAACGCGTATAGAAGACTGTAGGTTCAGCTCCATGCATTCTTAACCGCGATTTAGTGTGGGTGAGAATGGAACAGCTTCAGGTCCCTTATTTCTGGCTTCCCCAGCGACGTAGATGAGATGCGCGCTCTTCTGGGATATTACGCAGCGTTGAGTGGTAGCTGTGTACCGACGTTTAGGGACAACCTATCGGTCCCATCTCCAAGGATCAAGAGGTCTTTTATTTCTTTACCGTTGAGCATGAGAACGATAGGTTTCCCGAAACGTCGGTACAGAACTATCTCTCAGCGCTGCGTAATAGCCCAGAAGAGCGCGGATCTCAGCTTCAGGTCCTCCCAGCTTTACCTCCGTGTTACTAGACTAGGTTCCTCCTGGACGGGGGGTTCTTCGAGCCCCGTATCCGTTTAGGCAGAATGCTGAAGAGCCAAATACCTACCCCTAATGTTTATCGAACACTGTTGTTCCAGCCCGCAGCCATTCGCTGTAGACGCTGAGCTACCGCAAATTTGACTCTGTTAAAACTTACATTTCTTATACTTACAATAACACGGCAGGGAGACTGCAGCATATGTAACCCTTCTTCCGTGACGTTTACCAACAGAGACCTCATCTGTTGTGGGCATGTACTCGTGCCATGCGCTATTAATGCTAGTGATGTATCCCTGATTAATATTCGATACTGCTAACAGCTGAAGTGTTCCATTAGGGCTCACAAGGGCTACTCATGCTAGATGGTACCATACACTGACATACAAGCTTCCCTAATGAGGTACTACACTCCGCACCAAATGGAGGATGTAGTTTGCCTACTGACCTGGCCTTTGTTTCTTCAAGTGTCTTGATTGGAAATTAGTAGTCGCACAAAAGCGCAGATTATGAGGTGCTTGTCTACCGCCATGTCACGGTTTATCTTTTAAAACGTAGACTTAAGTCGCCGTAAAATTGATATTAGACAGAATTTAATTTTCGTTGTAGAACTTTGTATACTGAGGTGGTACACCGACGAATAATGTGGCTGGGAATGTGTCTGTTTCAAACGCCAGTGTAGCGAAGCAGACTGCCTAGGCCAGTGGCGTAGCTAGCTTTTTGGCGTCCGGAACTAGTAGTCATAATGCTCGCCCCTAGTAAAAATTATGAACTTTTAAAAACTCAATTATTTAGTGAATTTACTTTTATTTCTCTCAATAATTTAAAGTCTGTTGAGTGCAGGAAGTAAAAAAAAAACCCTTTAAAGTATTCTTTTTTCTGCCTACTGACTTTTCCGCCAGGGGCATCCGCACCGCTCGCCCCCCCCCCCCCCCAGGCCATCTACGCCACTGGTCTTGGCAGACTTATAAGGTAGGCACAAGACTAAAACCAGGAAATGTGTCGGCTTGTATAAAGAATTCATAATACTGTAAGAGAAATTCAAAATACATAGTTTTAGCGATCCACTTTGCACCGCATTTTCGGTGCACGAAAGAGAGCTCCAAAACAAGGTTAAACTAGAATATGATGCCCAACATAGACTATCATAATTAGTTTACAAAATAGGTAAATATTATAATGAGTGCTATATTGGGCAATAATTTGAAGTGTAACCAGTAAGTAGATTTGTTTTTCCATATAGTGTCGTTCTAAATCCCTTCCATATTCTTAGTTTGCTCTTTAAATATGCTTTTAATTTTGCTGTTTCATAATTCTGTGGTTTATTGTTCCGTAGATGGTTGTTGTTTTGTGAAAGTTCTGCGCCCGAGTTTCTCTTGCACGTTAACACTTGACTGTACTGAAGACAATATTGTATTACAGCCGCACAAGTTCACAACGACTGCTGCCTTTCTCAATTTCTCCACTTCGACATATGATACATGGGCAGTTCTCTGTGTTTTTCTACTACCAGAATACTCGAGCAACATTTATCTTGTAATTCATTTATCTTCACAAACTCTGGCCATCACCTGCTGTTTACCAGGTTCGATGATCAAGCTACACGTCTTCGTCAATTCAGCAAGAGTATGGATCGAATCCCAAACCCGATATTTTACCGTCACTCGGAATGGTGACATGCGCACAAAGACGGTCCTGCAACGATATAAAGTGCTTTGAAACTTAATTTGACATCACAGTTTTCTTTGAATGGTATATTCATTAACTTTACGCATTTTCGTGTACGAATTATCAGATAAATTACTTTTTCTTTAATACTTTGACTGTAATGTGTATCTATTAACTTAGAATGCTGTACCTTGTTAGCTTCATGCAATGAGGTCAGGTAAGCACGACAGATTTATTTTCAGTGATAATGCTACACACCGACGGTGCAGACTGCAAGGGAAAATGCCGGTTTAATAATTTTACATAATTTGTTAGAATAATGGTCGTTTATTTAATATATAAGATGATTATTTATTATTGTACAAATGAAGGAAATAAATTTTAAGCTCTACTCGCTTATACGTGGGAACACGGGCTGTAAGTAACAAATCTAATTTAAGAGTGGCGAGAAGAATTATTTGTTCAGACTGAGGAGGAATAATGGGTAGGGTTCACATTTTAAAATTGCGCTTAGCGTTTAGTAAGAATCATCCTGCCACGAGCACATATCGAGTTATTAAAAAATATTTAAATGTAAGTCAACGCTAATTTCTATGAACAATGGATCCTTCAAATAATGGTTTTGTCTCATTACGCCATCCAAATTATACGTTCATTCCTACCTTTCGTCTTCAGAATGACTGTACTGGATTCCAATGGATACTCAAATAATGCTTTGATGATTAGTGTTTTTTGTTTTTTGTACTCAGATAATTATTAGATATCGTCGAAGGTCATGCAAAGACAATAATTGTTTAATACTGTGTGTGTACAGTTTCCCTGTACGCTCACTATGCGACGTCTAAAATTCTGTAATATCGAGTGGAGGGTATTATTGCGGCATCTCATTTTGTCTAGTCTGTGTTGGTGTCTGAGGCTATATGCTGTGATTAAGCTCTGTTTAGTCTAATGTGTACGCATTAACAGTTTAATTTGTATAAAGGCTGAGGACACATGCCGTTGAATATTAGCGGGCAATATACCTTACTAATAACCAACAAGGGGGCACGCGGTGGTGCAGTTGGTTGAGGCACTGCGCTACAAACCGGAAGGTCGCGGGTTCGATTCCCGATGGTGTCACTGGAATTTTTCATTGACAAAATCCTTTCGGTCGCACTATGGCCCTGGGGGTCGACTCAGCCTCCAACAGAAATGAGTACCAGGAATATTTCCTGGAGGGTAAAGGCGGCCGGTGTGTAGAGCTGACAACCTTACCACTTTCTAGAGACATCAGGGTCTGTCCAGGTCTGTAATGGGATTGCGATCAGTTTGCGATGTGGAAGCACCTCAGCAAGACAAGTATTTCCCTCTTCGTCTGGCGTGACTGAAGAAAAATCGCATAAGAACCCAAAGCACCCTCAGCAACTTGTATGAAATTAGTATTGGATACCTCATGGAGAGACTTCTGTTAGCGTTAACTGACACACCTTCCTGATAGTTCGCTATAATAACTTGCGCATTTTTGTACACACTTGTATGAATTGGGCCTGTCTTGTAGGAGCCTTAAAATTTGCGATTGAAATTAAAAGTGTACTGCACGCTTCCTGTCTGTCGACTGAAACACAATATATCTTCTACATATGAAGGTACAATTTCCATCACTCAGAACTTAGCATCACAACTGCTTGGCTGTGCAAAATGAGGCGTATATTCGAAAACATGCGCACTTATTCTTTATGTTTTGTCGTTCCTCTGTCGCTTGTATTTTGCCTTAGGTAAAGGTACATGTCCCTTGCGCTTAGTAAATCTAAGGCCATGGCAGAGTGTACAAGGGATAGAATGTATACCTTCCACATTTTTACCGTAGAAACTACTGGTATATGAGGGTAAATAGTTAGCTTTCACGTTTCGGCCGTTTAATGCCTGGCTATATGTATTCGTTGTGCACACCGGGGCGAACAGAGAAGTTCCGTACATGCCGGAAATGGCACCACCGTTGTACCGTCGTCCATTCGCTGCCGTCTATGCCACACGGCTTGAAGTTTTGTTGTAAATGACATAAAAACCTTTCCCTGCAGTGACGGGCGTTACCGTGCTTGAGGCGGTAACTGTAAGTTGGAAGTTAACTCTGTCTGCATCATCCGTGACGGTGGTCTTCGATCTCTCTGCACGGAAAGGCGAGGAAGTTTGTGACTTCGTGAGCCCGCCATCCAGCCGGGCTAAATGTGACGTATGTCTTCCGGCGGCAAAGAGAAGGCCTATGGTTGAGTGAATTCGTATAACCCGTGATATTAAAACGTTAATAAACCTTGATCCTTTAAGACGTGATGGTTTATATAGGGCTGTGGAGTCGGAGTCGGAAGGAATTTTAGGTGGAGTCGGAGTAGGGGTCGGGGTTGGAGTCGGAGTCGGTAAAAATGTACCGACTCCGACTCCGACTCCGACCTTAGTCTAAAGTCTTAGCTAGATACTTCAACTCCAGAACAATGATAGCTGCAGTAACCATTATACTTATACTTAAGTATAGGTTGTAAGTCTAAAAAGTAGCCTGATGATTCACGTGGTGGTGATGAAATGTCTTATAGGTTTACCACTGTTAATGTATATTGAGCTTTTATGAAGGGGTCGGAGTCGGAGTTTTAAAAATCGAGGAGTCGGAGTCGGAGTCGGAGTCGGAGCTTTTGTGTACCGACCCCACAGCCCTGTTTTATATGTTGCACCACACGCATGTTACCATTAAAGTAATTCGCATTTCGCAATGTATGTATTTACGTGTTTCGTATAATTATCTCAATGAAGCGCGATTATTTTCCTGAACGACATTATTTCGTTGACCATATTGCTGTTTGTGTTTAACACACGAGTAATTGTGCAGTTTTTCGCTCGCACTTACAGTCTATAACATATTTTTCTCTGTTATATATTTTGGAACATCGTATTGCATTTGAAAGGATTTCAGAACCTGTTCTACGGAACTATCCTGTGGCACTTTCTTCTGTAACTTAAAGTTTGATAAAACTTCGGACAATCATGCATGGGCATTGGACATCGCTGAATCACACATTTGTTTGCTATTGTACTTTACTATTATGGAGGAGAGAACAAAAATTTGAGTCAGATTTTTTGCCCACGGTGCGTCAGGCTTTTGCACTCCTTTGTTAAGTATCCAAATACGTTACACAGGAGCACAATTCAACTCTCTTAAGCTTGATATGCAAGTGGATTATATTTAGAGATTCAGCTCTTACCTCATCATAAACTTTCTGCGTTTTCATTATAAAATTTTCATGACATTTAGGGGAATAGGATGTGTTTTCTATGAGCATCATACAAAGTGAACACGCTGGGGGAAAAGCCGTACTATTGAGGCGCTTTCGAAAAATTGCGAAAACCGACTATTAACTTTATTATGTCTGCCTGTCTGTCAGTCTCTCCGTCCGTCTGTCCGCGTGAAAGAAGTCGGATCCCACTGGACAGATTTTTATTAAATTTCATATTTGATTATTTCTCCGAAACATATCAAAATTCCAGTTCCGTTAAAATCTGACAAGAATAAGGCGTGCTTTGCATGATGACCTGTGTATATTTATGATAGTATCTCGCTCAGTTCTTCTTAGAATGAGAAACGTTTCAAACAGAAGTAGTAGAGAAAATCAAAACACATTTTTTGTTCAATACCCTTTATCCGAAAAAAAAAAGTGCGCTTTAGGAGATGAAGTGGAAAAAGACGGTAGAGCCGGGCAGACCACAGATGACAATACGGCGCACGCGCTTTGCATGCTGGATAGTTGAGGCTACAGACACACAGTGCAAATAGTTAATACTTACTGCTTTCCGCGGCAACAATGGTTTCGCAAACGCGACTTAATAGTACGTTATACATACGTTGCTTGTCTTCTTTAAGTTTAAATACGTGTGGTACAACATAGTTACCACCAGGCGTTCTTATGTTCTAATATAGCAGGTATTTGAGCTC
This sequence comes from Coptotermes formosanus, assembly GCA_013340265.1. NCBI lineage: Eukaryota > Metazoa > Arthropoda > Insecta > Blattodea > Rhinotermitidae > Coptotermes > Coptotermes formosanus. The sequence continues at coordinate 3,996,648 of BLKM01002183.1, forward strand.
AGTTGTAGCAAGAACTTCCTGAATTTAACTTGTAATTTCGTCGTGAACAAAGAGTTAATGTCTTTAAAGTATTTAAACTGTTTACACTGTCACACCCTCTTCGTCTAGTCAGCTTTGTTCCTCCCAAATATGCGTGGGATTCCAAGTGAATGTATCAACTTATTTTTACCTTCCGAAATATCCTGCTTCAGAATGTATTCTAGTTAAATCTTATTTATTCCTCCTGGTGCTATTACATTTGTAATGAAAGCTGCCAAATACATAATTACGGTCTCAACACGGCTCTTATGTGGACATAAGTATGTGAATATGCCCCCGAAAGAACTTGGTTTCGGAGTAGTGTAGAAAAGTAAGCTTTGTTACGTGAAACAGAAAATTACTATTGAAAGATGGCTTGTAGGTGTAATATTAGACTGAAGTTACAGATGATTTTAGCCTGCTCTTCAACGACGCCATAACAATGTGTATCCTACGTAAAGGACTGTGACAGATTATGTTGCTCGGTTTACGTTTTAAAGAAGAGACGACTTTATTGTGTCATCATCAAAAGCAGAGATGTCTGTTGGCTGTGGAAACCCTCTGTACATGACATAACGACATAAAAGGGCTTGTCACATTCGGATTCTGTCTCCTTTCCTTTGGAACGAATTCAGTGAACCATAAAGGGATGGAGACGAAGGTTCTGTTCTCTTATAAACTGGATAAAAGAAACGCCCACCTTTGTCTGTTACGATTTTGTGAGTTACGAAGCTTTATATTGTTATTGGTTCGTGCCTGATTCCAGGTACTTCATTAGGTAGGAGGAATAGGAACAAATGAAGATTTTATTTATGGAGAAATTATGAGCGGATCAAATTAGGGGAGTGCTTACACTAGTTCATCTCAAAATTTTTTTCTTCCGTCTGCAATCCAAGAATATCAAGTTCAGATTAGAATGCGTAATTTTATTTCTTGTTCTACATCGATGTGAGACAGTCTCTTACATTCGGGGAAGAGCAGAGGCATATGCGGGGGCATGGGAGGAAGTAAGAAACAAAAAGTGCGTAAATTGAAAAATGAAGATATTTATAATTTCACATTCTTCAGCAGTTACCTCTATAATTAGGGTGGTCAAATAAAGACAGATGCAAAGGTCGTATATGCAATACCGACTCCTGGACAATAAATGAGCCACTGGGATCCACTCTGTACACTTAGACGTTCCTTTTAAGGGCCTCCTCAATATTAACCTCTCAAGTTAATTTTTCCATTACGGTTCCCGACTATATTTGTAGGCACCGTCTGCGTGCGTGCTATGTGTCCTTTCAATGTCATCTTCCTTGGTTTGATAAACGTGTAGTATCTAGTCAAGAGTAATAATTGTGAAAATTCTCGTTGTGTAATTTTCTTCCTTGTCCTGAACAACAACAACAACAACAACAACAACAGCAGCAGCAGCACCAACAACAGTAGCAGCAGCAACAGCAGCAACGACGACGACGACGACGACGACGGCTTTTGCTTTAGAACACCGCATATCTTATCTAAGCGCCGTTGTTACCTTCTGTAAAAGAGCAACTTCCTGTACTAAGATTCTTGGGTAAATTGCAACTCGTTTATACTTTTCATTACATTGTGTTATAGCCGCATTCTTTACATTGGTTATAGAATTCCGATATTATAGCTTTCTGGAAAAAGTGATATTTCGTAGAAATTGTTTTTGAAACGACGTCAGGTCGGAAATTAAAATATATAACCAAAATAAAATCGGATATACGTTCAAATATTCAGAATCCAACCAGTTAAGGACCAGTGTTCGATTCTCGTACAGGCTTCAGAGTGGGAGACAATAAACTGGAAAATTTGACAAAGGATCTGGTTTTTGTAAACAACGAAAGATAAATTTTTGGAATTGCGTGAAGTGATTTTATTTTCAACAGTATTCAATTGGTGTTTAAGTATGTGTGGCGTCGAGTTTCAGATGGTGTACCTGACTGTAAGAATGAAAATGGATAACAGATTTTTATATCGTGTTTCACACAATTCAGAAACATCGCAGAAGTATCCAGGTCACATGATGTCAGTGAATCTAATTTGATTCGACTTTCTCTTGAATTTAGAGAGATAATGCCAAAGGGGCAAAGAGCCAAGTGGCGAAAGGGATTCATACTTCTTAACTTGCCAGTGATGACAGTTCAATCTTTCGTGGTCATATTAGCGTGGGTGAGATCACTATGTATTTGGGTTTGTACCAGTCAACATACGGTTCTGAGTTAGGGCATTAGACGAGTGAACACGTTATCTTGTCTATAGAAGGCAGTGAGAAGCAGTAAGGAGACGCAATTTGTGGTACAATATTCTGAAACAGCAACAACGAGGAAGCGCCCTGTCTGACTGCGACATGTATGCGTTAGTTTACCCAGCATCAGTAAATTTTGTTCACTGATATACGACCAGCCTATATAGGGATTCTTCAGATCATTTACTGCGTAACACATAGGAAGCCCGACAACCCCTGCATCTTTCCTTTACAGAGTAATGAACTACGTTTTATGCATGTTCTTCCTCAATTTTCGAGGACAGTCTAGCGTTTTTATGTATATTCTTGCCCTCTGCAATGCAGCTACTGCTGTATATCAATATTGCATAACGTGACAAGCCATTTTTACGTTGATGTTTTAGTGCTTTCTTTTTAATATTGTAGACATTGTTATGAACGGACCTCTTGTGTACGGATTTCGGAAATAACAGACGAAACCTATTGGTACCGAAATTTTGGTACGTAATGGGAATAGGTGAAATATATGACAGTACCTATACAATCTTGTCTTCTTGCCCTTACATTCACCACAGGTATAATTATATTTGCGTATTATGTGACTGCATTCGTGTTATTTACAGTGTTGTATAACTGTTTTACCGACTTTTTAGGAAAGACACACACACACACAATTCGCCGATCCCAGTGGCCGTGCGGTCTAAGGCATAGGTCTGCGGCCGTTCGCTTGCTGGGATTGTCCGTTCGAATCCCGCTGGGTGCAGGTATGTGTGTCTCTTCTGTTTGTTGTGCTGTCAGGTAGAGGCCGCTGCGTCGGACTGATCATTTGTCCAGAGGAGTCCTACCGACTGTGGTGTGTCTGATTGTGATCATGAATCATCGATAATGAGGGGGCCCTGGCCCATTAGGGGTTCTTGCAACCAGGGGGGGGGAGGGGGATACATATATGTACACAATTCGGAATTACCGGCCAATTGGCATTATCGGACCACCCACTCCCCTTATTAGTCTGTTTGTAACAGGGTGTGCAGTATTGCAATAAAATATATGAATATAACTGATGTAACGAGAATTGAGATCTGGAGTCTTAATAATGTCGCTTTTACAGTCTCACATTCTCTTTTTTATGTGGTTGTACACAGAATAAGAATTAACACTGCAAAGTAACAGATTATTGCGAGATTAAGTCTCTCAGAACGATACTGATGAAAGTGTACGTCTTCTGGGATACGACACCGTGTTGACTTGCAAACGGTTACCAATTAACATGGTGTCACATCCCAAAAAGAGTGAATCTGCGAAGAAATTTCAGCAGAATTAGAATAGACTGGGAGCAATCATGGTATGAATTATGATGTGAAAATGTGTAATGGACTGGTAGAGCGTAGGATTCAGTGCTGATCCTTCGTGTTCTATGCAAGAAAAATGTTTCTTTGCTATCTTAATCGTGGCCCAATTTTTGAGTACTAACAAGAAGCATGGAATTACTTAATCTAACGAAAGGTTAATGAAGGCCCTAAGTGGTGGGGCTATGCACGGGGCGTTGATAAGATGATGCACGCATTAGTAAGCTCGACGAAACAGGAAGGTCACTGAAGTCTGGCATTTCATTAAAAATACAGTGCCGTCATGAAATTCGCAATTAAATAAACGTAAATTATCAGGACAAATCTGTGGGTTATTTTAAAATTGGAGAAAAACAGCTGTTTTTGAGCTACTGTCTTTAATTTATCTAACATTAGAGTCTCTAATTAAATTAAATAATATTTTCTTTCATTTATTTTATTTTTTTATTCTTGCTGGTAAAATTTAATATCAGGCATAAGATAATCTTGCAGCCATGAGCTATAATTCGCAAATATGACTAGCAGGGTGTGGCATTGTATTTACCATTGAGTATGAAAACATAATTTTCAGGTCCCTATGTATAATCCTTTCTAATTGGGAACCTCATACGCCTTTCATATAAATTGAAAACAATGCTAAAAGATGACGCTTATTTCTGCTTTGGGAAGGAGTTTCTAAACATTGTACAAGATTTTGTAGGAAAGCTATATCTAAGATTATAATCCCAGGCGGCCTGTCCTGCTGTGCGGTATAGCGAAGATACAGGTTGCTGCTTTATGCTCCGTATGTAATTACATATGGAGCATAAAGCGGCCTGGACGTTAATCTGAACATTCCCATCTTGAGCGGAAGCTAAGAACGACTGGACCTATAATTCAACATTTACTTATGTCTTAATGGCGTTTACCATGTTAAGAACTGGGACCACTTTTCTTTAGTTTTGCATTTTGTTGAATATATAATGTATCGAAAAGTTTTTAGTAAACATTTCAGAATAGATCTTCGCTTTTCTGGGGTGTTATGCAGCGTAGATTGGTAGTTAGTTACAGACGTTTCTGGAAAACTTATCAGTCCTATCTTCAGGGGTCAAGCAGTCCAGGGCCGTTGACCTTTAAAGATGGGACTGATAGACTGTCCCGAAACGTCGGTAACTGTCAATCTACGGTGCGTGATGTCCGTGAAGAGCGATCTCATTTACACTGCGGCGGAAGCATGAAATCACACATCGTGTCAGAAATTAATGGGATGTGTATTTTAAAGGATGTACCTGTTTTTGTTGTTGTACGATCAGCCGTGTCTGTGAGGAGCGACGAAGTCTAGTTTGAGATATAGATAGAAGTAGGGTCGATCCTAGTGGCCGCTCGCTTGCTGGGATTGCGGGTTCGAATCCCACCGGGGGCATGGATGTCTGTCCCTTGTGAGTGTTGTGTGTTGTCAGGTAGAGGTCTCTGCGTCGGACTGGTCGGTCATCCAGAGAGTCCTACGGACTGTGGTGTGTCTGAGTGTGATCGTGAAGCCTCGATAATGCGGAGGCCCTGGCCCTCGAGGTTCTGTTGCGCCATGGGGAGAAAAGTATATAGAAGCAGCGTTTTTGTCGGTTCGGTATAAACCAAATCAATTTCTAGCAAGTGCTTTCATCGTGAAACTCGATTTACAAAAGTTACTGGATACGTTGAATCGTTCTGCAGATTAAATAACCAAACACTTCCACATTCTTCATTCATATCACGCATTTCTTTTAAAAATGCATTATAGTCTTTTGAGATATAATGAGTAATTTAAAAAATGATGCGTACAGCTCTTAGTACACACTTCTGTTCCTCTGACTGGCCAGTCATAACCGTGTATCTTCCACTGTAAAATTATGTGTAACGCAATTTTTGATCAAGAATCCGTGTATACGTATATAACTTTACGAGGCTGACAAAGATGTCGGTGCGTTCAGATGGAAGTTTTCGAAGACTGAGGCATTGTGCCGTAATCACCTAGAGAGGTGCACGTAGCTGTCTTGCACTGAACTCAGTGTACTTTGTTCACTGCACCCTCTGTTTTGTGTTGTGATATATACATATATATATATATATATATATATATATATATATATATGAGAAATTCAGTGCTATCAACGTTTTGAGAAGTACTCAATTGTGAAAATTCGTTGAGAGAGGCTTCAGTGACGGATGAAAACCGTATTTGCTGTCTAGAGACGGAGTGCCTTGACAAAGTGAGATACAGTGAACTGCTTGAGACGTATCACTCAGTGCTTTGTAACTTCACAACTTTGACTTCAGACAATGCTTGGAAAACTATCCCTTAGAAGTTTAACATGACTGGAAATCTATGATCAATCATCCTATCATACTATGACACTAGGTAACCTACAGAATATTGCAGCGTCGAGTGGAATACAAGAAGGTGGTCATGGATTGCTTTAGGTGTTATAACAACATTGCCTCTAACAGAAATGAATACCAAGGAATCTGCTTTTTGGGGGTAAAGGCGGCCGGTGCATAGGGCTTGCAGCGTTACCATCTTCATATGCCGATAGTTTAGAAAGTCTGGGATCCTCAACCTTGTGGATCCCTAAGGACCCGTCCAGGCCTGTAATGGGGTAGGTTTCAGCCAACGTTAGCCTATAGAACGTATGTAAAACCACGAAAAGAACCTCAGAATTGGCGGCGTTTAATGTCTTCTCGTTCCCTTAACGATTCTTGAGTATGTATGAATATATAGCATCCAATTTTTCAATTGATTAGTAAATACTAGTTTGAAAAGTTTGTGACACGAAGCAGATGTATTTTGCTCTCAACAATTACGTAGAAGGAGTAAACAAAATAATGAAATCTCATGATAATGGGTGTTCGGCTCGAGATTCGGAACGAGCGTCTCTAGAGTAGTAATCAGAAGCTACTGACAGTTCTGATGTCGAAACCTAATATTTACTGTAGAGCATTACTTGAGGTGAAGCTGACAGATTAAAACGATGCCTGTATGTTATTGGTGATGCTGACAATAATTATAGTGAATAACAGGAATGTGCATGGAGTAAAGGTCAGTATCAGAAGTATGTATGAGAAAACTGCCTTAAATTTAAGTCTCGGCTTACACCAATGAATTAAATGCAAAACTTATCATTTTTAGATTCATTTCTTATCTACACATGCGATGTAATTTAAAGTAACTCAAACGACGTAAGATATGACAGGCGTCCATGCAGCAACCTGAGAGAAAAACGGAGGAATGATGTACTCCATTGGAGTATATTTTTTGAACAGATGCTGTGCAATTTTCCATACCTGTTTTTCTTTGACGGTTTCTTAGTGCAGACAAAAGACTGCTAAAGCAGTAATTTCGTAAAATGTTTCTGTTAAAGAAAATCGCGCATTGTTACTCTCCTAATAGTTGAAAAAGAATTTGTTTGTAGCTTGTTCAAGTATTTACCATGTGGAAAAGACTGAAAATAAGTGTTAGGTCTATAAACTTTAATGGCGTTTAAATTTCATGGCTTATACTCATCTGTGTCTTTACAAGCTGTTTAAAATTTTGTCTGTAAGTGTGTATGTGGATGTGTGTATAATTTGATTCGAATTTCCATGTAAAGTAGTTGGTAGGATAACGGACCAAAATTAGGGCCTATTTTAAACAACTCTGCAAAAAAACAGCAAAGACAAGTCTATTTTGGAAGAAATATCTATTTCCAGTCGTGTTAGACTTAATCATAAGCATTTGCTTTTAGATAGAGGGGTCTGCATTTGATAGAAGTTCTTGAAGAAATGGGTTCTACTCTGTCTTACAAATTGGAATTCGAGAGTTTATTCTCGGGGTAAGGTTTCGTCACCTTACAAGATTAGTTTTATTGGCGGTATATATATTCAGGAATGCTAGAGAGGAAAACGGAGGGCGTAGAAAAGAAATCCCATCCCGGCATACAAGGTCGCTTAATCCCTGATCGACCTTTGAAACTTCGGTTGACATCTCACGACTGCCGATAACCGTGGAGCAATCAGCAGAATCGAATATGACGGCATTATTCTTTCCCCTTGATTGTACTCTCCACATGCGGGCTTTCTCTCTTCCGTCTTTTTTACACACTTGATAGGTTCTGGCACACACTATTTGAATTTTAACAAGCGTTTAAATTTAATGCTTTCCAACCAACTTACGTGGTTCTTGTTGCAAAGTTGAGGGTTTCCTAAACAATTTGTTCCGCTGACAACCCAAATTTCGATCAACCTATGATTTAATGTAATGATGGGAAATTAAGTGCCTGTATGAAACTATAATACCACTTCCTTATGCGAAACGGAGCATTCGTTGTTATTAATTATTAATTAAGTGCATTTGGTTTGAGATCTATGCCCTCCTGGAATATTACACAACGTTGAGTGGTAATCCTTCACCGAAGTTTCGGGACAACATATCAGTCCCATCTCCAAGGGTCAAGAAGTCCAATAAGATTCCTGAAGATTGAACCGATAAGTTGTCCCGAAACATCGGTTCAGAACTACCACCCAACTCTGCGTAATATCCCAAAAGAGGGCAGATCTCATCTGTATTGCGGCGGATGCCTGAAGTCACTCATACGTTTTTTTTCAGGTGACTGAACATATTGCGTTTGAATGTGAGCTGATCATCCAGCCTTTCTGATTATTTTAACCCGGGCCTCATAACTCAACCGCCACTCCTGAACCAGATAAATGGACCCGCGTTAAAGGCACGATTGCCATAAGCTGGAATTATCGAAAGGAGCGGAAAAGCTGAAAATAAATTATACAAAGCTATTTTGTTAAGTACATAATAAATAAATAATAACCCCAAGGTACAAAATTCCCCGGTCAAAAAACTCTTCGTGTTTTATTCAAACATATTCTTCACAAAAATAAAATAATACGAAAATGATAGTAGTATTAGATCCGCCAAATTGTAAACACGTACAACAGGAAAATGGATTGTGTAATTTACATTCAGAGGCGTGCTGAAGACGGCTACATGTAAGATCACATGTGGCTAATTAAGAAGTGCATTTGATACAGAATATAAGAACTTCTGAATAAAGGCAAACTCTTTAAGGAGAATATTTTCCATGTTTTCAGACGGCAGTCTGTATCGTACGGTTAACAGACACTTGATAATCGACAGAACTGACATTTATTATCCACAGAAATAACTAAATAATTCGATTTATTTGTACCTTACTCCCACCTACCTTTCTTTATGGTCGTGCTTTCATGTGGCGTCATATTTAACCTTTTAAAGCCTAGCGGTTATTTTACTTGCCACCAGGTGTAACATTCAACAATTCTAAGTGTTTCTCTTATCGAGTTTACCTGTTTTATATGGCTCTCAGAACAAACAGTGACTTTTGGCTTAGGCAACATTACCAGATTGGTTTTTATAACTGAGACAGAATGTGTTCACTGCGCGGTACGCGCTGAGTTCTTATATAAAATAAGACACGTTTCGTCTTTAAAGGGTTAATATAGCACACAAGGCTTGTATTATACAGTATAAATTATATGATGTTTACACGAATTATCGTATGTTTTATTGGAGCTATGCGAATTCAACAATATATCAACTGGACAGCAACGATTTTAAAGAACCTGTAGGTGAACAAAACTGGTTTTCTTCAGTGGTTTCAAGTGTTCTAATATAGCTTCCCCTGAGAATGGTGTAGTCTACACCGAAACATGTCGGGAAATTATGTTAAACCTGATATATTTTGTTTTCTTAGTGTACGAGTTGGTCCAAATAATACAAAATATAGTATACTCATTTTTCTTTGTTGCAGGTAAATATACTGCCGTCACATTCTTCATATCTAGAGCTTCTAATGCTGCTGTAACAATGGTAACGTACACAAGGCCTAATCTCTTTGCTGCTTTTTAACGAACTGTAGTGTATGTAGATTTTATATTTCTTTTGGAGACTTTTTGTCAGTGAAGTACAGTGGAAATTCTTACGCTAGGAAATAATCGTGTGCGAATGTGAAATTATTTTGGAGGCCTAAGGGCATAGTGATCATACGAGAGTAACAGACGTAAAGGCGTTTTAAAGTGTGGGAGTAGAGTACTTAATACTAAATGCAGTGGAAAATAAAATCAATAAGACGAAGGCATTGTTGGAGACTGCTGGTAAATAAAATGAGGAATTGGATTATTGAAGGGAAGAAAAGAGGCTGTAATTGTAGAGTATTTGGAAACCAATCGGTTATTGCTATATTGAGAGACAGCCACTGTTAGAATTCTTTGTGTCAAACCTTGCAGTGGACTTGCGTGTTCTCACCACTAGGCTTGAAAGAGTTAAATATGTGCTCAGATGGAGACGTAAAAATATTGCTTGCTCTCAGTATACCAAGAGTTGCTTCCCGTCCGCTAATAATTAATCCTTCATGATACAGGCTATGCATAAAACGTGGAAATATGAAACGTAAGGTTTCAGGCCAGATTCATAGGAACTGCTGACGCAGAGTATTAAATTCCTGGGGCCTCTTTGCACTGTGAGTTTCCGTTCAGGATGCGAGGTCATGGGGAGATACAGAGAGGCTGAATAAATGAGGCTGTGCCGCGGTATCCAGTGTGGGGAAACAGGGAAGCATTTTCTCCCTTTTCGATTAAGGGGATGGTAGAATGGAAGACAAAGAAGAAATAGTGCAATTCAATTTCTGCTCTGGCTTGGAAACTTCAGTCGCACAGTATTCTTCAGTACTTTCAGTTCTGAATATTGCCAGCTATGTATTTTGAGTCGTTAAGAATTGGATGATACTGAATGCGAGATATAAAGGGGGTAAACAGTTTCTTTCATATGTTGTAAAGTAATTGCCTACGACCGAATCATGAACGAGACATAGAATGTTCTAAAAATCGAAAAGAATTACCTCATTAAGAAAATTCGTTTTGGAGAAACTGACGTTTACTAGAGTGATCAGAAATTTTCCACATTTATGAAAACCTGTATGGATTACCGAGCTCAACAGTGGGCGGCAACTTGACACCATTATGAAGGAGGTGAAAGCAGTTCGCATTCTGCCCTTGTCATAAACGTTAATATCATTCCAACAATCTGCATCTTGTTCTAAAAGTTGCTCTCTTATCTTTACCTATTGCAACTAAAATTGTGGTATATTTGTCAAAGGAGACTTACATAACATTTGATTGATTACACTCTGAATTTCACCGTGTTAATATGTAAGATATTAACTCGACTTATGTGACGTCAACAAATACAACCCTTCATCTTCCTCAGAAACAATGGTGTAGTCTTACCGGACTAACAACACCACATCCCAGGAGAGAGTAGTTTGTGTTCTCTCTCCATAAATAACTCCAGCTTTCATAATGTGTAATTCATGCCATCAGAAAGAGTAGATACGATTTCTTTTATATTATAGATGATACTGCTTCCTCCAGTCCCTTCATATTTATTGAGATCTCCTTCCTTGCTTTCGGTTTTATTTTATTTGGACATTTTGAGCTGATTTTAGTTTTCAGACACACCAAATTTTCGTACAGAATAATAGCAGTGACGAAATATTTTAAACTGACCTTCCAGAAATTTTCAGCAAGAAGATGACAAAACTTGAAAAATATTAGAATTGTCTCCCAATGAAATCAGAAGCGAGTCCTGTAAATGCAGCCCGCGGCACTGTAAAGTTCCTACATGTTAATGTCTCGTTCAGGTTGCCCCCCTGGACAATCCGACCATCGCATTTTAGACTTGTCTTTACATTCGGGACTTTAATTAGTATGATATGGTACGATTTTTCGGTTTGCGGTTCTCTTGGTTGTGACACAGTGTGATCTCGTAGTTGACTAACCACATTTCGGAGGCACATACCCACCAGCACCTGATATCACAACCCAGAAGATGGCATTATGAAGAGTCCCCACTCAAAAACCAAGAAATTTAAACAGTAAGGTCATATGTGTCTGTTAATGCAAGAATTTGTTCGAGTGAATTATTAATGAGGCTTAATTTTACGTACTTAAATTTTTATATTTTGGAATGTGACATCCCAGAATGTGGTAGTTTCCACAGTTACAGCCAAAATCCCAAAACTTGCACTTACATTACTTACATTTTTGTAGTACACCATCTAAGACAATTGCTTCCAATGAAAAGTAACTCTGTTTCCAGTCTTTTACGCCTTGGCATTGCTGTTATATTGAAATATGACTACAAGTACTTCTCTCTTGGGATAGAATTTCACGTAGTTAATATCTCTTCATTACTCCTGCAGGAAAATAGAGCGATACAAAATTGAAATGGTGCCTTACAGTTCAGCGGGCGGTCATCATGGACGGTGTTTTCGAGGGTCGTTAGAAAGTGACTTAGAGCCAATTCATTCAGTCTCTAGAGGATCATCAGTACGTGGCAGATAGTGTGAGGTAAAATCAATACAGATTCGTAGGGAGAGAAAATCCTGAAGTGTTTTCTTTTCGGTCAGATGTAAGCCTTTAAATCAATACCAAAAGCCCCTGCCGAACCCAGTCCAATCACCGCTGGTAAAGCCCTCTTCTTCTTTTAGGAGAATCCCCTGCCTTCAACTAAATAGTTACAGCATAGCTGAGGTTTATCGATGTCTGTGACAAAAAAAGAGAATTCTTCTCGAACAGCAACTGCAATTTGGCTACCAGTTCCAAAATGTGTGGATGGCTGAGATAAATAAAGGTTTCCGAATGGTTTGCCGACTGTAAACGCGTTAAATCCTAATACTAGGGTATAATCTCAGTTCAGTTAATTAGTGATTGTGTTCATAATTTTGTTATCGGATTAAGCAAATTCTCAACTCAGAGGCCGGTCTCTTAAAATGTAGGTGGTCTTTACTGCTACTGCCTAAATGGTGTTCTAAACAATCGGCCGTGGACTGCGATATCGGGTTGCTAGGTGGAAGAACAAATCGATCAAGGGCGAATAGTGGATATGTAACTATAAAATAACCAATAACTATATAAATAACCATAAGGTCTTTCTTGAGAAACTATTAGACACAGCCAATTAAGCGGTTCTCGGCCTTGTGTAGCAGCCGAAAGTTCTTTACCGCGTTAACAGGAGTCCGACACTGGTCCCTGTCGTAAGCCAGATAAATCCAGTCTACGTCTTCACAGCCAGATTGTTTAAGATGTATTTTAATGTTATTCCCCTTTTTACGCCCACGTCTCCCAAGGAACCTGTTTCCTTCCAGTTTGCCACTAACTTTGTGGACGCATTTTTCATCTCTCTTTGCGTGCTACCCGTCTCACCGCCTTTTTATTTGATCACCATAACTATACTTGGTGCCTAGTAAAAACTGTGACTGTAAATTCATCCATCCTGCTCTTGCTTTTGTCCCGTATTCCGGATATTCTCAACCGATACTCTAATTCTGTGTTCACGGATAGCAGATAGCAAGTTAGGTATAGTTCTGGAAATTGTAAAGAGTCTTGGAGTTAAATATTCATTGGTGCTTTGCGACAGGATTGAACGTGGCAAGTTAGCATTATGACAAGACACCTACACGCGTTAGACACTTGGTATTGCTGGTGTGGGGTTAAACTCTGTTGAAGATTATTAAAAACGCATACGTGTCACAGAGTAAATGTTCATATGTGTTACACATACGAGTTTCATTTCCAACTACTTCACAAAAGTAATTCTTATGCTGCTACATGTTTCGGCTACGTATTGTAGGCGGCTACAATATTATAAAGACATAAGCAGCGTATGGCAATATACACACATTAATGTGAAACTTCAGCAACACCGCTGTGAGAACCTTAAACCTCACTGCCATCTTACTTTCTTCTGTTTGAAGAGTCAGTGTTCAAATGGGGCTATGCCTCCTGGTAGCCCTTAATTAATTTTTAAACACGTTTTTTCGTCTTTTATACCGTTACAGGTTTGAGTTGCCACATTCTGAACCAGGAACTTGTCCGGTCATTGCATTTAGACACTCATTATTGCTACTTAAATTCGAGTTCTGAACTTTTAAGTGTTTTCAAGTTCCGCATGATTTTTAACCATGAACACCTGTGTGTGGCGCAAATACTGCATTTACTAGTCGGTACACAAACTATTTCCACTTTTATTTTACAGTCATCAGACTTGTTAATCCGATCCGTACGCGTAGACGTCTGGTAGCCCTCAAAGTATGCTACCGTGTTGACACCGCTGTAATGAAGGACCCGTCTTGTATAAAACGGTGCGAATTGCACGGGCCGCTCCGAGACTCCGCAGCCGCCTGGTGGTAGCAGTGCTAATGGATTCTCCGGACGTTATGCGCTATACACATTGCAGCCCATGGTTTCATATTACTGCGTTCCTAACCGGAGAAGGCGTACATTCCCGCGCGCCATCGACCATTATCAGAGATTCTTCACTTTATGACTTGGCGTTGTTTGTTGTCATTTCATTTTGTACGTTCTGCGCAAGGAGACGTTGAGGTGCTGTGGGACTGTAAAAGTAATAATGGAACATGGCAAGCACGTAGTGAGAGATACGGTACGTGAAAAATTAGGCTCATGTCTTCTCTTGAAGGCTCAACATACAAAAGGAAACTTCAGTGGGAAAGGCAAAGTGTCGCTTATATTGTGTTTCTGAATGTTTTGAACTCAAAATACGAACAGTTTTGTCAGAGACAAAGGGAAATACATGCTGAACTATGTTTAACTAATAAACCTCCATACAGCAGAGCCCTTCCTGAGAAACTGATCTTTCGTGCTGTAGTCAAGAATTTCCCCGCATTTGTGGAATCGAAAATTTTACAAGAACCCACAACTTATCCTTATACTGAGCCAGACGAATGTACTCCACGCCATCCCATTCCATTCTATTAAAATCTATTTTAATAGTATGATCCAGTGTGCTCCTACTTCTTCCAACTGGACTCTTTTCTTCAGGATTCCCCATCAAACCCACTATGCATTTGTCTCCTCCCCCATAATCTTCACATGTTACCTGCCCTGTTGAACACAAAATAACAGAAGGTCTCGTGAAATAAATGCAGGCAAACGTATAATATATGCAGAAAACCTTTGAGTTCAAAACGAAAACAGCATTTCTTCGGAATGGAAATCCTTGCAGAATTGTATTCTACTTGAAGACAAGATATTTGGAGAAGATCGCGTGACATAACTGCAGATAATCTTGCCTACATTATTCATTCATGACACCAACGAATGCACGTTTGACACTTCAAGTATAGTCTTGTATTGCTCATACATATTTTGGCGTCACTTACGCCATATTCAGGGCGATTTAGACAAAAGTTTAAAACTTTCTAAAATATAATAGATTACAAAAGTAACTCATGTTCTATCACAACATTCATGCAAATGGTGTCAACATGTAGGTTTCTTAATTTGTGATTAAGACGGTTTCGACATTTTAAGCAGTATAATACATTGAAACAATAAAACAGTAATTATTATTAATGGCTAAAATTTGTATGTCGACATGTAGTTTTCTTCTTTGCCTACAAACATTTATTTTTTTTTCGATCCTTTAAGGATGTTGTACCTGTAGGACGGGTTGTGAGTTCCGTGCGAGAGACAACGTGCGTCTTACAGTGAGGGCTTATTCTTACCTTTCGCACGGAACTTTGTGTGTCAGTGTGCATTCGTTGGGGTCATGAATGAATAATGTATTCAAAATAAACGGAATAAACAGTGTCAATGTAAGCTTGCATACATAGTATTTTATGATGGAACATTATGAGCCCTGACCGCGCTATGAGACCAAGTTTGGTCAAGAATGTGGACAAATCGGTCTGTTGTAACAGTCACTAAGTAGGCGCACTTAAACTTCCAGCTCGGTTGTATATTTTGCGTTCTCTTTCTGTTTCATGGTAGCCTATTCTCATTCCTTAGGAATAATCATCATGCTGTCTGTCTCTCCCCTTCACTTCTCTTCTCCATTATTTGTGTCGTAATGCACACAGTAGCGTAAACAGACAACATATTGGACTGTTTTCTTTGCCATTTCACACCCATTGGTTTTGGTGCGCATATGTTGCAGATACTAGTCCATCTTTGACAGAGTTAAACAGGATTATGATCATCTTGGATACGACGCCGTCCAGACTGGTAGAATATTACCGACATTTGTCAGGAACCAGCTGCCTTCATGGTAGTGCCTTAAAAAGCAGGCAACAGTTTCCTCCAAGAGGCCGGTAAAGTTCAGACTAGATGACGTCACTTCTCATAGTTTCATAGTGCCCTGAGTCACGAACACCTAACGGACTGAGTCAAAATTACGGCCACCGCAGTGCATGGAGATGTTGAAAAAGATAACACAGTATAAGTGTTACACTTAAAAAGCAAGAGTTAGTTTCTTTTTATTTGAGTAAATATACTTCCTATCCAAAAACGTTTGAGGTTAAATGTAATGCTAGTTCGTGTATGAATTTTATATTATGAGCTGAGTTTTCTTTGTTCAGAAAGTTTCAAGAACTATAAGATTCTATTTAAGCCCGACACAAATCATGCAGAAGTACAGGCAGTTTATCTGTAACTTACATCTTTTCCTTTGTGTGGACCCCAAGCGTTTTGTTTTGTTGCGTACTTCTGCATTGTCTTTTAGGCAGAGCAAAAGAAGTTACTGCCTGCAGCAATGTAGTGTGACTCGAGAATGTGGAAACACCTTTATCGTGGGAAATGGCTTGCGTCCCAATAGGAAATGGACTGGAAATGAAACAATTCTGAGCACTACGTGTTGAGGACTTATGGAGCAAGTAGCTGTAAGCTGCAATTCACGATAACCCCCTCCCTGTTGGGGTATAAAAGCGAACCAGTGAGGCGAAGTAAAATGAACTAAACTTCGACGAACTTTTATTTTAAGTTCGCTTCAGTCTGCCTCTGTTTTCGGCTCTTTTGAGTGAAATGAAGCTGTCTACATTCGTAATTATTTCACTCCCGCGCTTCGTTCTTCATTTACTACCAATCGTATTCTCTGGCGTGTTCCGATTCAGGACTAATTTGGTAGGTCTGCTTAAACGGGAGATCAGCGCGTTCCAAAATCTGTACATAAAACGCAAGAAGAAAGCCTTAGGCGTGTATGTAAGCTCCGAGAAGAGCAAAATGCAGTTCCATGCATTACGGCCTTCCAGGATCGCTCACATCTTGGACTGCGTTTTTTGGACCGCATGTCTTTTACTGCATATCTTGGACTGCACATCCAACACCTTTTCCAGAACCATACTCACACTTTTATTAATTAAATTCTCGCAAGGACTAGTGAAATTTTAAGGTTTAAATACATGTCACCACTCTAATTCTATATCTAAACATAAAACCAACTCAATTAAAACCCAGTAGTCTTCCGGTTAGTCAAGGGTTTCAGCCCGTTTTATGGAACCCGCATTTTAATGACCACTTCGAAAAGAGCCCTCCATTGGACCCTAATCACAGACTGAATCATCCTACTTCCATGCTTAACTGTATTTTTAAACCTGTGTTAATATCTTCCAGTCTGCCAACTGGTCTATTTTAATTTACTTTTTTAATTTAAAATTTACTACCTATTTCTGATCTCACTGCATGTTACATTTTCTCCCTGTTTCATCCGTTTTTATGTAATTACTCTAAAAATTTTTGTTACAGAATAAAAATTATGAAGTTTCTCATTATGCACTCTTCTACAGCCCCCCTTCCCCCACACCCACTCACTTTGTGTTACGTACAAGCATTCGCTTCAGTGTCCCGTTCGCGAACACTCGCTAAGTATATTCTTCCACTATTATGAGAACCAAGTTTCGCCCTCACCCATGTACATAAACTGTTACAATTATCCTTATATTGGTATTTTGACATCGGTGAGTTAAAGGCTAAAAGACAGCCTGGCCTTCTCACATGATACATGAATATCATTTGCTTGTTCCAAAAGTTTCGGTTGGTCACGGCCATGGGGTCATAAGCATGTTTCCCCTAAGCTATTAGAATGCCAGTTTTAACATACTTCTGTACGGTGCATGTTCCGTATAGAGCCTAAAGAGACCTGGACTCTTGCCTGAAACTAGTCACTATTATAGAATTTTAATATCAACAATATTGTAATGTTATACCTAACAATTTATATTTTATAATTTTCACATTTTAGTCACTTGAATGCTGGCATTATACTACCTAGATTAATGTGTAGGGCTTATACTCCTTTGTACTTGTAAATACCTGAGGACGGGACCTGGGTGCCAAAACGTGTACGAGTTTTTTAAAGACACGTATGTCTTATTATATGCATTTGTTTGTGGATACGCTGTTTGTAAAAATACACACGGTATGAATAAGATCAAACTCCTAATGCACGCTTATGAAGGCCATCGGATAAATTGGTATGAAACGAAGCTCTTTTGAATTTAAACTGAAAACATGTGTACTAAGTAAGAATAAACCGCGCACATGACACATGTGACAAATCAGGTCAGCCAGCCTCGTCTGTGTATTTCGCCCGTGTGGATTTTTTTGACCTATGGCAAGCTTAGCAAGTAATGGTAAAGGTTAATCGGGCTTAAAAGTTTGTTTTGCGGGTATCAATTCTTTTCGGTACGTGACGCTACCCACAGGAAAGTAATATAGTGCATAATAATTACCTTAATTTTGGTTTTCTTCCTTATCATTGCTTGTGGTGTGGGTTGTTTGTTTTGGTGTGGTGAATTTTGACTTCTCTTTCTTATAATTCTTACGATTCGTATTGTCTCCCACAAACTAAAGCTGATCCCGTGTGCGTATGTAAAGTTAGTTGACGGATATAGGACGTAGACCGACGAGCGATTCGGGAGGGCATTAGGGGGTGCAGCCATGTTCTTTGTATGTCCGGTTTGTTAGAACCAGCTGGTTTACCCGATCATTTTACCATGAACCGTTCATCAAAACCAGCTCAATGTCTGCGCGTCTTACTTTTTTTTTCCAATGGCGCAGCTTACCGTAATGTGCCAGGGCCTCCTCACCATCGAGGCTTACGGTCACACTCGGACACACCACATTCGGTAGGACTCCTCTGGACGAGTGATCAGCCCGTCACAGAGACCTCTACATAACAACACCCAACACTTACAAGAGACAGACGTCCACACCCCCTGCGGGATTCGAACCTACAATTCCAGTAAGCCAGCGGCCGCAAACCCACGCCTTAGACCGCATGATCACCGGACTGGGCGCTCGTTTCATCTACTGAACGAAATTTTAAAAGGGATGTAGTTTCAGCGTTATGAGTAAGTGTGTATTAGAGTTCAGCAATGCCTGTACAGTAAGGACATCAAATTACATGAAGTAATAAGTTTGTTACAAATGTAGGCACTTTTTAGTTATCCATGTTAGTATCTACTGTTTCTAATTAAATATTAAATTCTTGTATTTTTAAAACTTCATGTTTAAAATTTAGGAGTGTATATTTAAAAAGTTAAATTCAGCTAGCTTACTTTATACCTCTGTAAAGTAAATGTAAAATAAGGGAGTTGTTTGGAGGGTGGGGGGGGGGGGGGGCTATGGTGAATGGAACAGCTGAGCAGTACATACAAAACTGAAACACGTCTTGTGAAGAATTATAAGCCAGCAGGGTTGAGGACCTCTGATACAAAGTCCACGTTCGAGAGGGCTGAGCAGTGTGCCTGTTATAGGTACCCTAGGCCAAGGAAACAACGAAGCATGAAGGAACAGCAAGGAAGCATATTTCATCTCAGACATTAAGTACACGGAATCTTCCTGAAGACACGTTCGGTTTGATTGTTCATTCATAAACGATACACCTCTACTTTCCACGCATTGATTATTTCTGTAAGGCCTAAATAAATAGATTCCTTTCCATCCCTTTAATAATTTCTGTTCTTTTGCTCAAATGTAATACAGTGTATGTCTACCATAAATGAATTTTCTGCTAAATGTTTTAATTAATAAAAACTGCATTTCGAAGTATATTTCTCGTCTATAAAAGGAATTCCAATTTCGCTTTAACAAATTAAACTTGGCATTTTGAGAAGTGCCCACGAGTTATACTGAATGCAGGGTGACGAAACTATAAAAACTTTTTATCTCCCGCTTTGCGTACCTTCCACAGACGAAACTGTGTTGCATTACCAAATGCACAATTTGCCTGGGTTCCTCACTTTACTTGCAACATATAGCACAATTTCCGAACCTGAGATCTGTGCTCTTCTGGAATATTACACAGCTTAGAATGGTAGCTAGTTACCGATGGTTCGGGACAAACTAGCGGTCCTATGTTCAAGGGTCAAGCAGCCCAAGAAGAATTCTTCTTGGACTGCTTGACCTTTGAATACGGGACTAATAGGTTGTCCCGAAACGTCGGTAACTGGCTACTATTCTAAGCTGTGTAATATTCCAGAAGGGCGCAGATTTCATTCACAGTGCGGCGGAAGCCTGAAATCACGCATTGCCGAAAGTCTGCTTAATTCATCTTGGCTGGTAGTGGTCTGTGTGTGATGGTTAAGTTGACATCAACTTCGGATGTATATTGTCCTCGGTTGCATAAGAATTATATTTTACGAAGTCGTTCAAGTTCAGAGGAATTCGATTTTGAGCCTTTAGTATACTAGCGTATTTTTGCAATGCTGAACTGTAGGGGTATTTCAGTGAGCAGAAACTTAGACCCGCGAAAGTTTAAAATATATTGGAATTTTGACAGCACAAGAATTTATTATATGGATTTTCCGTAATATATTTGCCATATTATGGGCCACTTCAAAGTTAAGCCGCACTGATGTTTTGGAGCGAATTTCACTTGATTTATATCCGTGACCACAGAACGTATTAACGCGTTTCAGAGACGTAGGGTGCAGTTTGTCACGTAAGTTATATTTCATCCTTGTAATTTTAATATGTCACTCGCACGGATTTTTCATCCGTGTTGACCTGAATACGGTAACAGTTCGAACATATATTGTACATTCTTCTTCATGAACATAATTCACATCTTGGTTTTATTTTCTGTCTTCTTGCCTTGTTTTCTCGCTGTCACTTCGGAATGTGGTGTGATATAATCTTTAACCTATTAGCTGGTAAAGGTAAATTTCACCCTATAACTTGCCATGAAGGTACGTAGGATCAGTAGATGTTTAGCTCTACTCTTTCTTTAAATTTTTATATTGTTCATCCCTTGCATTGTCGATAATTAAATCACAGCATTCAGTCCAACAAAATGCACTGTGTTGTATCTACATATTGTATATTTCAATATTACATTGAACACTCCCCCATGTAATATCAAACCTACAAATGCACTCTTGGTATTTTATTTTTATATCATAACTCACAGTAACTGTAGGTTAGTGCAACAGTTACTGTGATTTATGATATCAAGATAAAATAACAAGGATGCATTTGTTGGTTTTGTATTTTATGTTGATCAGTAGCAATGCACTGTGTGAATAATGTGAAACTGCTACATGTTTCGATCTGTCATGGGATCATCATCAAGGATTCACAGTATAGCAACACTTCACAAAATCCATACACACATTAAAAACATACAAAAATTTAATCAGTTAAGATGTAGGCTTTTGTTGTGTAATGGATTCCTTGTGTATTATGTTTTGGAGACAGGCAATGTATCTTTCTTTAACATCTGCGCTAGATGGGGGTGGGTGGTTAACGCCACGCTTCGGCCGTTTTACTCTCGGGAATTACCCGGTGTCCATTACGTAGAAAGCTGAGTGGCCCTCATGACGGGTCTGGACGACTGCGGAAAATCTCGCTTCCCACCGGGATCTGATCCCCGGACCTTCCAGCCCGTAGCGAGTCGCTATGCCGACTGAGCTATCCCGAGCGAGACTCATTAGCTGTTTCTGTATAATAAAGACCATTTTGCCTTACGCTACAGTTGCGTAGGAAGCGTTTTATTTTTTAACTGTTTTTCTTTCATGTCACTGTTTTTCATGTTTATGTAGTGTGGATTAAGACAGGTTTCGTGTTATATATATTTGTATATATCAACTGATGGATGTAGAAAGTATAGTCAACTGTCCCTAAATCCAAATTTAAGTGCATAAACGTACGTTTTGTAAAGTAATTGACCATTGACCTTATTTAGTTCTTTCGTAATTTTTCTTCATTTTATATTACTAACAATATATTGGTGATATAACCATAATAAAGCATGAAGTTAATTCAACGTAGTGTATTCTTTAATTTTTTAATAGATAATTATCAATTCTATAACGAAAGGAATGCATCTCTTTTCGTGAAATTAAATCGAGGAAATCTTAAAATGATATTAAGTACTGGAGACTTTAAATTGTCTGTTTTCTGTGCCCAGTTTCAGATAGAGTCAACTGCAGCAACGTAGTAAGAAAAGGACAATAAACATTTCAGCACAAGCATTAGGTGTTACGAGTTCAGGCTGTGTGTTGCCATTCTAAATTCAGTCCTTATCGTGACTTTATACGTAAAGCTAAGCTGTTAATATTTCAAAATAGTTTCTCTCTTTTCACTGTAATTAGTGATAAATGTATTCACTTGTTAATAGTCATGTTCTGCTCTGTCCAAAGTAATATATCAGTTCGGTAGAGTATGAAGCTTATATGCGTAATGATTGTACCATTTAATGCACAGCACGACTGTAGGCTTATGTAGGGACGTAGAGCATATTTGTTTCATGTGGTTTTCAGTATTAACAGTGTTTGTGTGAATTGTTGCGTCTTTCTAAAGGACGTGCAGTGTGTTTGCTGCGAGGTAGAACCTGTATTTTAGGCTTCTCTACAAATCAGTGAAAGAAAGCTATATGTGAAAGCAATGTGTGTGTGTGTGTGTGTGTGCGCGCGCGCGTGTGTGTCCGTTTTTCGGTGTACCGTCCTATAGTCTAGAATTTTTTTCTCCGTGGCGCAGCAGCCCCTAGTGGACTAGGGCCTCCTCATTGTCGAGGATTCACGATTACACTCAGACGCAACACAGTCGGTAGGACTCCTCTGGATGAGTGATCAGCCTGACGCAAAGACCTCTACCTGACAACACACAACACTCTCACGAGAAAGACATCCTTGCCCCTGCGGGATTCGAACCCACAACCCTAGCAAGTGAGCGGTTACAGACCCACGCCTTAGATCGCATGGCCACTGGGATCAGCTGGTATATGAATAGTAACAAAAATTGTTCCATGGTTATAAATTCACTTTGAGAACCTTCTCACAATAAAAGTGTTGAACGGGGCACTTTGTAATGTGATTGGCTGTGAAGGCTTAACAGTTTTCATTTGAACCCATAAATTAAGACGATCCATTCTTGCCCACCACATGTGGACTACGGGACTACTCGACTTCTTGTACGACTACCAGGGATTTTTCCCCCTGAAGACAAAGCAGGCGAAGCGTGAAGCTGACAGTTAACTTCAGCGTAATAATTCAAACAACTCCATCTCCAGACAAATTGTGTTCCTTTATGCCTGCGCCGTGTTCTTGTGTTTTTCCTGAGTGTAGAACGAGTCACAGAAGTCTAGTGACTTCCAGATTTTTTAAATCAAAGAAAATAGGTAAAGTGATGTAAATGACATACTAGCTGGAACGTCAATAATAAAGCGTCTGTGATATATTACTGAATAATATAGCAATATTACAATTTATATTGAAAGTAAATGTAATTTAAGGACCGTGAAAACGCTGTCCCGTGGTGCTTTCTCTGAAACCGTCTTTCTGAAGACTTTAGGACAGACGAAATAGAACTGAATAATGCAGAAACGCCTCGTAGTTTAGGTAGAAGAAGAAAAGACAAAGTACAGGTTCTTCGTGAACAGGAACTTCGTCTCCTGTCAGGGTAATTACGTGTATAAAACAGCATTTGAAGATGTATGTGAAGTAGAGGTATAGCTCCACCCATTCTTAACCTGGGCATTAAAGGGACGTTAGTAGGCAGCTTCACGATTCGGCCAGTTAAAAGCCTTCAGTACCCACTGAACAGAAGGTTGGGTGAGCTCCAGCTGAGAGTAGAACCAACATTGGTCGATAATCCAGAAGTAAGGTGTGTGCTAGAATGTATCAGAAAGTTTTATCACTGTGTGGCATAATTAAATTTACAACACATCATTAAAGATTCAGTCACTAAGCCACTGTGTAGTGTTAAGTAAGAGGCATACGAAATCGTTTGCGTTTTTACTGTACATTACTTTTTAGGCGCGTTCGTAGAATTGCGAAGAGCGACAATTAGCTTCGTCATGTCTGTCTGTCTGTCTGTCTGTCTGTCTGTCTTGTCCGTCCGTCCGTCTGCCCGTCTGCATGGAACAAGTCGGTTCCCACTGTACGGATTTTCGTAAACTTTCATATATGAGGATTTTTCGAAAGTCTGTCGAGAAATTTAAAGTGTGATTACAAACTGACAAGAATAACGGGTACTTTGCATGAAGACCTATGTACATTCTATTCTAAGAATGAGAAATATTTCAGACAGTTGTAGATAAATTCGAAACACTTATTTTATGTTCAATAACCTTTTTCCGAAAATCGTGCCGTCTGTGAAATAGTGTGGAAAAATATAGTGAAGCAAGGCAGGCTACAGATGACAATATAATACGGCGCCTGCGCTTTGCATGCCGGATAAGTAGGTCTACAAACACACTCTAAGAATGTGTAACTCTTATTGCTTTTCCACGGAAACAATGGTTTCGCACATGCGCCTCAATGTCACGTTTGTACGTACATTGCCTGTTTTCTTATGTTCTCATGGACGTTCGATATTTTCATATTACTCCACAGAACAGCAAAATCCTTCCTTAGAGGCCAAGGGTTGTTAGTCTTTCTTTCGCCACTTATCGCAACATAAGTTTGACTCCTAACAACTTGTGTGCTTGCGCTGTCAGAGCGTAACTCTTCACCTATCTAAACACCATAGAGTAGGCACTTACTTTCGTGTAGTACAGCGATAGCAATTTCAGCCATTCAAAATTAAGTATCCGAAAGTTACTAAGGGAAGACCCTCCGACAGACTTTTGTTTCTCGGGACATCAGAATATGCACACTGTATCCTTCTCACCGTAGTTGTTCTTTGATGTTGATTTATTTTTTTATTTTTACACATTTTAAGTTTATGCCTGTTATGGTCTATAGGCGTCTGTAACCACGCTAATAAATTGTTTTTGTTATTATTATTAACTATTTCAATCTTTGCAAGAGTAAACACAACACTTTATACATACAACAGGATAATGATTCCAAAATTTGCTTTAGTTAGCCAAGCTTATATCGTCAATAAATAAAAGAAGTTATTATTATTATTATTATTATTATTATTTTCTATGGCCTTTCGTAGGGTATTTAGAATTACATATCTGAAAGAAAAATTGCTATGATATATGTTAGAGCAGTTTTGTGGTTACAGTGTGTGGGGCGTGTAATGTTTTTCCCGTGATCAATGTTTTGTACTTTTACATCAATACATTCAGAAATATGTACCAAGCGCGAATTATTATTATTATTATTATTATTATTTTGTTGTTGTTGTTGTTGTTGTTGTTGTTGTTGTTGTTGTTGTTGTTGNTATTATTATTTTGTTGTTGTTGTTGTTGTTGTTGTTGTTGTTGTTGTTGTTGTTGTTGTTGTTGTTGTCTCCTCTTGTCACGGGTTATTTCTCCTTTGTACTTCCCTTGAACCAAAGGTGATTCCACCGCTCAGGCTTCAAGTTTCAGACTGCAGTAATTTCCGTGTTATGTGTGATGTTCCAACTACAGCTGTCTTTTGTAGTGAATCTATTGCATGTTTTCCCGGTATGGCTTCCACATTTTTCTTTAAACCGTTTGTTGCTCTTCCCGTGGCTCCAGTTGTTACTAATATAATCATACATTTCACGTTCCACATTCGTTTTATAATCATAATTATTATCATCATCATCTTCTTCCTTATGCAGGGTATTCACACTTATATACCTGAAACAAACCATGTTTCTAGGGTATACAGTGTCGCAGCTATTCTGCGCGTACTGTTAATGGTGCATATAGCGCTGTCTTCAATATTAAACTCTTTAGTGCTGATACATTAGCACTTTCCGCAGTGTGTGTGCTGTGCCCAATACAGCTGTTTCCTGTAGTTCCTTGATATCGTGCTTTCCTGGTATCCTGCTCAAGTATTTTCTGAAGGACTTTGAAATGGTTCCAGTTGCTCCTACTATTACTGGCATCACCTCTGTTTTTACATTCCACATGCGCTGGATTTCTATTATGATGTCTTTATATTTTAGAATTTTCTCGGCTTCTTTCTTTATCACATTTCTGTCTCCCGGGATTGCTACATCAATTAGCATACATGTTCCTTTTTCATTATCCCGCATTATGTCTAGTTTATTGTTTGGGATGGTTCTGTCGGTTTGCACTTGTTGATTCCATAATATGGTTACCTTGCCCACTTGACTTGTTTCTACTGATTTTGGTACATGTTCATACCAGAGTTCACTGTCTAATTTTGCCCCTAGTTCCTTATATATGTTGAAGTGTAATTGAGTGCACACTCTATCATGTCGCTTAATATATTACTCTTTTGCCAATATTGGGCACGCTGACATAATGTGGTCCACTGTCTCCTCAAATTGGTGACATAGTCTGCATTTGCTGTCTTTTTCTGTTTGCAATATTTTTGCTCAATGGTATTTTGTAGCGCTTGGTCCTGTGCTGCCACTATTTCACTTTCTGTTTCTGCCTTCAGGTCTCCCTTTGACAGCCAGAGGAACCTGTCTTCCTCGCTAATGAGATGTTTATCAATGCTTCTAATGTACTGGCCGTGTATTTCTTTGTTTTCCCATTTTTCCTTTAAGGACTCTGCCAATCTTGCCTTTGTGTTTTGTATTCCATCTTGTTTCATGTCATTTCTCGTTTGATTGACTTCATTCATCTATGATCTTCGCTGCTGCTTTAACTGTTGAATTCATATGTGGTTGACTGCTGTTGTGGCTTCTTATAATATTTACAAACTGGTCTTCTTTATACTTTTTGTTAAGATATTCTGCAATATTAATTATCTCTCTTTTATATGTTGCTTCAATTTGTGACAGGCCTCTGCCTCCTACTTTCCTCTTTACATGCAGCCTATCTATATCAGCTTTAGGATGATGCATTTTGTACATTGTTAGTATCTTCCAGGGTTTCCTATCAATTTTTTTAATTTCTTCTGATCTCCAAATAATTA
The DNA here is from genome assembly GCA_013340265.1 of Coptotermes formosanus. Classification (NCBI taxonomy): domain Eukaryota; kingdom Metazoa; phylum Arthropoda; class Insecta; order Blattodea; family Rhinotermitidae; genus Coptotermes; species Coptotermes formosanus. The sequence continues at coordinate 4,023,338 of BLKM01002183.1, forward strand.
TACCAAAACTGTATCTTAATACTGGGACGGCTAATGTTCCAATTGCTGTAATTTTGTTTTTGGCATTTAATTCAGATTTCAGTATCATTCTGAGTCTCCTGGTGTATTCCTTCTTCAGTCTGTCTTTCATTTGTTGATGCTGTATGCCGTCACTTTCCTCAGTCCCAAGGTACTTGTGTGTCTTTCCCTGTTCAAGCTCTTGTATTTCTCTGTTGATGTCCCCTATTAGATTTTGCGAGTGGACTAGTTTTCCTTTCTTAAATACAATCTTTGCACACTTGTCAAGCCCAAATTCCATGTGGATATAATCACTGAAGGTTGTAACGGTTTGCATACGTTTCTGAAGATCTTTATTATTATTATTATTATTATTATTATGGGAACTGGGATAGCTCAGTCAGTATAGTCACTAGGCTAGGGCTTGGAATGTGAAGGACTCGTGTGATTTCCGGCAGGGGCACTGATTTCGTGTCATCAAGAACTTCCAGCCTGCGTCTGCGTTCCACCTCGTCTTCTATGCCCTTGTTACCGAGGATTCTTTGCACGGTGATAAAGCGACCTGGGCGTGAAGCTGGCCACGTATCTCCAACTAGTTCCGAGGTTAAGAATAAGTGGAGCCATGCCTCCGCTTCCACATATGCGTCCGTTTCCTACGCAGAGATATCTTTACTTTCATTGTCATTATTACTTATATACTTAGAGAACAATTTGTTTTCCAGCAGTGACATTTTATGTTACGGTAGTACTCTAGTATGTAGTAAATAACCATTTTTTTAGTTACGGCGTACTTATTGTCCCCCTTCACATATAATATTTTTTCCTCCTTTTATTTTAAGGCTTGATTCTTAGTTGCACTGGATCTAGTGATATGTATGTTTCTTTTCTTCTTTGTCCTGACCTGTTTTCATCTAGCTGTGGCTTTTAATTCTCGTCTTTTACTTGTGTTTTCTTTACATTTGGCTACCAGCCTCTTAAATCAGCACTTAAAAACTAAGTACTGGATTATAAGCAGGAATATCTCAACCAACAAAGTGAGTGGCTGAAGCTGGCTGGCCCCGATTCGTCTCCGGGAATGTGCAGCAATTATTTTCTTCTTACCACGTCCATAGTGGCTGCAGACTCAAATCACTTGTCCTGTGGAATGTATATCAAGGTCTCAGTCCTGTCACCGTTCACCTCCGCCTAGTTTCAAAAATAAAATAGTGGGTAGATTTTAACTTTCCCTCGTTTGTCTTCATTTTGCAGTTGTTCTGCACGGAAGCAGTTTTGCTTTTAGCTTAATCGTTGTTATTTTTGTTTTATTATTTTATTGTAAATTGTTCCATCGCGATTATATTGCTGGAAGGAATACCGGACACTGGCCAACGCTACGGTTCTCTTTTATAAAAATATTTCATATTCGAAACCAATGTAAATAATGTTTAAATATTTATCCAAATGAGGTTTCGTCTGTTAGTTAGATGTGGCTGTAAAACATATTGCATATGGAATTAATATTTCGTACGTATATGTTGAACAAACAAATTGCAGTGAAACAGTTGCTAGTGTAAATAGCTGCAAAACCTCACAGCGTATAAATCTTTTTTTGGTTTTACACTTCAAGCTGTTTCCATGGCTGATAAAATCAATGCGCGGTGTTTGTTGTACTAATCATGTCAAGTTTATTTTAGTCGTGAATTTTTTGATTCGTTCCATATGGTAATGTTGAATATATTTAACGTATAGTCATAAATTGCTACAGTCGTTACGGAAATCATGGGTGTGCAGTTTACGAAACAACTTTGAAGGAATGTGTCTAGCTACACAGTCTTGGTATTTAGATTGTAATATTCTTAAATGTTGCACCATCTGGCCTGAGTAAGGTTAACAACATCACTTACGCAGAGGAGACAACATATATCCACTGCATTCACTTAGCCAGCCTATTCGTAATTCGTACTCAGTGTGAGCCTACTGACATAATCACATTAAAGAAATTGAAGTAGATACTTGACTGCAAAAATATTAATATTTTATTGCAATCTTATCCGTACGTGTTGACTGCAGTTTTATTTATTTTAATTCTCCAATTTTTTTACTAATACTTATACTGTAAATATTTAGGGTGCTACTGTGTTTGGTATGCGCACGAGTTGCGTAGTCTGATTGTGATATATACAGATGTTTTATATATCTCCTATATACCTTAGCTCCCTGATGGTGGCCAAGAAAGCAGGGCTGTGGAGTCGGTACACAAAACATCCGACTCCTCAATTTTTAAAACTCCAACTCCGACTCTGACTCATTTGTAAAATCTCAATATGTATTGATAATGATAAACCTGCAAGACATTTCATCACGACTACGTGAATCATCAGGCTACTTTTTAGACTTATAACCTATTTTTAAGTATAAGTCTAATGGTTATTTTAGCTATCAAGGCTGTGGATTTGGAGTATCTATTTAAGATTTTAGATTGAGGTCGGAGTCGGAATCGGTACATTTTTACCGACTCCGACTGCGACTCCACCTAAAATTCCTTCCGATTCCGACTCCACAGCCCTGCAAGAAAGGCCGAGACGTGTGCCAGATTTTAATAGTATCTGTTTGGCAATACAGAAAATCTACCTACAGGTTCATTGTGTTGGACTCATTGATATATGTTTCTAAAGGCCGTAGGCAGGAGTTCTCTACGAGTGTTTTGTGCCTGCGTACCAAAATACATGACTTATTATCCTAGGCAACAGTAATCTCTGTACTGACCGCCGACAGAATTGCAGACCTCATTACGTAGCGCATGCGTGCATTCACAGTAATACCTCCAATGACGTAGTATCCTGTAGACTCTAATAAGCTTATATGAAATTAAGCCTGCTATTTGCGCTATGTACCACCGCGTTTGGACGCTAAAAACTCTACATTTTACTCACGCCATGTATTTATATATTGTATGTGGCCTAAAATAAACATCCATTATTTCACTATGCAGCCCTTTCCGATTTATATTTCAAATGGAAATATATTGTGTTTTCTTGGAGGTGTGATATGAATATTTATATGTAAGGTAGATTCAGTCTTCGAAGAGTAGATTTCTTTGTGATAGTGTTAGGTATTTTATTGGTAGCGAGGTAAGGCTGGGTCCCTTGGTATAGCAGCTCCAAGTGGGCTCACTGTATGAGCTTCCGGTGATAAATGAGTAAGGCGCACTGGGGGAGCGATAACTGGAAAGGGAAACCAAAGTGCTTGGAAACACAGCTCCATGTGGGAAAACGCCGCATTATTACAGACTTCCATAATCTCTGTCGCCTGTTAAATTTTCATTAACATGTGCCTGTCATGTACCAATTAACGTCTTCTTTTCTGTTTCCTTGCCGTCTACTGTTAGTTCCTCCCGAGATGTAAGTAAGCCTATTGAAAACGTTTTCTTCAGAAATGTGGTTCCTCCCATATGTAATACTCGTATATGAAGTAACGATGTAAATTGGAGCCCACAGCGCTAGTCACATTTCCCACTGAGATAAGCACTACAATTCGTAATTAGTAATGGAATTTCTGATAAATCTGAAATTGTATTACCTACAAATGTCTGACAAAGTTCGGTATGGTAACTTGTAAGGGAATTTGCTACAATGCAGTGAGGCTGTAGAGTTTCATTTGGGGGAGAACAGACGGCAGATATTTGATCAAAAAACGAATTCTGATAACAGGAAACATTTTGAGAGAATTCTGACGATTCCTGTTATTGGACCTGTGGGTGACGTTACAGACAATGAACAAGTAATTTTACCTGCATAACCGTAGTTTCATTCTACTTTGTCCGTGTCCTACGTAACTAAGTAACTACAGATGCGAATAGATAATGTAACTGACGCCCTTTATTCTACGTCACAAAATGGCTACAAATTTGAAAGTTGTATAAATATATACGAATGTCTACTATTATTAATGTTTGTGTCTATTCGGTGTTTAAAGTGACACGTTAAAAGTAATTATTTGTTACTGTACAGTAACAGACCAAGCCAGTGTATGCATGATGTAAGAGTATATTTCTCTGTATAACAACGTTTCGTTGTTATTGCACTTCCTTGGGAGAAATGTAATATATATTTGTACTTCATTCATTCCGTAGTCTGTCTTGCGACAGGTCCATAGCCTCTTCGAAGGTGAGCTCTCCACAAGTGCGATCTATTGCTTCCTCTTTTAACTTCCACTATCTTTCTTTTCTTTATGGTCACCCATCAGCTGCTTACGTCTTCTTCCTCTTATTCCTGTCCCAACTTTCCTTTAATAACTGCATTACAAGGCAGTTTCTACGCAAGATATGACCAGTAGAGTTAGCCTTCCTTCATTTTATTGCACGTAGGATGTTCCTTTCTTCCTTGACTCTACGTAAAACGTTTTAGTTTTTACACTATCTGTCCAACTATCTCCATTCTTCTCCACCACCACATTTTAAAACGTTCAAGGTATTTCTGTAATATGAGCATCATATATTTATGTCAGAAAAGTAGGCATTTGCTATTTTGTATTCCAATGTTATGTCCATGTACATAAATACCACAATGAACTAAGCAATAATTTTAAATGTCTTTATGTTAAGGTGAAGGCAGAAGTTTTGTTTTGTGCTAGTAAGGCTGTTCTAGGAATAAACTCAGAACCAACAAACGTCATCTCACTAGAATGCAGGGCAAGAACATATACAGAGTAATGTAGCTAATAAATCCCTAAGAACTGCGGCTTTCAAATATTTAGCAGCAGCAGCAGAATACACTTACATTTACGAAGATATTTATATCACGTGAAATCGAAAATGCTGCTGATAATTAACTTAATATTTTGTCTTCCACGTACGCTTTTGAAAACGTAGTATGAAATATCGAGAACTGTGATTTTATGTGTTTATTTGTGTGTATGTAATACTTGGTGTCCCACGTTAGAGGAGGGACAAAAGCTGTTAAGCATATGGCTTAAACGAGTAGGACGTTAGTATTAGAATGGACTTACAACACACAGTCCAATGGACTTACAACACACAGTCCAATGGATTTATTTGAATTGAATTTGTATGCAGGTATTTGTAATAGCTAGCTCTTCTGATTGTGGTAATGAATCTGCGAGTTACATAAAAATGGCTAGCGCATCGACTGTTAGCTTCTGAAGAAGCCTTCAATTTCCCATGGAGTAAAGTAATTTGCAGCTTAGTTTGTCATTTCTTTCTTGTCGGGAATCGAAGCTTTTTTCCAGTCCGTAGTCAGTTCGATCTGTCCCGTTTCGTCCAGCGTGTCTAAAGGCCCCCATACACGATCAAATAAATTTCTTCTCACATCCCTAAAATGAACCACACGAAGAAGTGGTCCAGTATAGCAAACCGCTGCCGGTCAAGTTTAGAACAATTTGCCATTTTTCTGTTCATCAAAGACGTTCAGACAGACTCGCTGGCCCCATATCGAGTACTGAGGCTCTAGTTTCCTCACGAGAAACTTGCATTTACACACTTGTAGACGGAACTTAACCTCGGCCGAAGAGTACTCCTCTGACGAAAACAGATATAGAAGTTAGAAATAAGATCAACGCCACAACAAGAAACGCTTTCTGATCACTGCTAACTTCCTCCGTTTCTTATAATAACAAAAAGCTTTGACTTTTAGCCACTAGGATACTCCTGTTGCTGTCTGTCATAATCTAGGGCCGTGGTTCAATTTAGGAAGTAGTCTAATTTACGCGGACTTTTCCTAGGTACATACGTGTGTGTGTGTGTACGTCCCTGTACGTACGTACGTATGTTTGTATGTACGTATGTATATATGTACGTACGTACGTGTGTGTGTGTGTATGTATGTATGTATGCATGTATGTATGTACGTACGTATGTATGTATGTATGTATGTATGTATGTACGTGTGTGTGTGTGTGTGTGTGTGTATGTATGTATGTATGTATGTATGTATGTATGTACGTGTGTGTGTATGTATGTATGTATGTATGTATGTGTGTGTGTATGTATGTATGTATTATGTATGTATGTATGTATGCATGCATGTATGTAGGTATGTGTATTATGTATTATGTGTGTATGTAACGTATGTACGTACGTGATTATGCGCAGTACTCAGTAAAACATATAAATGTGTTCTTCCTCAAAGAGGTAGCCAGTCAGAGCCAACTTTTCTTTTTGTTCCTTTATTATTGAGCTAGCAGGGTTTCGGCTTTATGAAGCTGTCATCAGGCTATACATATACAAGAACAAGAACAAGCACAAGCACAGGCAAACTGTACATAGTTGGGAAACGCCTTTTCCTTTACAAACACAGGTAAAATTGTATGCAATATAAAAATACAGTTTCCCTCCAACTATGTAGAGTTTCCTTGTGTTTGTGCTTGTGCTTGTACATGTAGGGCCCGATGATGGCTTCACAAAGCCGAAACCTGCTAGCTCAATAATAAAGGAACAAAAAGAAAAGTTGGCTGTGACTGGCTACCTCTTTGAGGAAGAACAGATTTGTATCTTGTACTTAAACGCCAACTGGGATGATGAATATTAAGCTTGTAATCAGTAAAGTTTTCCTTCTGCCAGCATTTTACGTATATGTATAATATTCATTGGCAATTATATACGTTCCGGCGTAATTACGCTATCGTCTGATCACTTCTGATTATACGTAATGACAAACAAGCAGTCCGTGTATGTTTGTGTATAATATATGTACCTATACAAGTATGTATATCCTTGGCATGCGACATTTTTTGAAACCGCCATGAATATCAGAAATATAAGTAAAATGTGCTGTAAAACGAGAAATTATTTTGTCTGTGTACTAAAACGACGTGAATTAGTGATGTTTATGGGACTTGTCTTTTTCGCTTTTGATGTTACGCAGAGATCAGTTAGTATAGTAGGTGCAGGAAGTGATCACCTTTAACTCCCAGACATGCATGACACCTGGTAAACAGATTATTAAATTTTATTCGAAGTTACTGGCTGGAAATTGCCGATATAGCGTGACAAGTTTGACGGCAGTTGCATGACTCGCACAGCGCCAGTCTTAACATCGCGCGTACGTTTCGGTGCATCATAGCAGTTGCTTACTGCACTTTAAATTCCGTGTGTAACAGACGTTGAAGCACAGTGTGACGTACGTTTATTTCGATGGTGAGTATGCAGTACAGTTCAACATAGAGACTTTTCCTTTTTGAGAACGGTGTAAGTAATAGAGTCTTATGAAAGAGCCCTGTTTCCCATTGTTCAGTTCCTTTTAACCGAAGAAATATCTAGGGGTAAAAATTTTAAAGGATTCTGTTTTTTGACCCACGGCAGTGGTATTCCTAACTGGCCAACTGTTGACTAGAAGAGACAGCCTAGCACAGAGTTCGCATTTAAATTGGGCCAACAGCGAAGCAAGTCTTCAAATGCACGGTACGTTCAAGGTTAGAGCAGACCATTTCCAACACCCACTCTAACATTCTGCAGGTTATGCTATATATATTATAGGCGGGAATGTGAAGCCGGTAAGCCTGTCGTGCGTCTTGGTTCGGGCCACTGTAGTTGTCACTTTTCCTTTTTTATCACTATTACGAATGTACTGCTTACAAGCTGTTCGCTGTATATAAATAAGGATACTGGTGATTTCCTAAAAATACTTCAATATTGATTTATTTTATCTTATGACGGTTTAGTTGTTCACTTTGATGTGATCACTGTGTAGATTATAGGCTGTTTGAAAGTACCGTTATTTATTTATTTATTTATTTTCGTCGCTCATTAAGATATATATATATATGTAGTAGGGTCCGTCTGGTGGTGGTTGAAGGTGATATATTTTGTCTTCGGTACTTTTGTGGGATAACACTATTCCTGGAATGCTTAAAATTCTGTCGAAATAAAGACGTGATTAAAGACTTGGGCAGGTCATTCTGCAGTACCACATGTGTTTATATGCAAACGTTTGATATAGTCCACAAAGTTCTTTGTTGTGTAATTCCTGTGACGTGTTCTTTGACTGTGACGCTGTAGTGAACATCCTCTGACCTACAGCGGTGAGGCTTGTAATAATCGCACTTTGTCTGGATGACACGTTACTGCCTGCCATTCCTTGAGAGGACTAACATAAGCCATAGCATCATCAAGCAGCTTTTGCATTATGCAGCAGGAGACGCGCTCTCGTGGTCAGGGTTTGGCCGGCATTTGTATGCGGCATATGGTCTCTCTTCGGCGTCCGACCATACAGATATATCTTCCAGTATAATAGACCGCTATTAGACAGATATAGCGCAATGGGTAACCCTTAACCAGCCAACATTCATGGAAACAAGGTTCAATTTTATAACCTTTCATATTTTATCTCCACCCTCAATGACCTCAACTAAACCAATGCCATAGTTTACCTTTCGAACATTCCGCTTTGCTGCTAGTTTTTACAAGTTCTCTACAAACTTGTATAAAGATGACATTAGTACAGTCTTAGGATTTCAAAAAACGGTTTGTCTAAACAGTATTCGGGGTTCTATCGCATCTCCGCAGTAACCGTGACGTCTGTGTCTGCCCTACTCAAAACAAACTGGTCCGTTTAATATCTCCGGTCTGTAATGGTCCCTTTTTAGTGTGGACACCCCGTTTCTATCCCAGTGCAGCCCAAGTGGGATTTGTAGTGGATAAAACAGGACGGAATTTGAATCAGTACGTCTCCGAGTACTTCGGCTTCTTCCTGTTATATCGCTGTATAAATCTTCCATGCCCATCTCTATTCACCTACTTGAACGCAATATCATCTTAGCAATTGACAGCGTCAGAAAGAAAACTTTAAGATTTAAGACAGTTTTATATCATTGAAATTGAGTTATTTAAGTCGGTGATAAAGGGCAAAGTCTTTAGGGGGCTGAAATTATTATTAACTAACGCTCTGACATTATAACACCAAACCAGACACTGGATACATGCTTCAGCCCGTTTTATCCACACCCATTTGTCAGAAATTACATCTTCAAGATCCGTCTTCCTGTTGGACTTTTTCCAGGAGACTTCCCATCAATCCATTTGCACATGCCTTGTCTTGTCCATCGGACCTGGAATTCAGGAGAATCACCAGTGGTGATACAGCTTCTTCAGTCCGTTGCTACATCTGATCGCCATGTTAGGCATGGAATGTTTCCATTCACCAGTTAGCAGGAAACATTACATTGCTTTCCCATTCCACTACTGCTTCTTGGGTTTGTATAGCTTATGTGAGGCTTGCCGAGGCACTTAAGAACTTCAGTGTGTTGTGGTTGGAACGCCTTATTCAGTATGCTTCCAACATATTTTAAAGGAGCAACTTCTTCTGGGGAATCAAACTGCCTTACAAGATACGGGCTTGCGTTTCTGGTTTCCTGTTACTCTGTTCTCACACGAGAAGCTACTGGAGAAACGATTGCGATGCTATGAAAATATGATACACATGACACGATAGGGCCTTGCGCACTAGAGGGGATTCACTCACTCATAAATTGTAACAGAAACAATATTTGAGTAGCGATTAAAGTAAGGCTACTAAAGTTTTTAAATCAGCTATTTTCAGCAGTAAATTATCTTTCCTGTTTTTACTAAAGCAACCAGCAAAATGCACTGTATCTAAGGAAAATCCCTTATTGCCTGTATTGTACAATATATTCTTGGTTGATTTATAGAATATTTGAATTTTTCAACATTATCTCTCCTGACTCGTTTAACGCTTTTCCGATGTTTTCCGCATACCAAATTAATTTTTGTCCTTTGTTGTACAACCAGGATCTTGCAAGTCGTACAGAATGGTTTGTTGCGCAACACGCTCCACAAAGTTAACATTTATTTCCTCGCTCATACTTACATACCCTAACACAGCACTGTCATATCCGTGATACTTCCCAAACATCATACATCCTTGGCGATATGTTTACGACTGAGCGGTAGACGACACAGCATGCTGAACAGTCATCGCATCTTACCGGCCTGTCGTGAACATACCGTTATCATGTCGTCTTCTGTGTGTAATGTCCCATTTGGAACAAAGGGTGTAGTCGTATTTTAAACTAATCGCATCGGAATCTTATCGCCATCGTATCTTAAGTAGTGTCCAGTGTAATAGATCCCTTACGTATTCGGGCGATAGTAGTACCTTAGAATCGCCTAGGAGTTCGGGGATCATGTCAGGCTGTACGTGGCTTTGCCCTCAGTCTCTCGAAGTAAATGTTGGGGTTATACCTTGATAATACTTGTAATAAAAATTCAATTTTTCATGTAAAGCACCATTATTTTCGTTGTCAAATAATGCATTTACTTGCCAAAGGATCGTTAAGTAAATAAGCAAATACAAATCAAGGAAGTGTTTAATTTAAAGTGGCATTTTTGTGCATTAATTATGTTACGTGTAATACCTTTTCTCTTGTATTATTTCTTCGCCGTGTCAGACCAAGCAGTTGGTTTAAACAAAATTACTTTCAAAATTCCATTCGTAAACACTTTCCTTGTTAATTAAATACTTTTATTTATTGTGGTTTTGGTGGGGTAGAATTAATTATATCTCAAAAGCTTTGTTTGTTACGCTTTCATTGCTGGCGACCTAGGATTTTTTAAGTGTTTGGCAAATTGTGAATTTGCCTCTTCTCTGAACTTTTATTCGGCAAGGCACTTGGTTTGAGTCTGGGAGGTCTTAACATCTATCATGACTGCAATTTTGCTTGAACTTCGTCAGTCACATGATTCGAATACCAGGAAGGCACTTTACAATAAGATAAAAAATTGATGCCTTCTCTTCGCCTATCCAACTTTCGTAACATCTTTCGATCTCGTTTCTAACTTTATAACCCTCGTCGTTCAAGCAACATCGTCAGATTACTTAAGTTTGTCATTGCTGAAAACTGGATTAACAACTCTGTTCGATAGCATTTCTTCCAGCGAAGAAAGATGTGAACTTCCTGAGAGTTTAAAGGGCACGAGGAATATTCTGCTACGCTAGAACTGTTTTATTTGGACGGATTACGACGTCTAAACTGCTTTTCGTCTAGCCTTGCGTTAGTTATCTTTATTCAGTTACGTCTAACATAGCCATGCTTTGTATACACGAGGAATTTCGCAGACTGTTTTACTGTGTGTAAGGTGCAGATCAGGATATTTGCTTACTAATGGTTTGGTTTACGACCCTGTCAGTATCTGCAAGACAGAGAGTCTCGAAAGGTAAACGATGAAGTGGGACGAATTTGGAAGGTAAAGTTCTTGGCTTCCCCGGATTTGCCTGGAGGACTGAAGACGGCTCCAAACTTTCAAAACCATGATTGCCGGTGTTCCGACCGAGGTTCGAATGGGGTGCTTCCATTCCCAAGTCCAAAGCACTGCCGCTGCATCTAGGGTTTTGGTGGGGAAGCCTGATAGAAAGAAACTACTCCTAAGACCTAGGAATAGATGGGAGAGTAATATTAAAATTGATCTTTAAGAAGTCAAGTTGGAGCATAGACTGGATTTGTCTGCTCAGGATAGGGACAGTTGGAGGGCTGGTGTAAGTGCGGTGATGAACGTTCGGGTTACATAAAATGTGGGGAATTTCTCGACTAGCTGAGGACAGGTTGGCTTCGCAGAAAGGACTCTGCTCCTTGGAGTTAGTCAGTTTGTTAGTTTTTTAGTATAACACTTCGACAATGAATCAGTCTCAGCGCAGCCCCTTTACTAATTCCTGGCAATAACACATAAAACCTGTCAAGAGTTTAGTTGTGAAGGTCGCCGGAACTTCGTATCCTATCGTATTAGGCCATGTCTTTTGGTCACTGATAGTACCAGACACACTATAAAAGATCCTAATCATTTAAATTCAGTCATTATTCGGAAGTCACGCAGCAAATCATCGTTTTCGTCATGGAAACTACCGACAGCAACCCATAGTTATGAACCAGCACGGTTCGTGTTTCGGTCAATATATATAGAAACAGATTACTCGAAGGATTATCCGCGAAAGTCCGTGGCTAGAGATGGGATTTGTTACTTTTCTCGTTGACATTTCAGAGGGCTTTACATTAATCATCACAGGCCTCTAATGCATTTAACCAGCGTAATGTTTGTCCTCGTGTCGTTATGCGCCTAAATGACCAGACTTTCCGTTGCAAAGTGGGGTAGAGGCAGTTGTCGCATCAGTAAGACGAAGTACAAAACTGTCGTATTTAACACAGCTTGAAACTTATGAAACCCCGTATTAAAGCATCAAAACACACAGTAAACATAAAAATAGACAGCTTACTAAGGAGGTCTTGAAAAAATAAAAAAGGGGATGAAAATGAATATGAAGGGGAGGGAAGGACCTAGGTGTACGAAAATTTGTGAGTTATACAGTCTATGGCAGTTAAATTAATTTGCGGTTTATGTTAAACAGGCGTTACATAAGTTCCGTTTACTTAGACAAGCTGACAGGAAGCGATGTCTTAGATTTTACCAAAATAACAATTACGACGGGCACAGACTGCAGTACTGTACTGCTGATTCATCTGACGGGAAGACGGTCGCGTCACATCCTCTCCCACAAACTGGTGGTCCTATTGATTTTAGAATAAGACAGACTTCTTACATCCTATTTCTTGATACAAACAGGAAGCGACGTCAGCAGGGAATGTTGTAATCTTCAGTCCTGTTTAAGTGGAGATAGATAATAGAATTTACATTATTCTTATATTCGTTTTTATAACAGCCAGTCTACAAATTACTGCTTCAGGCGAATTCTGTGCCACAGGGTGTGTATAGGCTAGATAATTCTTAAGACGTACAGAATATAAAACGTTGAGTTACATTGCATTGCGTATACATAGTTTTCTGTGTTTTTCAAAGAAACTTAAAACGTTGAAGTTAGCGTGATGCGTGAGATGGCCCCTACCCCTAGAGTATTACAAATCACCGTTGACATAATATTTCTGCTGGCTAGATCTTACATTACTGCAATCTCCTCCTCTGTCGTTAATTTCAGACAGCAGAATTCTTCTTAAGAACCCCACACTCATTCATCTAGTTAAGAATTTCCGGTTTCTTATGGAACCCGAACTTTGTGTTGTGTACGTCAGAGCGAGCCCAGTAGTCCTAGAGCCATGTATCCAGTGAACGTACTCCCAAGTGTTTGATTACATTCTTTCTTTGTTTTGTATTATTAAATATTAATAAGTAACGAACACAACTTTTAAGAAGTCAGCATTCCTGCTTCGTTTAAGGAAGAGCCGAGATTTGAATCTCGGCTTGGGACCAGCTATCCTGATGTACCATCTTTTCCATATTTTCTCCTAATTTCCCCATCGTATTTCTGGAATTGTAATTTACTTTGCACGGCGATCGCTCCCTGTCACAACTTTTAGTTAGTTGTTGGCAGTTATCGTACGATTCGACACTCTTTACGGGGGAGACCTGGGGTCGATGCCAGGTCAGTGATTGAAGTTTATGTTGGAACCAATGGCCCTGGGATAGGTTTGTTTCCGAGTATTTCGGTCTTCCCCACATCGTATTTTTCCGCTAATGCTCATTTATCTCTTAACGATACTCTAAAATCTTGGCAATTAGAAGCTTCTTTTTAAAAATCCTCTTTTAGAAACTATTTAATCTATCACTTATAACCCGTTAAGTAACAGAAGAACCCACCACCATTTGTGTCTTGGCTCTTAGTCCAACTTAAGTACCTGTATGGTGCTGTTTACTGAGTCAGAAGTTGGAGAGATGAGTTACATCACACTTACAAAGTAGACTGTAAACAAAAAATAGAAGAAATAATATGAAGATGCACGAATAAATTCGCAACTGTTTGTTGTAACTTTTATACTCCGTTCAGAATTCAAATTATGGCGTATTTTGTTCATTTGACAATGTAGCACAGCATTCTATGGTAACTGATGAAAGTTTCTGTGAAAAAAGAAGAAATTATTACACATAACTAAAGAAACAATGGACTGGAGCTAAACTTAAATGAAATCAGTCTTCCTCTTTGAAATGCAAATAGATGCCTCTTTGTACCTAAATTCTGTATTATTTTATTGCAATTTCATTCTATAGAGAGAATTTCTTTCCTTTTCAGGACACAAAATTGTATTTGAAGGGTTTTCTATCATCTTCGTCCTGTCATAATAGGAACGGAAGTTGAAGTAAACTTTGAAATGAAGGTATCAGGGTTGACTGTTTATGGAAATAAGCGTTGAAGAAGACACTATTCCATGGAGCTCAGTCCTTCCTCAGACGTTTATGTTTTTTAAGTTACGTAAGAGGTTTCCCCCGTTTTGTGAGATGTACATCCTCGTTACTGTGTTCATGAAAAGTCCGCAATGTGCCACACATTCAGCCAGTCGAATTCCAGTTCACGACCTCACACCGTAGTACTCTAAGCTCAATTATAATGTTGTTTCACTTTTTGTTAACTTTTTCCAACTCGATATTTCACTTATCATTTTCTGATAAAATTTTGTGTGTATTTGTGATATTTGCCGTTTTTGCAACGTGTACGGCGCACTGCATTCCCAAATTTTAACAGCCTAATAATACTCGAATTTTGGGAAAAGAAAAAATTAAGCATTTTTATTATGTAGTTTTTGGTATTCATTTTAACATGCACGAAAAATATTTTGAATCAATTTAAAATTAGTGAAGGCCCTCACTCTGTTTGTAATTTTTATAATATTATGGCCAAATGCCCTCATATCTAATACTGTATTTCCCAAAATACTTGTCATTATGTGAACTGCTTTATGTAAGAATACGTACATAATTGAACTTGGAATTTGATGCAGAGTTGCAAAAAAGTTCCCAATAATTGCTATACTGTATATTACAGTACCAACTTTATTCAGATTTGATACGAGGCAAATGTAGAATGTCTTATTATATTTCGAAAATTACGTGATTTGCGAAGAGCAGATGAGAGTGTAGAGCAAGGAGACAGTTAATACAGCGCCTGCGCAATATTAAGCGCTTAGTGGCCGTTGGGAACAGTATTCACGGCAGTATAGCTTAATAGTAGAGGAAACATAGTAGGAATGTGAAAAGAATAGCATAACAATAATGAAACATATGTTTGAATTTACTGTCATAAGAATTAATCTAACGTGACCGCAGAGCGACTGTCAAACTTGCTTTGCATTCGAGATGTTTTGGTTTGTAACGTATTTTCTTACAGAAGAGTAGTTACCACTGTGGAAAATTCTCAAGGCTTTCCTCGGCACTCCATATAAATTTTAATAAATTACGTTAAAGCAGGCCACGGTCGCTGTCATGTACATTTTCTGATTTAACATTATTAATCTGCCCCCTGATTATATGGAGGAAAGAGCGTTGTTAAATCATGAAAACAAACTATCAATTTCATTAGTAGTGTAAATTCGTGTTACAGTTAGAATAAACTGTACGTGTAATATATATGCAGTGCGCGTTACGTACAGGAACAATATAGAGGACAAATGATTAGCTTTCAATTAGGAAAAACAAAGAATTTTTCATGTGTAAAATTTCAGCCTAGTGCTTGCGTAAATAACAAAGTAAGCAAATATTTTTAGTCTGATTATAAAGGCATAGGCTTATACACAGGCTGACTCAAAAGTTATTTAACGTAAAACGTCTCTCGCATTAAGAGTAATGATCAGGCTAACATGTTAACATTGGGTTGATTCACCTGCACGCGTCGCTGCTAATTCCATTACTCCAGTACTGCGCAGATGCAGTTTTCAAGCGCGTTCGCAGAATTGTGAAAAGCTTCGTCATGTCTGTCTGTGCGTCCATCCGTCTGTCCGCATGGAACAACTCGTTTCCCACTGCACGGAATTTCATGAAATTCGATATTTGAAATTTTTTTCGAAAATCTGTTGAGAAAATTCAGGTTTCACTAAAATCTAACAAGGATAACGGGTACGTTACGTCAATACCTATGTAAATGTAGGACAATACGTGGCTGAATTCTTCTAGTAGTGAGAAATATGTTAGATAAAAGTGGTAGACAAATTCACTCACGTTTCGTTATGTACTGACTTGATGTAGAAGTGTTCAGGTCATCTTGGAACTGCTTCGCACTGTGTGCATTCACCCAATTTTCACGTTTTTTTCGAAGTTTCTGTCCATAATACCTGGATACTGGCTCCACATTAGCTACGGCCCCTTCCTTCTACACTCTTTCCAATTCAGCATTCACTTTTCTTCCAACCATTCAACTGCATAAGCAGAGATAATACGAGCGTCGTTAAATAAACCATAAATATCAATTTCTGACAGAGTAATCGTTCTACTGGCATAATTTTATCTCCGAACTTAGCGTACTTCACTTAGTTAATTTCTGTATTTTCACTGTCTAGTGTATGTCCAACAATATCTTCCTGTGGGTTTAAATAAATTAAGGACTCAGTGGAGGCCAAGTTATTGTTCAGTTAAACACTAATCTTCCAATTACAGTTTGCCGTGTCAGGATTGCCGAAATGTGTTCTTAAAGCAATATATAGCGCTGATGTATATGGCGTCACTGGCTTTGATGGTAGAACTGTGCCGCAGTTTGGGGGATCCTAACCGCATTTAATTAAACGCACTGCCCGTAAATTCTGTACGAAATTACAAAAATGTGTTACCACAACGTTCATAATCGCTACCGCAGTTTTGTGCTGCACGGTGAAGTATACTACACGATACACATGCCAATGCTTAAAATTTACATTGGCTCGAGTTCAAGTTTTATGTCATAGAATGCTGCAAGAAGAGAAAAAATTCTTTATTAAACACACTATAAATATATCTATACTGAGGTTTATGAAGGTGACGATAATGCAATAATAATAACAATAATAATGATAATAATAGTCTAGTAATACTAAAGCAGTAATAGTGTGGGCAGCTGGAAACATGTCAAAATAATTCAGAAAATACCTCATCAACGTGCCTGGAAAGCACAACAGCAAGGAACTACAGAAAACAGCCATATAAGGCACTGCATACATACTTGAAAAGTAGCTTATTAATGGAAAATAGTATCTGTACCATAAATTGTAACCACGGCTGCAACATGTAATACCATAGAAACGTGGTTTCGTTTATGTATACAATTGTAAACACCCTAAATAAGGGTAATAACAAATACTTAATAATAGTAATATTAATAATAGTGATATGTGATAAAAAAGAAACCAAGAAGATTCTAAAATATGAAGACCTTATAATAGAAATCCAGCGCATGTGGAATGTAAAAACACAGGTGATGCCAGTAATAGTAGGAGCAGCTGGAACCATTTCAAAATCGTTCAGAAAATACTTGAGCAGCATACCAGGAAAGCACGATATCAAGGAACTACAAAAAACAGCCATATTGGGCACAGCGCACATACTGCGGAAAGTGCTAATGTAGAAGCACTAAAGAGTTTAATATTGAAGACAGCGCTATATGCACCATTAACAGTACGCGCAGAATAGCTGCGACATTGTATACCCTAGAAACATGGTTTGTTTCAGGTATATAGGTGTGATTACCCTGCATAGAGGAGATAATGTAATGATAATAATAAAGGCCATTCCATGGGTAGTGCACAAAATTTTACACGAAATTCCAATTCAGTAAACAAATCACTTCGTGGAACGTGTTTTATGCATCTTTATCTGTAAGTGTAATAATATCGTCATTGAAAAAGTCTCTTCTGTAAAGATAACAGTGGCTGAGATTTTAAGATATATACCCGCCTTAGTTGAAACCGAAATATCATGATGAAACTGAATAACGTTCGCCATTTACATGCATCTAAATTCGATCCGTGCTTTTGAAAATTTGTTTCTGAATTATGTTTTAATATTACACTCCCATTTTCTTCTACGTTCCTCAGATTATTAACTTTTTTAAGATGTTTATAAAATCATTTGTTTGCCCTTCCAAAGCTCCATACGCGCTGTACATAATATCCCGTAATGTTTAGCGATTTTATCTTTTGACTAGTGTACTGTCTTGTATGAAGATAAAAATTTATGCACCATCTCGTTTCTCGTGTCCGTTCCTGTCTCTTAGGTCCAGATATTTCCCTCAACGTCCTGTTTCTCAAAGCACTCCGTCTCTGTTCTTCCCATACATTTAAACACAAAGTTTCACTGGCGTATAAAACTACACAAGATTATATTTGTACATATTTTAAATGTAAACGTTTAGATAGTCGACGAAATGTCTCAAGATTCTGGACTGAATAATAGCAGTCACGAAATTAATCGGTTCTTAAATTTTGAGAAATCGTATTTTTCTTTGGTTAGTTCCGTTATCAAGCTGCTATGTGATATGCGTTAGTGTCATTATCAAGGTGCTATGTGACATGGGTTTGTGCCATTATCAAGCTGCTATGTGACATGGGTTAGTGCCATTATCAAGGTGCTATGTGACATGGGTTAGTGCCATTATCAAGCTGCTATGTGACATGGGTTAGTGCCATTATCACGCTGCTATGTGACATGGGTTAGTGCCATTATCAAGCTGCTATGTGACATGGGTTAGTGCCATTATCAAGCTGCTATGTGACATGGGTTAGTGCCATTATCAAGCTGCTATGTGACATGGGTTTGTGCCATTATCAAGCTGCTATGTGACATGGGTTAGTGCCATTATCAAGCTGCTATGTGACATGTTCTTGAACGTGAGGAAGAAACTACGGAAATGCTACATTAGCATCATAGCTTTGTGTGGTGCTGAAACTTGGACACTTCGGGAAGTATATCAGAATACTTCTGAAAGTTTTGAAATGTGGTGCTGGCGAAGATCAGTAGGACCAATCATGTGAAACATGAAGACGTACTGCATAGAGTAAAAGAGGAAAGGAACATTCTACATACAATAATATGAAGAAGGGCTAACTGTATTGGTCACATCTTTTGTAAGAATTGTCTTGTAAAACTTTACTGAATGAAAGAAGGAATGGGAAGACGAGGAGGAAGGCGTAACCAGCTACTGGGTGACGTTAAGGAGACGAGAGGTTACAGAAAATTGAAAGAGGAAGCATTAGATTACTCTCTGTGGAGAACTCGGTTTGGACGAGGCTATGGACCTGTCGTAGAGCAGACTACGTACTGAATGAATATTTGAAATTTGTATCATTTTAAAATTTTCACAAACCGTTATAGTGTTATGATTTTTAGCTAAGTTCTGGCTACAGGAAATTCCTTAATATTGTGTGCTTTAAGCCTTTGAGAACTATAATAAAATTACAATTTAAATAAAAATTCAGTGTTTACCTCACAGAGGGTGCAAAGTGCTCTCGTTAGAAAGACCAATCAGTTACAGCTGTTTAGGAAAATAATTTCTGTTTATGTTAAGGATCACATTAGACACATAAATATATTATGTGGATAAAATGCGGAGCTTTTTGTTGTTAAGCCTCACGGTACGTACGGTAAAGGACAGTCTTTGACGATATAATTTCCAAACCAACCTTCCCAACGGCATCTAATGTAGCCTATTTGGTTTTATCTGTTGTACTTGGGTTTTCGTTCAGTAAATTAACATCATCAACATAAACCAGAAACCGGTGTGTCCCGTTTAAATTTCAGCCCTCATGTGATCTAGGCGCTCATAAATATCTATTCTAAGACTAAGGTTGCATACAATTGAAAAATAGCCACTTCTTTTTTTTTCGCGTTATTCTGAATATGAAATGAACCAGGGCAGTGATTACAGACACGAGCTATACATTGCTTTCAAGAGTTTTTATTAGCCTAATTGTTATAGTCCTTAAAGAGGTTTTGGTGACACTGTTAGAACTTCCTCCTTATTCACATACTTTATGTATGTAAGAGTATGTCGTACGCTCTGTAGCATTACCAAAAAGGAGACATGTTAGTAGCTTGTCTTGTCTTAACCTAGGCAGCTCTGTAAACTGTGGGTTTGTCCAACAGACGTATTCGTGTAGTCTGCCGCAGCAGTTGGCTCTTAGTTGTACGTCTTCGATGTTTTTGGAAGTTTTATGAAGTTAGTGAAATCTAATCTTGCAGGTTGCAGTCGGGGTGATGCTTAAGTCTGGAAGACCATAACACTGAAAGCCACAGTATACATTTACACCGTCCTGAAAAGTTCGAATCCCATAAAGCTAAACTTGTATGTTTCATGAGGTTTCCTTATTTGTATGCTGTCTGTCGCGTTTTGAGAATTAGATAAATTTTTAAATTTGTCTGTCTGCAGGAGTGGCGGAATTTCTTTATTTTATTGATACCATACCCATTTTTGGCGCCTTAGCGTAGTCGCGAAAAGCGCCTGTTAGATTCGTCGTGTCCGTCCGTCTGTATGTCCGCATGTATCAGCGCTGCTCACACTGGACGCATTTCCGTGAAATTTTGTATGGAGGACGTCTATGAAAATTTGTAGGGAAAATGCAGATTTGGTTGAAATCAAATAAAAATACGGGGCGCTTTACATGAAGATCTCATTACGTTTTGTTTTTGCCAGCGACATGATTTCGCCATAAAAGTTGTACAACACTCACTGTTTTTATATTCCTGACAGTGAGATGTAGCTAAATGTACACAGAGAACGCGTTATTGCATTTCCATTGCAAGAATTATTAAGCGAATATGCCATAATGTTACGTTGTACGCACATTTACCATCTTGTTTGAAAAGTCGCTAGAGAGGTCACCACAATAAAGTGTGAGTGTACCTTCCTCATGAGACAGTTGGTTTGTCTAGGTCACGCGGGCCGAACACGATGGAACCGCTGCTGCTTCCACAGCAGGGAGCAGTTTGGCAGTTTCCCGCACAGCATTTCCGGGATGTGTCCTTTTCAGATCTGGGGAGTAACAGCAGTTTCCAGCCAGCTACCGACTTGTTTTGTGTGGGTGTAACAAAATAATACGTTCACGGATATGTATATAATAAGTAGGTACGTAATTTTTATATTAAAATTGCTAAGCCAGTTTTCTATGAATGTAGTTGTAAATAACGAAAATAAATTCGGTATTTATGAAGCTTACAGTTTCGACTCAGACCTGAAAACATTCTTTGATTATAAGTGGTTAGAGATAAGTGAATTCTTGCCGGTGTTTCTTTATTGTTGTAATTTTTATACATTATATTTTACTATAAATTACCGTACAGGAAGCAGTCGTTAAAATTTCAAATTATGTATGGAAGTGAAGGTGTCATATCACGCGTGAAAGTCGCCCTGCGCGCGCACACACACACACGCTCAAAGAGGCACGCCCACCTCCCTTATTAATGCTTGAATCTGAACTGAAAAATTAGAGATGCTGAAAGAAGTGGCTTAAGGTCCTTGTGCATGCCTAAGGAGTAAAATATGTAAGAACAAGTTTTGATGAAATCACTACCTGAATTACTTATACGAATGAGTGCGTAAAATGAGAGGCGTAAAGGTAAAGGTAAAGCAATCCCTTTACAGGCCTAAACAGGCCATAGGGCTGCAGGAGGTTGAGGTTCCCAGATTTCAAGACAATCGGCACATTGAGGCGGTAAGATTGTCAGCCGTGCGCACCGGCCGCATTTACCCCAAGGAAACATTCGTGGTACCCATTTCTGTTAGAGGCTGAGTCGACCCCAGGGTCATAGTGTAACCGGAAGGGTTATGTCGATGAAAAATGTAATAAGAGGTGTGACCTTTAAAATTTTGCAGACTTGTTTACTTGAAGTAAGCGTTTCTGTTAACATAAGTATTTTTCTTTATGTGACATGTTTGTGTCAGAATAACGCTGCCGTTTATCTCCCTACCAATTATCACATTATGCTATACCGAACCTTTCAAACACACTTGTCGTTTTATTCTTCCTTGAAATTGTATTAAAAATAAACATTTCCTTCTGTATTTCTCCTGAAACATGCCCTCACTTGAAATAAAACATCTAATCCAGTCATAGTCTAGCTGTGAGCTTGACTGCTGAGATACCGCGCATGAGATTCAAACGTCAGCCACGGAACGTACTTGCCTCTGACGTCATATGTGCGTTAGAGGTGTTTTGTCCTAGGCTATGTAGCTACAGACGTATTTTTTCAGTGAATATTTGGGGCGGTATCCAGGTGCAACGAAATTAATTGCTCTGCATATTTGCTTCACTGGTCATTCATTTCAGCAAGCACACCAACTGTGAAAGGTACTTAGTGGGCATTGCTGTTATCTGAATTTGTTCACATTCAATTAACGAACACAGCAAGCGCGAATGTAGCTTCCCGATACAAGTGTATCCCATCTCGAATTTTCACGTGTCGTTTCTCTCTGCCAATAATGTATAGCATGGCAAATAAATTACAAAATAGTAAATAACAAATCTGGCTATAACTGAGAGTGGTAAGGGGTGCACTTTTGGAATTCAGCTGTCTGATAATGTGTTCTCTCAGCGTATTATCAGGCAAATAGAAGTGTGTCGATTTTTGTGTGGTGGTAACAGTTTAAGGACAAAGAAATTAATAAGAGTGGCTGTGGATTTTATGTTGTATGTACCGTGCATTTTATCGTAAACATATGCAAAAGAGTATTGGTAAATATAAAATGTGTTTGGAACCCCTACAAATGTTTCGGCAACTGAATTGCCTTCTTTAGGGTGTATTTACTGTGAAACCACATATTGTATACTTGGGTGTAGTAAGTACTTGTAGGTCTCTGATAAATACCCCCTGAAGATGGCAATTCAGTTGCCGAAGCATATGTAGGGGTTCCAGACACATCTTATACTTGCCAATAACCTTCATGCATTTGTTGGTTGATTTAACCTTACGAATCGATGTGATTCGCTGTTGTCTTCTTACCCGCTTACACAACACACAGAAGACAGTCATATTAATTCACGTAAGATATCTTCTTCTTGTGAGACAACTTAATTCTGCCGTAGTGTTGTAATAGTAAGGCATTTTGCAGGCTAAATAAATCATCTTGGCCAAATTTTTTCAGTCGCCATAAGAGGAGTTTACTGCTTTAGTGGAAGTCTTTTGTTATAGCTGCACTACAGAAGAAACCTCGAGGCAAGTGACAAGGAGTAAAAAATGTTACTGGAGGTTGTTCCTAATGGAAAAATGATTTACAGTGGCAACAGATAAAAAGACTTAGTCAAGAAACCCGTCGTGCAAAGTTTAGAACTATTATATTGTGGCTGACTCTAAGCTTCCGTTCCAAAAAAAGAAGTCGCACTCTTTCAGGTTTGGGGAGGGATTTAGTCCTGGGGCCAGACGGTGTACTAACTTCTAGCAGCTCTTCTTTGGTGTGAGAGTCTTTAACAATTGAGAGCCTTCTCTTTGGTTCGGACTTTCTTTGTTTTATTCGCAAGAGCTTACGACGCTTGCACACCCCCACCCCCCCCCCCCCCGCAAACTTGCCTCTTTATTTCAAGCACCCTTCTTTTTTCTCCGGCAGATTTTACCATTCTTTCATAATATCTCGAAGATGTGATTGTTTAACTAATTAATTTTAGGGAACACAATTGAAAGCTAATTGTCGATAAGCTAACCCATTCACCGCGTTTTACGGAATCGTATCGTCTATTATATTCACGCAGGAGTCCGCCATTGGACAGTATTTGAGCCACACACAAGAAAGCAGTTTTCGCCACCTTGCTCTCTTTTTGTAAGACCTTTCGTAATATTGCGGTCACATTTGCGTTCAGATCTTGCATGAGACTCGTTACTTTCCGGTTCGGTTCCTGAACTATTTTATGCGTTTATAGTATTTTTACATTGTGGATAATAATTTTATATAAAGTGGAATTGAATTACGTATTTCAAAAAGGAATAAAACTATAATGTTTATATAATATATTGCCTTATGATGAAAATATTGTGCTTGTTTACCGAATTCGTTTTTATTTACTTGTATTTCTCCAGGAATAAAAATATTATGTTGGGCATTTTTCATTGGCTGAGGGTTATTTCATACACGTAACTTTTCGGAAAGTGGCGGTACTGACATCTCAAATAAGTGTCATAGTACAAATCTGATCATTTTGGATCAATCAGACAGAGTTAATATCTGCACCCCTACTATGACAGTGGAAGTAACTGCAACAGAAACTTATTTCTGTAAGATTCTCCAAATTTGTTGGTCTTGACCCCCATTTCGTGACGGCTGGTCTGTGTGTTTTTGCCTTTATCTGCGGCAGTGTTTTTCATTTATTTTTATTGAATAATTTTACGGGTTTTGGATAATTGGTTTGTCGTGTTATCTCGCACTGTTGGTATTGAACACTCGCAGTTTACACGCCCTGACTGAAACTGCTGTTGCTGTTTGGGAATATAGAGTAGCTCGAGCTTATATGTCGAAAATAATAAGTTTTATACTGTTACTTTCATATGCTGAAGGAAGGGTAGCCAGATTCAAAAAAAAAATGTGAATGTTAAATGCCTCTCCTACTCTGGGCACAAATATAATGTTCTTTAATAAAACAGTCATTCTGGGGAACTGCTCATTCCTGTTATATGATTGGAGCTTACGATTTAGGAGGTGACAGTGCTTGTTTTGAAGACCGCAGTCACATTTGAATTATTTTTGAGAAAGGGTTATATTTACATAAATAACATTACATATTCTGACACAACATATATTTATCATTATTTTTAAGACACTACACGTTTTGATCAAGCAATTATCTCCAGGTGTTTGTTTATACAAAAATATAAAACTCAAGATAAAAATGTAAAAGCTTGCGAGGTCTCACAAATGTTATAAAATATAAAATACGATCAACTTGTAATCTTAGTGGCGTGTCATTAAACAAAAACAACGCCGTTTGTGTTTAATGACACACCAGTAAGACTGAAAGTCTATTTTAATTTGTGTTTTGTATTTTATATAATTTTTTATATCTCGCAAATCTTAAATTTTTGCCTTCAGTTTTAATTGTTTGTATAGACAAATACCTGAAGATGATCGAAACGTATAGTGGTTTCAAAAATAATGATAAATATAGGTTGCGTCAGAAGGAATATGTAGTGTTATTTATGTAAATCTGTATACACAAAGGGACGGATAAAAGGGTTATATTGCCACAACTGTTTATTTCACCAACTTATAACAATTTTACATACAGTTCAGGCAACTTGTTTCAGTTCACTCATGTCTGTCACAAGGATGTTGTTTATTTCGGTGGCCCAGTGTTTCCTCAGCTAGAGGTCTCGATCTTAGGAACGAAAGAGCAACCTTCTTAAATGTCTTAAGGTAATTAGTATAATTATATCACATGGACTTCGTATGGAAATATAAATATTTCAAGCATAAAAGTGTAAAAGTAAAATTTGTTGTGTCAGCTGGCAAGTAAGTAAACGTGTATGTGACAGAACCTTCTTATTAGTGGTCAGAGCGGGGCCAGAATCAGTTACACCGTTTGTCCAAAATACTCTTGTTTTCTCCCGTTTTTATTTTCACTATCTTTTTCCTAATTATACCTTCATTTGCATGCTTACTCTTCTGTATGAACGTAGATTTAAGTTCTTTTATTTTCGTTTTGTACCCGTTGCTACATATTTGCACGCTGTGCGGCACGTACTGGCGTTGTTTTAACGTGTAAATAATTCGTTCTTCAGCAATCTGTGTGGAGTACAGCAGTGTCAAGTTATTGGTTGGCTCTAGTTTCCGAGATATAGATTGCAATCCTGTTACTTGCCAAAGGAACTGAGAATTTAATTTAAAATCCAGGATATTTCTTTTATTGCGTCAATGAGCACAGCAGATATTACGAGATATATCGCTGTCATATGCTTGCTATTCAATAAAGCTGCGCTGCGCAGGGACAGGATCAAGGTGGCAACGTATTGCACGAGTTGCGTCAGAGCAGGAAGTCATTTGCACGTGCTGAGTGCGAAAGAGCACTTATTATAATATATGTTTCATACTCTCAGGAGTTACCAGAGATACTTCAACACACTTCTCCCACACATGTCTCTGTGGTACTTGAATGGCGTCATGGACTTACTCGTCCACTGAAACATACGTACTGACGATGTACTTATTAACTATATTCACAAATACACCGTAATTTCTGAAGATTTTGCTTCACAGATGTAACAGTAAAATATTTTGGAATCTTGCCACAAGTACGTGGACAGTACGCTGAGAAGTGCGGTCCTCCATAACATGGTTATGAATTAAATGCTAAACGGACTGTCCAAACGTTGTTCTAAAGTTATAAGTCAAAAGTAATGGCTCTTTCAAGCTGCACAGTGAAACTCAACCGCTACTTCTGTTCCTACCTTAATATAACTTATGTAATGGCACTCAGCAAGAGCACTTATCGGTGAAAAAGAAAGCAAGACTGATGGTTCCGTCAGATTGAAACTTCCTGACGCAGACCGCATCACTAGTACTGTTAACTATGACCACTAGAGCTGTGTAGTGTTGACGCTAGCGCCTGTGAGGTCACATTCAGGCTACCCGCTCGTCTCTGGAGTACTATAAGTTGCCTACCAGAACAGACACTCCTCTCCGTCGTCCTGGAAGCCAGCCAGAGATTTTGCTCAACGAGCGACGTGGTTGGTCTCTGCGTTCTCATAAATCATCACCTTACTGCCAGCACTGTGCACTGTTAAATCCGAAGAGCTTGCAAAACAATGCTGTCTTGATGACAGACATTTGTTAATTACACTTCGGGAACTTTGTAATTGGCCAATTATTGGGACAAATTTTGAGATTCTGACCTTGTGGGATGTTACGCCATGTCGCCTGGTAAAGGGTTATTGACGTTTTCAACGAGAGTAGTGACTTTTCCAGATGACTACCGGGTTGTTTCGAAACGTCGGTAACTATTTACCAATCGACACTGAGTAATATCCTACAATATTAAACTTGTCATCAGCACTGCTTTGAAAACTCCAAATCTCTCAGGACAAGAAAGCAATTTTAAGCCGACTGATAAAATTATACATAAGTTGTGTTTTATTTCTAATTCTGAGTTTGCATAACGGCACATTTCAAGTTCTTATGTTATACAGGGTGTTATGCATAGGTTGTGCCTAAGCACACTGGTGTTTATTAACTTCAATACCAACATCAATGTCGATGTTCCATGCAGTACAACTCACAGTTTGTATTCCAACAACTCACCGAAAAATGTCGAAGCATGTAGGAGGATTATAACATGTTTGTACATTGTTTTATCTAATTACAGTGCAGTTTTTGGAATATATATTTTGACTCAAGTTCCAGTGATTTGTTATGATTCATGTCATTTTCGTCCATAGAGCTCGCTTTCGGTTTTCACGCATGTTGGCTCATTATTTCACCACTTCAGTAAATAACTGACTGCTCCTCATGTCTAACGTTCTCTAGCCAAACAATATAATTGTCATGTGAACCTGTCCTGGATATGACTGCTGTTTGTTCACAATTCACTTTTCATATCTGAGGCAACAGTGATGTTCCTGTACGTGTAACAGGGAAAGAAGTACACACCTTCAACTTGAATAACCAGCAAGTAAAGTAATGTTATGGTATCTGTTGGATAAGGGAGAGTTCCGCAGCCGTGAGTTATACAGGGTGATTCAGGAGGAAAGGGTAATATTTTGCGTGGTTATAGTATCGGTCGTTGTGAGAGAAATGTTCATATGAACATGTGTTTGAATCTGAATGATTACTGAGATAGAGCTGTTTGAGTCTGCAAATGAAAAAACATTGTGAGTGGTAATAAAGAAAGAGAAATTACGTACTGCTGTTTCATTTGAATTTTAATTTAATGTTTGTTTGACAAATTTAGTACACATAAATGACACATTTGTTACAGTTTGCAACAAGGCTGTGGAGTCGGAGTCGGAGTCGGAAGGAATTTTGGGTGGAGTCGGAGTTGGTAAAAATGTACGGACTCCGACTTCGACCTCCATATAAAATCTTAAATAGATACTAGCTACAATAACCATTACAGTTATACTTAAACGTAGGTTATAAGTCTAAAAAGTAGCTCGATAATTGACGTGGTGTTGATGAAATGTCTTATGATACCTTTTTTCACTTTAGTAGGTTTACCATTATCATACAATACATATTGGGCTTTTATGAAGGAGTAGAGTAGGAGTAGGAGTCGGAATCGGAGATTTAAAAGTTGCGGGGTCGGAGTCGGACGTTGTATGTACCGACTCCACTGCCCTAATTTACAATAAAAGTTTAAAAAATCTCGCTTTCAGCCTGAATGCACTTTGTAACTCGTGTGCGAAGATCGCGTGTTGTTCGTCTTTAGTTGATAGTTACGTTTTTCAGTGCGGCAGCAGCATCCAAAATGCGAGCGAGCTATTCGTCGCGTGTATCCACCTTCTCTTTGAAACATTCGCTCTTCATTCAAACTCTGAAACAAAAGTCTAACGGAGTTAGGTCTGGAGATTGCAACCGCTCTGTCTCGGTAACCATTCAGAATTCGACACATATTCATATGAACTGTTCTTACAATGACCGATACTATCACCTCCGAAAATATTTCCCTTTCCTCCTGAATCCCCCTGTACAATAGGGTGTCTCCACTACGTTATATGAGTTCAGAGTGCGCTCTGATGACAGTTCCACCCTGCCTGTCCGGTTTTGCTTTCCGACGATGGAAGGAAAATTAGTTTTACAGTAACGAGCATTCGAAACACTGTGCGTAAACAAAAAGCAACACCACTGCATGAATGATGATATGAGTGAGAAAAGTTAAAAAATACCCATAAAGCGGAACACCTCTGGAGCGTTATAGGAACACTGCTAAACATGGTAACCACAGGAGCAGTGGTAAACATGATAACCGCAGAGAGTGTTGTAACGTTGGTAAGCAAATTAGTCATAAATTATGGATATTATTTTTGCATTCTTTCATATGTTTTTGTAATAGCTTCACCTGATGATGGCCTTATTGGCCAAGACGTGTACGAATTTTTGTGTTTCACTGGAATGTTTTGGAATAAATTCTTCTTCTTAGACTGTTTTATTGTAAAGATGGAGTTACAACGCTTCTCCGAAACGCCTGTAGTCATTTGAAAGTGGAAACGACGTAACATGCGAGAAAACTCGAATTTTAAGCGGCTAAATTATTTCATCCATGCCTTTATAAAGATACGGGACAGCAAAAGATACTTCACTGAATGTCATTTCCTTAATTTAAGCTGTTATTCTTTTGTTAGTTCGAGTAAATGAAAGATTTATGTATTACAAAATACTTTGAGATTGCCACGTTTTCTGTGGGCCTGCTAGCTGTCTTTATATTCAAATTTTGCTCTGCATTGTGGTCACTGGCATGCATTCGGTTTATTTTTCATCCGCTCACTTAATACCAACCTCCTAACTAGCGTCTAGTAGAGTGTGTTTTCCTTATATATTTTCCCCCATTACAATCCCAATTTTAGGCCCTCTCTTAAGACAGATCCGTACAGTTAACATACTCAGAAGTTGTTTTTGTAAAATTTATTGCAATATTCTCCCAAATTTTGAAGTATAACTATAATTCTAACTCTGACTCTTATAAGGGGTGTTTCTCCCGACGTTTGATCACCAAAGGTTTGTGTGTCTTTCTTGCCTCTATCCAATAGCCACATATGCGTCCAGTGTTAACCTTTTTATTTACACAAAAATTAAATATCGCTCTGGCAGCAGAACCTGAAAGTTGAACACAGCTAACAAAGACACTGGCCATGAAACACGATCCCAAACCAGTTGCATCCACTCCCTGCCGAATCCTATTCGACGCAGACTTATCTTAATGTGAACATTCTTGGTATTCCGATAGGCAGTTTTTCTGAGCTCGCTTCACCCTGCCCTCCCTCGGCTCCTATTTATAAGCCTACTTCAAATTTTCCTGCAATTGTAAGTGACCTGTATAGATTGCTGTTTCCTGCTTTTTGCCGTACTTAAGTTACATACGGTGTGTTCAGTATAGACGTGAAGCAAATAGCAGACATGCAGAAGTAGCGAATAAAACATACAAAAAGCTCCCCTCCCCTCTGCTGTAACGGACGCTTCTAAAATTTTCTGAATCATTCAGTAAAAGGTTACTACCTTGTTTCAGTTTTATTCTTTGCTAGTTACTCAGTAATTCTATAATTGAAAATTTGAGTTGTTGACAAGAAGAAGTTGTGCTTATTTTCGAATGGCATTTAGGAACTAAATATTTTGCTGCAGTTCGTGAAGCATTTGCTGTATCTGTCCTATAAAGAAGTTTCCTGTAAAACAAAAGTTTCCGGGTATGTGAACATTTTGACACACGATACGATACGCATTGTTGAATAAACGCCAACCCGATCGCGACGTAAATATTTGAGAAGATTTTCAACCGAAGTTGGTTGAAGACAATTTGTCATTGATCAATGGAACAGCTATAACAACAGCTGTTTCAGTTCCAGTCAGTGCGTCGCCTTCAAGCCGTGATACAGCTGCAAGAAATCAGTATTGCAGTTTCTTTTGCCTGACGGAGTTAATGCTTTGGACAGTTTTTTTTTTTTTTTTGGGCGAGCTTCCACGTGAATGCATAGATCAATAGTCAAAAGAGTGGAGTATGCAGTGCTGAAAATCAACATGCACAGCATAAAAATCCTATGCATTTGTCAAAGATTGGTGTTTGGTGCACAGTGTCTCGAAAAAGAATTTTGGGATCATTCTTCTTTGAATATACAAGTACTGTGAAGACTTACGAAAATCTTTTGTATCAGTTCATTTCTCTGGTCGAAAAGAACGAACGGGATTGTTGGTTTCAGCACCGCCCGTGCTGTGAACACAACACAGGTGATCATATTGTGGGTCATTGGCTTTGGCCACCACATTGTCCAGACCTCACGCCTGCTGACTTCGTTCTATGGGGAGTTCATAAAGAAAGAGTTTACAGTAAATAAATCGAGAATCCTGTAGGACCGTAAGCATAACATTAAAGAAGCTGTTGCCGGAATTGACCAACAGGCTTTGAGAAAAGTTGTAAGAAACTCGGGAGAAGAGAGAAACATTTGTCTTCAAGAAGGAAGATGATAATTTCAGCGTCTGCTCTTAATGGTTGACAGTAGGCCTATTGGGTTGCGTTTTATACGGGACAGCACGTCCTATTTCAGGGTCGGATTTAATTTTAATTTGTTAAAAATCTATTACCTTCTCAATCCTGTACCGAACTCAGACCATTTCCGCATAAGCGCCAAATTTGAAGTACCTAAAGTAAGTCTGTCATAGTACACACATCAGTTACGCTGTTAGCCCAACGCCGTGTAACTTTCACTGCAAACTCAGTAGCGCTTTGATCTCAGAGTGGAGAAATCGAGTGGAAAATCGTAGGCCACTCCCTTGCCTGTCAAACAAGGATGCCGCAAATCTTCTAACCCCAGCCCTTGGCATGAACAAACATATTAGAAGTCGTACAGTTTTGAGTCAGAAGATCGTTGATGGTGATCAGTAACAGTAGCATCAGTAGTAGTTGTACTGCCAGTACAGTTAGTAGTGTTAGCAAGAGAAGTGGCAGTCGCACGTTCAACATGACACGTGGGTAAGAACATCTACATTTGGCCTTTCATACTTATTTGTACGTTCTTAACGTCCTTTGTGACAGTTTCCATAAACGTCCTGAAATTTGTATTTTTAAAGTTTCTAATACGAAAGCCAAGTAATGAGTTCTATATTCTTCACGTTCAAGCCTAACCAGAGGACTGTCTGAGCAATAGTTTTGTGCTATCTGTCAATAAAATCAACGTTGAAAATAAAATATATTATACTTAAAAATGCAATATATGATTTACACTAAAATTTAATATAATTCTTGTCGTATTTTTAAGTCCTGCTACATATCTGAAAATGAGATGCATTTTACAGCGGTGAGCATACTTCTTTTTAAAACCGTTTGATGCTCCTATTTTAAAATACAATATTTAGATGAAATATTGCTTCTTTCTCCCATCCTGGTGGCTACTTAACAGGGGGCTAAGCCACCCTCACAGGTGCTATTACAGAAAGTACGTAGACACACACCACTGCTCTGTAGATACCACTGTTCCTTAGACAAGCCACTGCTCTGTAGACGCCACTATCTATAGACACACAACACTGCTCTGAAGACGACACTATTCCACAGATACACGCCACTGCTCTGTAGACACCACTAGTCCATAGACACATATCACTGCTCTGTATACACCACTATTCCACAGACAAACCACTGCTCTGTAGACAACACTATTCCACAGATACATCACTGCTCTGTAGACACCACTAGTCCATAGACACATATCACTACTCTGTATACACCACTATTCCACAGACAAACCACTGCTCTGTAGACAACACTATTCCACAGATACATCACTGCTCTGTAGACACCACTATTCCAGAGATACACGCCGCTACTTTGTAGACACCATTATTCCATAGACTCATATCACTGCTCTGTAGACAACACCATTTCGTAAACACACTCTAATTCTCTTTTTATTCTGTGGCGAAGTAAGTTTGCATTATTGTACCTCTAAATGGTAACAGCCTTTGACAAAACCACCGACCGGATGCATTCAGTTAGTTGCCTTCAATGGGATGTTACTCCACCCTCAGTACTAAACTTCGTAGAGCATTGTCCCTTTGACAAGCCAATAGTTGCCCAGCTAGTCAAATTTCCCAACTTGCGTGTGATATGAGAGTATATTGTTGTATTCCTAAACGAGTGCCGCAAGTCGCTATCGTGCGCCACAAATATTCAGTCCGCACTTCCCAGTATATTTATTGAAGGATTTTTTAATATTATTTTGCCGTACACTTCTGGGCCTTCCAAGTAGTTTCTTTCCTTTCAGTGATCCTACTACAACATATCTTCTGTCTGTAAAGTAGTCTTTCTTAGTTGTCCATCCGTCCTGTCCGTCTGGTGTTTGCTGGGAGACCACATAGGTTTAACCGATAAATTGATCTACGTCCACCGCTTTTCGGCTCTAGGCGTCCATATATGATGTTGTAGACTTGCAAGATACTTGTTATTTAAAAGACTTGTCACAATACCACGCCGCAGCGTTGGAAAGACAAAATATGATCCCAGAAGACTGGAGTCTTCATTAACGCCTCTTCTCGAATTTCGCAAGATATATGTTACACATTGCCTTTTGTGAGACCTTATTTAATTAAAGTAAGGACAATTCATTGTGTTTTCTTTCATTGTACGAACTTCCGTACGTCAGCAAAAAACACTAAAGTGCTCCGTTATTGCTCATATTGTTAATGAAGTTTAAGGTGCAAGTATATATTTAATCTAGTAAAGTAACAAGTACAAAGTTACAGGCATTAAGTAAGAGTTTATTAAAGGTGTGTAATATTACAGTCTTTTGTTGTTGCAGTTTCATTGTTTCACTAGAGTTTGTTGTAATAAAAACAGAGATGAAGAACATGTTTTAGCTAATTTATTAAAGAAACTGCACAAAAGAAAAGCAAATAAGCAGAACACAGACGTCGACCATACACATTCAGAGTCACTGTAGCAGTATTTTTCGATTTGTATTCGAGTTCATTATTCCACTACTAAAGATAATGAAGAATTATTGTATATTTTCGTATAACAATAAGACGACATGACTCACATTGTAAAAGCAATAGGGCCAATTCAATTCTGTGGGATTGTAATCTAAAAATTAACAATGATCATATGGGCTGTTACCAGTACGCCATAAACGTGATCGACTATAACGACAGATATAATTTACCTTAAATAGCCAAAAATCGATATTGTACGTGAAATCTGGCATTCTCACGATTTTGACAATTTATGAGGTGGTCTTCAAAATTGCGACACGGTGTATTATGGTACAGATTTATTGATATTACTTCCAAGAACCCGAGTCCATCTTCAGGATTTTTAGCTTAAGGATGGAGGCTGCAGGCACGTCTGCAACGTCTATATATTTATACCAGACTACACGGCTTTGTGTTTAAGAAGACCGTAGGTACTCGCCTTTCATAAAACAGGACTAAACTGCGGGGTTGTTTAAAAAGAATTGAGCATTTACAAAACTTTGTTTCTCAGTAACTAAGTAACGTATGGACATTTAGGATGCACCAAATTATAGAGCTACCCTTAATTTTTTTTCGAGGGTTTGGCGTTTGAAAGCTGTATGCAGTTTCGTCATCTGGGGGCAGAAGTTACTGAGTAATATATTTTTGAAAGTGTTCATTTTGAAAGCGATCAATTTCTTTTTGAATCGGCCTCTGTATATGTAGTTTCAGTACGTATCTGATGGTAAACATGCATGCATATAGGCCAATATACATACGGTTTCTGATATCATTGTATCTTACTCTAGATAAGTGTAAGTTTTTATGTGTTAGATCAGCCGAAAGCTTGATGGACGTGCTTATTTTTCCTTACGTTTTACCTGTAAAACCGTAGACCTAAGTGGCTGGGAATTCCATAGACTACTTTCTATTCATGGGGTACGCGGTGGCGCAGTTGGTTGAGGTACTGCACTACAAACTGGGAGGTCGCAGGTTCGATTCCCGATGGTGACATTGGAATTTTTTGACATAATCCTTTCGGTCGCACTATGGCCCTGGTGTTGACTGAGCCTCTAACAGAAATGAATACCAGGCGGTAAAAGCGGCCGGTGCGTAGGGCAGACAATCTTACTACCTTCATGTGCCGATTGTCTAAAAATCTGGGTTCCTCAACCTCCTGGAACCCTAAGGGCTTGTCCAGGCCTGTAATGGGATTGCTTTACATTTACTTTCTATTCATACTGTGTTGGGTGTTACCAATTTCATCAGTTGTGACAATTCTGTATTTATAGAAGCTAAACATCTATAGGTTGTTAAAATGACCACTAAAATGCATCCGTCTCAAACTATGGTTAGGTCAAAAAGTGTCTAATAACAAAAACCTCAAGCCTTCTGTCTTACAACATGTGTCATTGGTAACTAACTGCCGGATCTTTCTCTCAGCATCTCCAGATACAAGACACAAATTTCTCTGCAGTTTCGGTACCTGTTTGTCGATCCATACCCAATCATATCCCAGAGGAATTAAATCTTCAACACTGTGAAAATCCCAGAGTTCGGAAAGGATCAAGTTGTTACCGTCGGAGAATGTCCAAGAAATTTGTCACACCAAGATGTCCGATCGTGGGATGGCTCGGGCTGTTACTCTTTACCCTGTACCTTTCATCTTACAATTAATATTGTAATGATTCGTTAATTCATTTTGATTGGTTTCACGATTTTTCAGCGGCATACGTCATGAAGGATTTAATGTTTGATTTTGTATGGTGAACGTTGAGTTGGAAATGGTGTGGAATAGGGACGGAATATTCTGATTTAAAACACTCAGACATACCACAGAAACGTCAGGCAGGTTATCCGATGTGCAGCCCGAGATTTGAACCCAGAATTGTACTAATACAGACACGCTCTGACGCCTTCACCTCAGTGTCTCATTGTAGGATATTTTCATACGAAATACTCCTTTTTTTGGCCAGGCAGAGACGATAGTATTGGGACATGTCATGGCTCAGACGGTTAGCAGCTGCGTCATACCCGCGACTAGTTGGTGTGGGATTTGTGGCAGACGAAGAGGCACTGGTTTTTCTCCAAGTACTTTCGTTTTCCCCTGCAAATATTATTCCAGCAACGGTCCGTTACTCAGTTCATCTGCTATTGACACTATATAATATTCGTATTTGATACCTTCTTTAACACACTTATAACGGCGCTTTTGCGGTTATTAGTAATTCTTAGTGCTCATCACGTTTAGCAAAAATGACATAATTCTAAAAT
The DNA here is from genome assembly GCA_013340265.1 of Coptotermes formosanus. Lineage (NCBI taxonomy): Eukaryota > Metazoa > Arthropoda > Insecta > Blattodea > Rhinotermitidae > Coptotermes > Coptotermes formosanus. The sequence continues at coordinate 4,058,926 of BLKM01002183.1, forward strand.
AACATAAATTAAGGAAACTTATAACCCTGTCCACCATATATCGCGGCCAGTTTGTCGTTATTAAATTCCTGCTTGATATTTGATTTTTTTGTTTTTAAGGACACCTGACTGTTTAGCAAGGAGCGTGAAATTTAGGAAGAAGCATGTGCTGTAGAAAGTCGATACATTGCTTTGTGTTGTGTTACTGTGGTTGTGGGCTGTTGTAACCTGGTTGCTATGGTGAATTCCTCATGAGAGCTTGTATGTTTCTACGTGTGTGGTTTGCATCCTCGGCATGTATATCGCACCTCATTATGGTTTGTCGGTTACCTTGTTCGTAAGTGATACTACTGCCAGAATGAGTGAGAGAATCATGTTTCTGTACCCGTTCCAAAATAACCCTCCTTTGTTCCACAACGGCTCTGCTTCGTAGCAAACTTCGTAGGAAAACTGTTTGTTGCGAATTTGAAAGTGTTCTAATATAGCTTCCCCTGAAGATGGTATAGCATACACCGAAAAATGTCGGGAATTATGTAAAACCTGATGTATTGTGTTTTTTAGTGTGCGAGTTGGTTAAAATAATACAAACTGTTTGTTGCGATTCATACAACGGTAGGCATGTGAGCGTCCTATATATGGGTATAATGTTGCACAATTACATTTGAAGTATTTTTGCATGAAAGAAGGTTGTTGTGTACCTTCATTGTTGTAGCAATGGTGTGGAAAAAAGTGGGAGAAGACAGCGAATGTTTTCGTTCGCTACGTTAAACTGTAGATTTCGAATTAAAGGTAGATACGTTATAGATTAAAAAGAGCGACTGGATTTAAATCTTGTTTTATATATGTGCGTGTTTTTTTTATTAAAATTTACTTTCGGTTTGAATTTTATTTGATTTATGTCCCACAATCATATATTTTATTGAAGCTTTAATACAAGTTCAATTTGTCACCAGTTCTGGCTTAATATTACAAAGCGGAAGATATATATGTAAAATCCCGCTTGGAGTTAGAGAAACAAAATGTGGGAGTCAAAACTTTTGACAGATCCAGTTATAACGTTAGTAAATTCCTCTTCAGTTATGCAGAACAGGAGTTTGCTGTTACAGGTACGTTAATTAAAAATCACTTTTATGTTGCAGCAAAATTGCCGAGAAATTTCTCCTTGCTGAGGGGAACGTATCGCTGTTGACAGCATAAAAACAATGTCTGTGTGCAATGACTGACAGAAATTAAGAACTTCACAGCAGGGATAATGAAGCTATTTGAATGTGCCTACCGTGCGGCAGTTGATTTATTTATGAACCGTGATCGTGCAACACATAAAGTGACTACGTATTTGATTTTCTGGAAGCTTCAATGTAATCCATATTGACCCTACATCCGCCCTCTTCCGAAGGGACATTAGAACATTTTCCATAGGAGTAAACCAGCTGGAGCTTAAAACTGACGACAGGTACCGAGCCTAATTTGCTTATTATTCGAAGGTCTACACACGTGATACCGCAATTACTTCCATAATGAAAGTAACATTTCCGTGATACGCACCTTTGAGGATTACACCCAGCCCTTGTTTTACGCGCTATTTGCGTTTCTGAAGAAGTGGACGTACGTCACAAGGGCGTAAATAAAAATGATATTTCCACATGAAATAAGGGACTTATATAAATGCAAATAAACCAGCCAAAGGGCGTTAAACCGAAACTGAGGGAGAGCAAATTAAGAAGTGGTGTAAATTGGCAAGGGACGTTAACGCAAAAACGCGTATAACAAACGGGCCTAAAACGGGCCTAAAACAAGTGTTTCTAAAATGTTTCAAACGACAGACAGTTTCTTCCTCACCGTACCGTGGATACATTCTGTTGTGTCCCGCGAATGCAATCCCTAGTAACAATTTTGCATTGTCTTCAGTAATTTCTCTACAAAGAAGAGGCATATGCCATTAAATTACAATGCTATATTGTAAGAGTCTCATCCGATTTTTGTCAATTATTTCACGTAGAAAATGACGTAACCATAAGTACTTAATGTCCTAATGCTGTATTCGTTGTAACTCACCGCAAACATTGCAGACAAAATTAGTTTCTCGACCTATGTAAGAAATTAACCTATCGATAACCATGTCGTGTTGTATGGAAGGCTGTTGTATGTGTCACCCAGCAAGTTGGCTCCAGCGGTAAGGATGTGTATGCTCCTCGAAGTCTAGAAATGCCATTTTTGAGTTTATGCCTGGACACCTGCCCTCCTGGAAGAGGTGTTTTGTGATTTTTATCAGACCATCCAGCATGTACACTGGGAACATTTCAAAGAGGGTTCTGAGTCAGTTACAGGTTTATTCGTGCTGGTGTGTCTGGGCACAGTAAAGTTTCTGTAGTTGATCTGATTATGTACGGGATTCTGGAGCTGGGATAGCTCAGTCAGTGCAGTTACTAAGCTGTGTTGGGTAACCAAGGAGTCATGGGTCGATTTCCAGCAAAGACAAGAAATCAAGGCGTTCGGACCGGGTATAGAACTCACACAGCCTGCCAACCAATGGGTTTTGGAAGAGCTTTCCCTGCGGATGAAGAGGCTGGTTTATGAAGCTAATCGCTCATCTCCATCTAATACCAAGGTTACGAATGCGTGTTGCTGTACCTCGACATGTATTTGTTCATTGCGCCTGCAGAAATCCTTTCCCTTATCTTCGTGTATGGGCTTCAGGCTGTACATGTCCATTACCGGAAGCGGTACGTTTAATGCAGGCCATTATGGAAGGTGCTCTTTCTGCTGCTGATCAGTGACTTTTGATGCTATCACAAATGAGTGTGTCATACGTACGTAAAATGCATTTGACGACATTTTATGAAGGGCTTTGTTGTAGCCTTCAAAATAAACAGTTCTACGCCTATAGTAGGAATATTTCTTTTATTGAGTTCATGGATTTTGGTTTATTAAATAATAAGTAATACAGGTTTTTTACTATCCTTTTAGTCACGCCATGACCTCCCCGAATATGTAAATGCTTAAAAATAAGAAATCCTTTTACAAAAAAAAAAATGTGGGATTTCCACCTGCAAATGAAGAATGAACTTCTTTTACATTGTAGATTATTATGCCTTTAAGAAGTACGAGTATAAAAAATAAGGGTTTCCAGCTGCTTATTAGTTTATCTTTTTGTCAAAAGGCGTATGAAATTAAAGTTCAGACAAGAAAGACTACGAGCATTTTAACATTACGTGTACCATAGATAATGAAACAAACTTCTGTATCATATGAATTTCCAGGCAGAAGTTAGTAGCATTTACATTACTCCCGAGCAAATTTAAAGATGTCAGGTTCAACAAAAAATATGGACAAAGGTGGGAAACGTTTTGAGGAGTCCAAAAGTGCAGTCATAAAGCACTTTTAAAAAGTGGAAGAATATGGAAAGCGTAAAATTTTGCTGTCACTGCTTTTCAAAAAATGTGTGTGTGTTTTATGTGTGTGTGTGTTGTGTGTGTGTGTGTGTGTGTCAGTATATTCAGTGTTAATGTGTTACAATAGTAGAATTCGATATTATTTATTAAATAATGGGGACATTTTTATCTGTGAAAGTTGTGATGGGGAGCGGACGTAGCGAAGAGCTGTTGTGTTCAGAAGGAATGTGATAAGTTTGTACAGCTGGGCGACTGTTGTGCTGGTGGAAGTTCGTATTCCATAACATAAGTGAATCACTTGGCTAATGTTTCAGTTCTATTGTTGTGACAAGGAACGTTGTTTTGAAGTATGGTATATGTGGTGACTGAAACAGTGCAATAATTCTGAAGGATAAATAATACATAGTGGCAAGACAACATACATTGCAAACACAGAAAAACTAAAATCCCAATGGAATTTAAAAAGCAGCCAAAGGGAGGAGCCAAATCTGTTCTCTTGGGATAGGACTTTTCTTCCTTTAGACATGTAGGGCTGTCTAACAGATGGCGCTTCGTCACGAGCTTGTCTTGTTTAGCTTTAACTTAGTTGTTCCTACTTGCTCCGCGCGTGTTAGCTTCCTTTGTTTCGGGAGAGGAATGAAGTTTTTTAACAAATAAAACTCGATTAGATGTACACTTATCCGAAGTTCCCCACAAATAGGGTTATTACGTCACCTCTTTGAATTCAGTCTCTGCAGGCATCTTCAGAACTTTGTCTTCATCACTAAAACTTTACCAACACATTCTCAGTTTTTCATTTGTAATATTTTTCAACTTTAAATATATCTACATGTGTTTCCAAATTCAAAAATGCGTCAGTTTCACGTTATTTAAAAATAAAGTAACGTAATATATGACAAGAATAATACAAATATATTACGTCTAAACATGACTGTATTCTTAAAGTTTAAGAACAGCTGCTTATTTCGGCTAGCTAACGTAGCCATCGTGAGGCTGTACGTGAAAATAAAAAGGAAGATTACAGCTGCTCTTAATGGTCTGAGATCTTAGGTTACAAAATTACATTATATAATATATATATAAACATGTAAAGGTAAGCACTTTCAGGCGTAGTAAGATATCAGGTTAATGTTTTTGCATTTCTTTACATGTTTATGTACATTATATGGTACCATCTTGGTCAGTTGAAGATCTCAAACCATTAATTACATATGTAATCTTCTCTTTTACTTTCTTTATGTTCAGCCAGATGATGGCTAATTTAGCAAGCCGAATCCTGTAGCTGTTTTTAACCTTTAAGAATAAATTGTGTTCAGACAGGACATGATTATATTATTCTTATGATACTGTAAACAAAACGGCAGTGAATCATCTTTTCAAGATCTTAGTATTTGAACATTGATGAAGTTTATAAAAATCTGAAATTTTCAGTGGTTTTATTGTGCCAATATTTTACACGATTTTGATGCTGTATTTTCGGCGCTTAGAAATTACGCTACCTTCCGCGGCACACTCTCTCTCCGCAGCGCTTCAATGTTTTTGTACAAAATCGTTTTGTATATTTCAGTATGAAACTTGAATGTCGGGATAGACAATGTGTAAATGATTTTATTCACAAACTAAAAACTTGTGAAAACTAAACAGAAGATAGACACACTCCTTCAAATTATCAGAACTGCAGTACAGCAAACACAACTGTTTACTGGTGACGTATTAAATTTTACATTTGTCTGATAACGTTTTACACTTGTTGAAGTAACAAATTATCAGAGAAACTATCCGTCTTTAAACTACCATCGAATTACGCCAATTGCTCCTTTTAATTTCTCTGCTGCACACGTCGTTTTTGTTAGTGCGTTATGCGCGAGGCTTTTGGAGCAACAGAGAGTTTTATATATCCCTCTAGCCTCCGTTGGCCCGGAGACACACCAATTTGTATGAGAATCAATTTTTTTATTACATAGTGGCATCACTGTAAATAAACGCGTCCACGGGGAGGGGTGGGGGGCGCACCATTCCATTTTCAAACTGAAACTTACGTGTTATTCCACAGGCTGGGAGAAGTTATACTTCGCTCTTAGGTAAAGGCATCCCGTCGTGCCGTTAACTATATTGTCTATAAGCTTAGGTATTTTCCTCTTTGTCTCTCTCTTCTTAAAACTCAGGCAGCGTAGAGTTAACTAAATAAGAGTTAACTTTTGTATTCTTAATGCAGTCAAAGGGTTGGGCTAGAAGTAAATCATCTCTACTCTGTACAGAAAAGTTCAACACAACAGACTAGAGACATCGGTACAGACTAGAGGTGGTTATACATGCACACAACGAGATGGAATACTCAACGATAGACGCGAATCACCATCTAAGAACCGAAATTATGATATAATGTAACGTGATCAAGTCTGTCGTATCCTAGATGTCAGGGGGCAGTGTTGAATGAAGACGGAGCAATGATCAAGTCATAGCTGTTTATTTAAAGCGTGTCTAAAAGTAAAGCAAGCCCTGTGGAGACCTGGACAGGTCCCTAGGGTTCCAGGAGCTTGAGGCTGCCATATCTCCAGACAGTCGTAACGTGAAAGTGGTAATGTCAGCCTTAGGCACCGGCGGCCTTTACCCCCAGTAACTAGCCCTGGTATTCATTTCTGTTAGAGGCTGAGTCGACCCCAGGGCTAATTCAAAACCTGTATGTAATACTTTGGTAAAATCGGACCCCACTAAAACAAATTCCAATAGACGCACTAAGTACGTTGCAGAATACGTTATTTATGCCATCGACACCCCTACTTGTATCATATTGTATTTCATAATACGTGGCTATTTTGTAACTTGTGCAACAAAACGGGATGTGCAAGATAAGAGCTATAGATGTTAATCAAGCTAAAACTTCTGTCAGTAGAAAAACACCAAAATAAAATTCCTAAATTGCAATGCTAACATATATTTTAACCAACAATAGCCACTTACTATGTAATATAATATGACACACTGAATTGTGTCGATGGCATTAAATAAAGTATTTTGTAAGCTGTGCAACACAACGGACTGTCTAAGATAAAAAGAACTAACTCTATTAGTTGTCAGCGTAAGAATAATTCGTATGTTCTATGCAGGAAATGTATTATCAGAAAAGTATGTACAAGTTTATGCTAAAAATGTATTATAAGACAAGTGCATGTACAGTTGTATGCAGGAAATGTACTATCAGATAAATTTATGTTTAAGTTTTCGTTCTGGTTTGTGTTTAATGCGTGTTAATTCTCGCATCAATTATTTTTCCTCATTTATGACTGCTGGATGTTTGTGAAGTGTTAACTGAAATTATTTGTTTGTTTGTTTGTTTGTTTGTTTGTTTGTTTGTCTGTTTGTTTGTTTGTTGTCCTTACCTCTTCTACCTACTCACAGTAAGTGTCGAAGTTTTAGTTTTTCACTTGATCACACTCAGGCACACACCACAGTCAGTAGGACTCCTTTGGACGAGGGATCGGCCCGTCGCAGAGACCTCTACCTGACAACACAAACACTCACAAGAGACAGACATCCGGGACTCGAACCCACGATCCCAGCAAGCGCTCGGCCGCATACCTACGCCTTAGACCGCGCGGCCGTTGGGCTCGGGGGTAACTGAATTTTCAGTATGCTAATTTGTCCAGTGCTTCAAAGTTTAGGCTCATTGTGCTTTATATAGGAAAGTATACACTGTAAGTTCAAAGTATAAAGTACAATTCTTTGTGAAGGCTACGTAGTTACACATCTTCCTCTCCCTGAAATTCAGTCTGGCTCAATTAAAATGATGTAATTAAGTCTGCGTCTTTTATATAAATAGACTGCCACTTAGTTGTCACCACTAGTAGTTGCCATGGTTACGCTTAACTCTGTTGCGTTAAACCATTTATAATCATAACAAAAACCTGGTTTCATACAGCAGACTGCTGTGTACCTGTTATCCACCGTTATTCATCCCCGGGTACATGCAGGAAGTCTTTTCGAATCGAAATTGTGTTGTGTAAACGTGGTGGCGGTAGTGTGTGTGTGGCAGAGTCGGTCGAGTCGATACAAATGCGTGCCACATGGGCTGGTAAGCTAGCTAACGAGCAGGCTAGTTAGCGACTCCCATTTAAACAAAACAATACGCTGGAAAAGTGACTTTCGTAAGAACAAAGGATATCTTCATTGCTAGGAGTTATGAAGCTGGTTTGGTAACTACATGTCCTGCAGTTACACCGCTCTAGTTTATTCAGACTGAAGGTTAGAGTAGTGTATTTGGCAGATATTTGGTATCCTTAAAATACATTACATGAAGTAAGTCTGAAGGAAGTGGGCCGTGCCATGGCCGAGGCGCCGGCCTCCCACCGCGGAGGCCCGGGTTCGATCCTGGGTCACTCCATGTGGGATTTGTGGTGGACAAAGTGGCACTGGGACAGGTTTTTCTCCGAGTACTTCGGTTTCCACCGCTGCTCCATTACTAGGAAAAGGACAAAAAATCATCATCATCATCATCATCGTCATCTTCATCACAGGGTTGCACAAGAAGCCACAAGGCTGTGGTGCGTCCGTAGCGTCTGCTGCGGGGTCCTTCACCACTAAAAAAAAAGTCTGAAGGAACCTGAATGCTTGAAATTAAGGATTATGTGAGGAAGGTTCTTTGCCTTTAAATATGATGCTTTGTCGAATTGTAAAGATTTGTTGTCTTTTCCTTGGAGTTTGCTGTTTCACTACTATAAATCTTAGACTTCTGCGGCCTTGAAGATGGAGGCAGCAAGTTACTTCGAAATATCGATAATACTTTACTCATCTAAATGGCGTCATATGTCAATACTGTTGGCCAGTGCCGCTATGAGATGATCAAATCTTGCATAAGAATTATTAATCTGTCTGAAAAACTAAGTTACGTGACGGAGTGGAACGGGAAGTGTAGAGCGCAAGTAGGACAGAATTGCACATACTTTTATTTGGAAAACCTGAAAGAAAAATCCATTTGGGGGAAAAAATAAGAAAATGTGTGTCACAGAAGTAGGATTTGAGGCTGCATACCTGAATCACCGCAATCAAGGTGAGGTGAAATGTGGGCACTGGGAACATCGGCAGGGATGTCCAGATTGTTTGAAAGGAATTGCGTTTCTTGGCAGCGGAACAACCGTCAGCTTTTCAAAAGTACTGATTTGTTTGTCTTTAAACCTATGGAGTTGCCATAACGTAGAGCAGGGCCGCCAAACCTATTATGTGGTGAGGGCAACTTCGACAGAATCTGGTTTATATGCGGCCAACACTGAGTGAGGAATGAATAATCACACGCATAATTATATGTATAAATTTATTTGTGTGTTTTTATATACTACATGTGCAATAATAATGTGGTAATAATAGGAAAATTTGATTTAAAAAATCGTAATTTAGTACATAAGCTTAGAGTGTTACAGTGTTCAGAACACATTTAAAAACTTATTTGACAATGTAATGTATGTTTTCATATATCAACAGTTCATAATACACGTAACAGTTTTATTACCAGCTACAGCACAAAGTATTTTTGCTCCTACATGTTTCGGCTACGTTTAATAGCCATCATCAGGGACCCAGTATTATACAGAAATGAGCAGCTTGTACGTTGACGAATGGCAATACGCACATTAGCGTTGTACACAACAATCAGTTGCATAGTGCCAGTAAAATTATTGAGATAAAACTAGCCCGAACATAATTCTACTGGCACTATCTGTTGTTGACTGATTGTTGTGTACAACGCTAATGTGTATGCTACCATTCGTCAACGTACAACACGCTGCCCATGTCTGTGTAATACTGTCTCCCTCATGATGGCTACAAAACGTAGCCGGAACATGTAGGAGAAAAATACTTTGTGCAGTAAAAGGTAAAGCAATCCCCTGAGGGTTCCAGGAGGTTGAGGCTCCCAGATTTCTAGACAATCGGCACATGAAGGTCAATGAAAAATTCCAATGACACCATCGGGAATCGAACCCACGACGTTCCGGTTTGTAGCGCAGTGCCTCAACCAACTGCGCCACCGCGGACCCACACTTTGTGCAGTATTTGGTGGTAAAACTCGTATGTGTAAGGCACCTGCAGGGCCGTGCCATGGCTCACGCGGTTAACCGCCGGCCTCCCACCGCGGAGGCCCGGGTTCGATCCCGGGTCAGTCCATGTGGGATTTGTGGTGGACAAAGTGTCACTTGGACAGGTTTTTCTCCGAGTACTTCGGTTTTACCCTGTCAGTTTCATTCCACCGGTGCTCCATTACTAGGAAAAGGACAAGAAAATAATCGTCATCATTACAGTGTTGCATAATAAGCCACATGGTTGCAGTGCGTCCGTAGCGTCTGCTGCGGTGCCCTTCACCACTTAAAAAAAAGGCACCTGCAGGGAATATGTGCAGTATTAAGTATATAAAGAGTTCATAAATTTCCAAAATTGATTCGGCTTTCTATCTCAGCTCTGCCAGGGTAAGGTTTAAAAGACGTTTCTCACTTGTCTCAGTGGTCAACATGTTGCCCGCGAGATGCAGGCTAAGGGGGCCTGACTTGGACTATACAGCGGCGAGTGGAAGGATGAATGATGAATAGGAAAGGATTTGCAAAGAAGCCGTAATGCTCAATCGAGGTACTATTACGGCATTTTACTGAGGAAAACCGCGAACACCTCAAAATCTTAATAATAACCAACAAATGCACATGGTAAACACATAACACCATCTGTATTACAAACCCCTAATATGTTTCGACAAACCTTTGTCATCATCAGGGGCTTCGTAGCAAAGATGTGCCAAAAATTCGCATCCATTTACATGTTGAAAATTATTTTCAAGTGTCCCATCCCGGTGTGTTGCATAATATCAATCAATTTTTCCAGCCAAGCACAACTTTTCTTTTTAATATTATTGTTATTAATATACGGCTACTACATGTTTCGGCCGACGAGTGGCCATCATCAAGTACACAATACAAAAACTAAAAGAAAGTGTAAAGGTTGATGCCTCCCTTTTTTTTACATAAAAGTAAATGTTGACAGAGTTTTTAAAAGTATAGAAGGTACAGTGTCTATTATTTTCTATATGGGAATAATATTGTGTGCTATATGCTGTGTTTGATTTATTTCATTGGGCCAAAATTACTACGTGTGGAGCCACGACCTTTACACCTTCTTTTATTTTTTGTATTGTGTACCTGATGATGGCCGCTAGCGGGCCGAAACGTGTAGTAGCCATATATTAATAATAATATTAAAAAGGAAAGTTGTATTTGACTGGAAAAATTGATTAATATTAAAAATTATGAAGTTTATGACAAGTTGCGCGGCCTATGTAACATAAATCACGAGCACCTCACTTTAGGCAGCCGATGGTCCGGCCGGGATTCGAAGCAGAATACGTAGTAGGCCTATATTTCATCTCGACATCTCGTTATTTTTTTGATGCCCTGATGTCAGTATTTTGTTTCCGTCTGATTTGATAAATTGCCTCATTATACTTATTGAACGATTCGTTTGATTTTCTTCTGCTTCATTTTGTCTGCTGTTGCATGCTTTCTATCAGTACTGTCGAGTCGTTCCCGAATTGCTAGTTATTTTTTGTATATCAGGATAGTGCTCGAAGCTTTTCTTTACTTGCTCCTTTTTATTTGATCAGCCACTCTTTCGCTTCCCATTCTTTTCTTTATGCCCATGACATGCTTGAGTTCGAATGTGTTTAATCCAGTCCATATTATGCTACATTTTCTGCCAGTTTGCAATTATAATCCTAAGTAGTTAACTTTAATTATTCTGCCTCTGTAATTAAAACCCTCGAATTGACTTTTAGGTACTTTATAGCACAGAATTTCTATTTCTTTCTTTAAGTTGCTGTCTTTTTTCTCTCTCGTTTGTGTCGCATTTCGTCTGACCTCGTTCAGGGATATTTTCTTTTTGTTTCTGCAGCATAACGTTACCCGTTCTGGCTGATGAAGTTTACTATTTTTTCTCCTCTTTCTCTTATTTCTTAGAAGTCTTTTCGGTTTCTAGTTCTTGGGCACTCGCAGTCTTCAGAAAATGTTCAGTTTTGTGATTCGAGTTTCTTCTTATCTCTGGTAATTTTGGAATTTTTAAATTCATTTTACCTAAAGGTTCCCCGTGAAACTATAGTCCACTGCTAAAATATGTTATATTTAATATAGATTGTAGTATAATCTCTTCTGTTATTTTGACTGGGCTAGGAGTTTAGGTGGAAAAGAAGGGACCAACCATGGTACGAGTGTGAAGATATATTCACGTCCGTAAAAGAGAGCCAGCGACAGAGAATGGATGTTCATTTACGTCCCGCATGTTTCTCTATGTGAAATACCAATATTCTTACACTCCGATTACAGAATACCACGTAAATAAAGGAAAGTAAAGCAAAAGTAATCCCTATACAGGCCTGGGCAGGCCCTGGGAGTTCGAGGAGGCTAAGGCTCCCAGATTTCAACACAATCGGCACATGACGGTGGTAAGGTTGTCAGCCCTACGCGCCGGCCACCTTTACTTCCAGGAAAAATTCTTTTGTAAATAAAAGAAAGTACCTGTTCTAAAAATCGTTACCTGATATCAAGAAATATTGGAGGGAAAATGGCAGCTGAAAGACCAGAAATGTGGCCAGAAATTTACTGTAAAACCCTTTCGAAAATAGGAACTTTGAAGCCTGATAAGGAAATAGTAACTTAACTTTTAGGTGGATTTAGGGAAATCTTGATGGTAGGAGGTGGTTGGAATCGATTCAGAGTCGTGTCGACTGGGGGGTGGGGGGGTGGAAGCCTTTGGTGTTGGTGGTGTTAGAGGTTTGTTTATACTGCCATAGGAAGAGAGGCTTAAATTAATTTTCCGGGCGTACAAAATAGAGTAAGCCAGGAACCATCACCAGAAGATACGGCTAAACAGCTGTTCAACTGTTTGCATTTAATAGAGAACACTTCATTCTCTGAGGCAGTTAAGCCACCAGTTTACTACTACTAGTGTAACTACGAACTGCCAAAGGGAACCGTCATCAACCCGTGGTAATGTCGATTAGAAGGAAGAGCCTAATGTCTCCAGAAATTGTTGCATTATGAAGGAAACTGCAAGAACCGGAAACGTCTTTGGAATGAATGTAACATGCTAAACTGAGCCAGTACGTCGCAGAATAGTAAAAATTACGGAACATTCATATCTTCGCGTTATCTTATTTCGAACCCCATCATATGAATCATAATACCGTCAAATGGTACGTACACTTACTCCATCCATCCGTCCATCCATCCATGTAGGCGCTACAGCCCCTTCTGAACCCTGGCCTCCCTCAAAAGGCATCTCCATTCTTCTCTATTCCCAGTTTGTCTCCTTTGACCTCATATTCCTATGATCTGTGATGCCTCCCTGTCGACTACGTCCTCCCATCTTGTTCTTGGTTTTCCTACTGATTTGTGTTGTGGAATTTCCCATTAAGAAACGCTTTTGGGATCCGTTTTATCAATGTCGTGGATTAGTGTGCTTCGTGAGAAGCTGGTAGTTGCTCAGGTAGTCAAGAAAATCTCAGAATTTGATGGAACCCGAAATAAGGGTTTATTGCTGTTTTCTCAGCGGCCAGCCACTTATTTCTAGCCTGAGAAACATAAATTGATACTTACTACCACAACCAAATAAAAATGTGTTTACGAAAAAATTAAGATTAAATAATTCCGTAGAAGCTTCCTACAAATAGAAATTTGTTTCCATGAATTTGGAAACATCCAAGTTCCACGGAAGGCCGCTGAAGGAGACCACCAAAATAATTTGTTCTTCGTGTGTAAAAAGGCCGATCCCAGTGGCCGCGCTGTCTAAGGCTTAGGTCTGCGGCCGAACGCTTGCTAGGATCGTGGGTTCGAATCCCACCAGGGGCATGGATGTTTTTCTTGTACAGTGTTTGTGTTGTCAGGTAGAGGTCTCTGCGACGGGCCGATCCTTCGTCCAGAGGAGTCCTACCGAGTGTGATGTGTGTTTGAGTGTGATCAAATGAAATCACAAAAACCCTCGACACCTACTGTGAACAAGTAGGTAGAAGAGGAAAGGACTACGAAAGAAAGTGTAAAAACAAAACAGTATTTAGACCATGATTCACTGAATACGCGTAGAAACGTGTTACTCATTAGCAGTGTACAAGATGCAAGTGCCTTGGTGAGCATGTTTTGTTTGTAGGTTTTAGGTTTATATAAAAGGCCTGATCATGTAGAGTCGGCAGAAAACCTGTAAATAATGAGATAATACTCACGGTGATGTAAATTTGCCCTCTTCATTGCATATTTCTTCAGCACGCACTTCACTGTTCCACCATTCCTTCCAGAGATGGGAACGTCTCTCAAAGTAAGTTCCTTTTTAGGTGGAATAATTTCTTATGGCTCCGTTGGTTTGTGTTCATTTGTTTCCACGCCATCAAGCCTTTTTACTTTGAAGGAGTTTTATAAGTTTATCGAACATAAAAGTGTTACAGAGATCGATATCTGGTGAGTTAAGCCGGCTGTCTCCGTTTTGGGATACGTCGTTGAGTTCGGAATTTTCGTCCTTCGTGGACTGCATAGGTAGGCTTATTGACGCTGTTGGATTTTACATGCTTTAAATTTCCGCTTTAGAGGTTATCAGCGACAGACTAGATCAGAAAACCTATAAGAATTTGTGAATATAAAAATGTTGCTTAACCTTTTAAAGCCTAGCGGTAACTTTACGTACCACCAGGTTTAACATTAAAAAATTCTACGTGGTGCTCACATTGCGTTTATGTGTTTTATGCGGATCTCAGAACAAACGGCAACTTTTGCCTTATAAAACATTAAGAGACTGGTTTTTATAACCGAAGTGGAGAGTGTTTACAGCGCGGTACGCGCTGAGTCCTTATATAAAACAGATACGCTTCGTCTTTAAAGGGTTAATTTTCTGACTTGCTAGGATATATCGATGTTGCAAAATGCTGTCATAATCGAACAAAAACATCAGCACCCTCTTGGTGATATTGCTGGCTTGGCATGTTGCTTCTTAGACGGGGAGCTGCTGTGTTTAGGAGTTCAGCTTATTGTTACTTAATTTTATGGTAAAGAACAAAACCAAACGTTTGTTGGCCCTCTGTGGTTTTAAGAAGTTTTATTCGGTTTCTGAAATTCAAGAAATTTAAATGCTACACAAGGTTATTTTATTTCTGCTCCCGTTTCAGCAGTTGTGAAACAATTTGAATGGGACACAACTTCGTTCTCTTAAAGTGGCTTGACGTAAGGCTTGAAGGTTAATATTTTTTCAGCCATTTTACGAGTTGGTTAATTGTTATTGTATTTTCGTACAAAATCACTCCCTACTGCCGATTCTTAGCGTCTGCTTGGTGAAAGGTGTTCTAGACGCTCATCCATGTCACGACAAAAGAACTAAAGAGGACTCGTGGCTATTCCACTCTTTCATTTTCAAGTAATATATCTATCATTTATAGGCGCTTTCTTAAAATTGCAAAAGCGACTATTAACTTCATCTGTCCGTCCGTTCTTCCATCCTCGTGGAACATCTCGGCTCCCACTAGACACATTTTTATGAAGTTTTATATTTGGGTATTTTTCGAAAATTGATAGAGAAAATTTTAAGTTTTATTACAATATGATAAGAATAAAGAGTGTCACATGGAGATCTATAGACCTATACATATATGATAATTTATCGCTGAATTCTTCTTAAAAAGAGAAATGTTTCAGACACAAGTTGCGCAGAAAATCAAAATACACGTTTTATGTTCAACTTTTGTTCTGATAAATCATGCAGTTTATGAGATAATGTGGAAAAATACGTATAGTAGATCCAGACAGGCCACAGCTGGCAACATAATACGGCGCATGCTCTTTGCATGCTGGATAACTAAGGCTATAGACACACACATGTAATATTTAATACCTATTGCTTTCCCACGGCAACAGTGGTTATGCGAACGCGCCTCAATATAGCGTGTATACGTACATTGTATGTCTTTTAACCCCGATCGCCATGTTTTCCATTCTCGCAAAATGTAATCCAGACTTTGTTCTACACAGTCTTGGTCATTATTTAACGACGCGTGGGTAAGTCCTTTAACCAGGAACGATTAAGCAGTGGGATTAGCCCTTAACACTCCTGCATATACAATAATATGTCACGGCACGTTCGACGCAGACGCGTTGTTAGGACATGCGGTTCATCTAGGATATGAATTCAACGTCAGTGACGTTCCATGTGATCACGTCCATTACGGAATCATTAACGCTCGGTTTGTGGGCAAGAATAACTATTCAGCGAGTTTATTTCGAAGTATTGATCAGTGACAGAAGATGAGTTACAGATTCGGTCATTTTACTTTTATGTAAATGCAGTGTTTTCGAATAACTAAACCGTTCAGTTACCTAAAAATGATTTGAGATTGCGCCAACCGTAACAGGCCGAGCTTGGATTAAACCCATCCTTTATGTGGAAAGTTAGAATGCTTGAGTGCAACCATGTCTAATAAAGTTCCTTCTATCCTTGTCTCTCTAAAAGAAAATTTGGGTTCACTGGAAGCAATCTAGAGCTGGAACCCAAGAAAGGGAGTGATATCAAAGAGATGGAATGTCTGCAATCCCACAGAGACCATTCATAATGTTTGCTGTTTCTTGCTACGATAATGTATTGTTTTATTCAACAAAGGGCTTATGAGAAAATGAACAGATTTTAATTAAACTAGTGTAATGTTTATGCTGCTGAGGTAAATATTTTATTGTGATTATAAACTTCCTCAGTCGCAACGTTTAAAGTGATAAATTATGAGGTGATGTCAGATGACAAAACTAAACGTAGTGGTACATAAATGAACTCAATAATAGAAATATTTGAGAAGATGAATCTTCAGATTTATAACAGGCTTGCGTTTGTAGAGCTTTGTCACAGCTTTTGCGGAGCTTCTAAATTTTATTTCAAATATTTGGTTTCGAAATTTCGCCCTTATTAGACCAACATATGCACATCCAATATACATAACAATAAAAATTCTTTGTTTGCTCCTACATGTTTCGGCGGAACTCCACCAACTTCCGGGAGTCTATAGACCAATATTTAAAACTCACGAAAGTGTGATAAACTACAAGAAAAATGCACTTGTCGAGATCTTGCAAGTAAATGTCCAAATTAGTCCTGTACAATAGTTCATTATATAATACACCTGAAGATGGTCTGTTTAAGACCGAAATGTGCAATGTATATGTAACAAGTAATATAATAAATATATTGAATTGTGTTGTGTTATCCTGACGTTGACTTGCAATTTGTTGTAATGCAGAAATCACTACGATATAAAATGTATTACTATTGTAATATATTACAATTTAGTGGGTTAAACATTGGTGTATAGACTGTCTGAATGTGGCGGGGTTCCGCCATAACATGTAGGTGTAAACAAAGGACTTAATTGATATGTATGTCAGATGCGCATATGTTGGTTGTATAGGTGAGAAGTGCAGTCACAGTACGCTGAATGAATAACGTTAAAAAATTTGGTTTCGAATTTACATTCCTCCAAACCTTGAATTTTTTTCAGTAATTAACCTTTTAAAGCCTAGCGGTAACTTTACACACCACCAGGTTTAACATTAAAAAATTCTACGTGGTGCCCACATTGCGTTTACGTGTTTTGTACGGATCTCAGAACAAACAGTAACTTTCGCCGTATAAAACATTAAGAGATTGGTTTTTATAACCGAAGTGGAGAGTGTTTACAGCGCGGTACGCTCTGAGTCCTTATATAAAACACATACGCTTCGTCTTTAAAGGGTTAAGAAGTAACCATTTCACGCTTGTCATTCTTTATTAAACTTAGAAAATGATCGAGATAATAGAGTCGTGACAGATACAGCGTTTGTAACAAAATAAAGTCTAATGAAATTTTGCATTAAGTATGTAGAGAGGCTTAGAGCCAAAGATCAATACAGGTGGCAGCATTGCGTTATTCACGGTAAGTACGCTCGATTGCTTACCGTTTTCTTCCTTTGACCGGTAATGTTGAACTGAGACTTTGTGAATTTTGTGCAGAGGAAAATGCCAAGGCCAAAGAGGGAGAAAGTAATAGGAGCGTGAATAAAACTGCGCAATCAGCAGCTTCATGATTTGTACGCCTCGCCTCGTATTAGTGTGATGGAAACAAGGGGAATGAGATAGTCGCGTCATGTGGCACGTATATGGGACAATAGAAATACATGCGGGGTTTTGATTGGGAAGCCTGAAGGAAAGGCGCAACTTCAAAAATCTAGGTAGTCGTGGGTGAGAAAATAATATTAAAATTGTATCTTAGAGGAATAGGATTAGAGTGTTTGCAATTGATTTTTGTGGCTTATGGCTGATGCAAGTAGCAAGACCTTGTAAGCATGGAAATGAACTTTGTTTCCATAAAATTGCAGGAATTTTTGACTAGCTGAAGGCCTTCTGGCTTATCAAGACGTAGTTTATTCCATGGAGACAGTGTATGCAAATGCACACCTCCGCCATGGCACTGTTAAAGCTGTTGTGTTGTAGGTGGATGGGTGTGTGGTTATGTCGGGAGATACGTCCTAAACGTCGCTGTAAACTTTATATAAAATATCAATTACATATTTAGAAAAATAGGGACCTGGCGAAATACTGAAGTTTATTTTAGCCCATATTTTGCACAGAAGTGAGCCACAACACATGTATGTGTTAATGTCGTGATAACAGGCCTACTGCTTAATAATTTCACTTTGTCGATTGGCTCAATAGCTTTAAAGTAAAATTCTGTCATAATTCCCCTCCGCAATTTCATTTTTCAACTTTTTACTGTTTTTCACGTGTGCCTCGGCTTCTAATTTTTTCAATTCTAGTAATACGTATACGAAAGCGTAAATTTTTTCTTTCCCCTTTCTTTCACTTCTGTTTCCTGCTTCTTTCCTCGAACCTTACAAGAAAGACCTAAAAGATATGGCATTTACTGCGAATTCTTGCCAGAATGTACAGTATAGGAGATACAGCGATGTGTTTATCAATAATCTTTTGTTGCAGAATTCCTGGGAGGAGTTCGAATTTTCGTTCTGAGTGTGCTTGTAATGAAATAGTGCAAGTTATACTGTCGTCTTCATATTACGTCTCCATGTTGATTTTAAATTCCACAACACATTTTCATTCACTTCCACTGCCATAACTACGGTAAGAAAATCGTTGATTCGTTATGAGCCGTGCCGTGGCTAAGCCGAGATCCGACGTTTCGGAAACCTCCAGGGTCTCTGTGTTAAGAAACTTCCAGTCGAGGCTATAACGCGGTACAGAGCCACATGTATATTTAGTTAATCCTTGCTCAGTTACAGCCTTAAGTCTTAAAATATTTGTTTCATTACTGAGGCTATTTGGTGATACAGAGTAACCAGATGAAGAAAAGACACTTGTGGCAGTTCAATTAATTGTACTTTATCGAAGAGTCATTTTAAGTTTTTATAGTTTTATGCCTGTGTTCTGTTTAAGGAATCTGAACAAATAACAATATGCCTGCTTAGTTGTTATGAATATTGGTTAATCAACTCCGAAAATATCACCAAATAAATACTTCGAGAAAATCCCTTTTTGAGAAAGTAGTTGGTACTCTTCTGGTCAGAATGTGTCTGCCTGTTATGGCACTGGACGTTTCGTTGAGGTTGCAAGAGGCCGTCGCTATATTCTGTAATGAAGGAATTTAATCCATTTTTTCTATCCATTCGAATAGTGCTTTCTTACCTATGCCTAGGTCAAGTTAATTTTCGTACATATTTCTTATTTCCCCGTACGTGCTACTTGTGTCCTTCATTTAATAACCCATGATTTGGTCGCCGTAATAATGTATGGCGAGTAACAATATATGAACCTCCCCAAGACGTAAATATGTTTATAGTCCCGTTACTTCCTCGTATGTTGAATAAATTTTGGATTTTTCCTTCCGATGAGTGCCAAATTTCAAGTCCATGTAAATATTCTAACGGATCAAGTTGTAGTTTTGAAAGTTATGTTTTGCTTTTGGGATTTTGTATGCGCTTCCTCATATCCAATTTATTTGGAACGTTCGCTTAGCATACGGCCCTCCGATCTGTAAATCCTCGACAAGCAAATACAATCTCTTACGTAGTCCAAGCGTTCCCTGCGTTATAGAACCCAGGTTTTTTTATTATATTGACTGATCGCTATCCGGAGCCTGATGATCCTCTGTTTATTTTAAGATTATTTTAATATTATCCTTTGATCAGTCAGTTTTCCCAAGCGGGTTCTTCCCTTCAGCTTCTCCAAGTAACATGTGTATTATAAAGGTACATTTCACCCTATAGCAGGCCATGAAGGCCCGGAGGAGGAGTAGAGGTGTAGCTCTAATATTTCTTTGACCTCGGCGCTAAGTGGGGGTGGGTGGTCAATGCGACGCCCCGGCCGCTTTACCCCCCGGAAGGAGACCCAGTACCCATTTACAGGAGGCTGGGTTGACCGCGGGGCCCGTATGGACGGGTAGGAAAAATGTTGCCCCCCACCGGTTTTCGAATCCCAACCCTTCAAGTCCGTAGCCAGTGGAGAATGTCTGCTATACATTTCTCAAGTCTCCAGTGCGTTACACGTACATGCTGTGTCAGTTTTAGGTTCGATGCATGCTGCCCACTTAAGATGCGTGAGGTCCCCATCATAAAAAACATAAAATCATATTTCTTTATATTTTAATATTTAGGTGTTTAAGTGCCCTTCATGAGAGATATTTGAGATTCTTACAGTTGCTTCTGAAGTTTAGCGTCTCCTAGCGTCACATCGCTGAAGACGGTAACTAAATAATTAAGTCCGCAGAGCAGACTCCGTATTGAGAAGCTAGTCAAATTCTACACATGTTACAGCACCCAAAAGTTCATACCTGTGTTCGCAAGACCTCGCCACTTGTCTCTGCCCTGAGCCAGATTAATCCAGTTTGCCCCTCCCATCCTATTTATTGAAGATAGATTTTAATATTATCATCCCATCTGCGTCCAAGTCTCCCAAGTGGTCTCTTTCCCTCACATTTTAACACGGTAATCTTCTCTTAGTAACTTAAGCCTAATGTACATTTTGCGTAAAGACTGTGAAACTGGGCTTCAAAGCCGCAGCGAAGGTAGGCTGAAGAAACATTTTGTCACTAAGTGTGGGGTACCATAAGGCACTGTTGCGCTTCAGAGTGTTCTGTCCGTGCTTCCATCAGCGTGATTACCCCACTGATACGCTTTCTTTACAGCACTGAAGGCTACCTTTGTCTCCTAACCACAGTCCATTGAGACTCGCAAGAAAGGAAAAGCAGACCCATTTTAATACATCTCTGGTATAAATCTTGAGGTCATCTTTCATTCCTGAGTCCATATTTTAAGCTTTCTTACCCACAGTACCTTACATTCTAGGCACGGCTAAAAATACAGAAAAGTGGTCTGCAGTAAAAGCAGAAGGGAAGGCGATGTCTCCTCCCAGCTAAGCTTCTTGAATTCGCGGAGTAACAAGGGTGGAATAACATTCCTAGTGTAAGCCTTTTCGCGTCTGAACTCGAAGTAAGTCTTGAATTCAGAGTGTCTTACTTTCGCTGTAGTCATCACGGGCATAGCCCATGGGAAATTTGACAAGGACGTACTGTGATAATCCCACTGGAAATCTGACAGCCAGATGCGAACAAATGTGCATATCATGGAAGCTTGCAGTGAGTGAGGGTTCGGGGTGAGTTAGGAAGTTTGATAGAAATGTTGAGAACAGAAAATGAAGTAATAAATAATATTGCTGCAACACTTTACAACCAGATAATTGAATTCCTCTTATAGGCCTATAATTTAAAGCATATAATCTTACAATAGAGAGTGTAGCCTCTTTTTTCTTCTGTATCAAGCGATTTTGCATCTAATGTTCCTCTCATAAAAGGAAAACTGAATGAATTTGGACATCATTTCGTTAGACATGAAATAAAATTTAACTTCTTTTAATTTCTTCTTTGCGAAACGTGTGAAGTGTAAACTTATAACTTGGGCACGCCTAATTTTCATCTCTGATACTACGTAACTCTATGTAGTTGTATTTCGGTAGACATCAAATAACCTGTGGGGTTGATACAAGGACGTTATATGACTTGTTACGTAGGAAGACAGTAACGCTGTTAAGTGTCAGCGAACTTCCTCTTCTGCACCAGTGAAGAAATCTGTTAATGCTGTCTTGAGGGTTGTGATGCGTATTTCCCATCTTTCAGAAAGAATATAGAGTCGGACTGGGTTATACCATCATGAAAGGGACTGACTAGTTTGTGTGGTTATAAACGAGTGTCGTTCTGACTGAGGAGTATAAAGTTATGGTTAACAGTGAGGAATTAATTGGTACCAGACAATATATGACGCTATAGACAAGATATCGCATAAAGCAGTATCGTTATAAGCGGGTCCGACTGGACTGTTTCCATCACACCTGGATACATTGACGAAGATGAAAGCAGAATATTTTGTCGAAACATCAATGACTGTTTACCAGACCAAACGGCGTCAAATAGCAAACACTTTAGACATTTTCCTCATTGTTGCCTCAGCTCTGACAAGAAAACTTAAGTACTATAATGAACGATATTGTTGAGACTGCCTTGTATAAATTCCCTGGTTTGGATGTTTCATAAAATATATCTCCACGTGTAGAGACGTGAGACTTATGAGCATGGCAACAGAAAATTGTTCGGCCATTTGCAGCATCAGAACGATACACTCCAGGAGCAATTATGTCTGTCGTTATTGGAGGATATATCGTTCACGAGAGAGTATAAACAATTACGCCAGTACTAAGTTATTAACGTCACGGAAAGAAATTATAGGTGTAATGTTTTGTTAATTCAATAACGAACGCGGGAAATGAATCGTGTCTGTCATGATTATTGCTAATGAGAATGGTTTGTCGGGTTGGTGACGTAAGTGCTGTCGTATCTGTTTTGATTTTGCATTTGTGTCCCACGGCTTTAAATCTTGTAACATGCCCAAAATGATTCAAATTTCAGAGAGAATATTTCGAATGCATTGAAGCCACAAAAACACGCACGCACCACGCACGCACCACGCACGCACGCGCGCGCGTACGCACGCACACACACACACACACAGAGCAATTCCCTAAAGCTATGAGGCTTCTGTCTCCAGTGTACTTAACTGTATTTCCCTGAAGTCGTCTATCTGTTCTCCCTAAATGAATACGCATGGTAAGAACCGCGTTACAACGTTCTCTATCTGAAAGCGCTTTGGGCTGATTGACGTAGACCAAGAGGGGGTGGAGAGAAACAAAATTGTAGGCAGAGAGTGGAGCGCCTCAGGCGTCGTCATTCCCGCCAGTCATACGACTTCTTCTTGTAGTCTCAATGCAGTACGTCAAAGTGCTCGGAGCTTTGCTGGTATAAATCCAGAGCAAAACTTTATTTTGCTCAATAGTGGCTTAAAGCATAGTCAAAACGATCAGAACATCAAATGAGTGGTTTTGTAGACCAATGTTGTGACTCCAATTTTGTAAATTTGTGACAAAATGGAAGAAACTCAAGTTGCATGTTTTCTGGTTTTTTCCCCAAATAGGCATCAGAATATACGACACA
Organism: Coptotermes formosanus; assembly: GCA_013340265.1. Classification (NCBI taxonomy): domain Eukaryota; kingdom Metazoa; phylum Arthropoda; class Insecta; order Blattodea; family Rhinotermitidae; genus Coptotermes; species Coptotermes formosanus. The sequence continues at coordinate 4,081,870 of BLKM01002183.1, forward strand.
ACGACACAAAAATGCTGGGAAATAAGTCTTTGTTTTTCGTGAGCTTGTAAGGTGCATATATGAGTTCTTTTCGTGGCGAAAAAAAAGGGCAGGAAGTGAAATTTAGCCATTTACTTCCATTTATTGCTAATGTAAAGAATGCCTACAGCCCTTCTTATCTCCAGTGCGCCGAACTTAATTAATTGTAATCAGCGTCACTCTATTCATTTCAAAAATACACCCCCTTTTACGCTGCATTTTCATCTCCACGTAGACTTTTACATAGATATAATTTGCTACAGCATAATGTAGTGACTGAGCTAATTTCTCCCCCCATGGGGCAACATCCCCTAGTGGGCCAGGGCCTCCTCATTATCGAGGCTTTACGTTCACACCCACACACCACACTCGGTAGGACTCCTCTGGACGAGTGATCAGTCCGACGCAGAAACCTCTACCTGATAATACACAACACTGACAAGAGACACTTATGCCCTCAACGGGGTTCGAACCGGCAATCCCAGCAAGCGAGAGGCCGCAGACGTACGCCTTAGAACGCGCAGCCACTAAGACCGGTAGTGACTGGGCTAGTAGCTTTTGTAATCAGCTGTACAGTTTTGTTCAGGTAAATGTGTATATGGAATTATATTTCAGTGGTTTAGTTAGCTTTAGTACGTGGCTTTGTATTTCCTTTTACACGTTGCTATTGACTTTGAGCGGGTGTTTCACATATTATTCACTTTTTATAAATGAAATTTTAATTAGAGTTTTTCTTCATTTTTGTCTCATTCGTAATGTAAAAGTTTCTCTTTTCATTGTGGAATAAGCTCTACCGTATTTCTTTTCTAGTCTCCGTCTTATGCTTGTCATATCGATACTGTAACGCAATGTACATATTTTCGTGGAAGTTTTGCATTTTGAAGCACTGAAGCGCAGATCTTATTTATGTAGATTAAAAATTTTATAAACTTAGTTCACATTTCAACCATGTCTCCTTTATACACCCAGAACGTAATGCCGGGTTAACGAATGTTCAGACCAGTAGCACACACTTTTACCACAGGTTTCTTGAGGTGGAGAGTTTTAGCACGATTGGTTTTTATTGGCCTCATACCTTGATCGATTCTGTGTCTAAGGTCAGGTAGAATCCGGAAATTCCTTTAGTTTACCCATCTCCTTTCAGAAATTGCTATCGTTGTACCATAAATTTATGTCACCGCCACATTACGTCGTCAGTATTCATAATTGGTAACCATTATGATTATTATTAACATCGCTCTTTTGTGTACTCTTTGTGTTTCGTGTTCCCTCGCTTCCCAAAGGACAAGTCTGGTGGACTGTATATCCTTTCTGAAGCGCCCAATCGTGGCACTGTAGTACAAACTGGTCGATGTTTAATGAGGCGCTTCGTAAGTAATGCCCACAGAAACATCAATCCGAAAGGGCTTCTATTTATTTATTCATTCATGAAGTACGTAAGCTTCAGGCTATGTAACACACAGAAAATATGTTAAATTGTGGCCAAGCCGTAGTTGTAGAAGAAGGGATTGATGTTAATGAATAAGGTGCAAGTGTGCATGCTATTAAGAAAAACATAGAAACGTTACTAATCGCTAGTAAGGAGATTGGTAAAGAAATAAGTGCTGAGAAAACTAAGATCTGTTTATGTCTCGTCATTAGAATGCAGGAAAAAATGACAGAAAGGTACTTAAGATTATGGAAAGTTTCGAATATGTGGGAACAGCCCAAATAATCAAAATTGCATTTATGAATAAATTAAGAGCGTATTGAACTCAGGGAATACCTGTTAACACTTGGTCCAGAAACTTTTGTGCTTCAGTTTGCTATCCGAAACAAATATTAATATGTACTTTAGTACAATATTGCTTGTTTTATATGGCTGTGAAAATTGGTCTGTCATACTGAGGGACGAACATAAGTTGATGATTTTTGAGAATGGGGTGCTGAGGAAGATATTTGGGCCTTAGAAGGACGAGGGAACAGGGGACATGAGGAGACTGCATAGTGGGGAGCTTCATGATCTGTACTCCTCAGCCAGTTTCATTCGGGTAATCAAATTAAGAAGAATGAGATGGGCGGGGCATGTGGCATGAATGTGAGAGAGGATGCCTTGCTGCAGGGTTTTGATGGGGAAACCCGAGGGAAAAAGACTACTCGAAAATCTGGATGTAGACGTAGGTTGGGGGAGAATGTTAAAATAGATGTTTCAAAAAATAGGCTGGGGCGTGGGCTGCATTGACGTGGCTCAGGGTAGGGACAAGTGGCGGGCTGTTTTGATTTGCTTGTGGCTGGTCTTGGGGCTAATTTTGAGTGGGATTTGAGGAAGATTATTTCTTTGTCTAATTTGAGACAGCTAAGTCTTATAATTGTTTCGGTTGGTCTTTCTGGTTTGAATTTTCCATTGTTAAAGCACGCTTTGTGTGAGGCTTTATTGTTTATATATATACTGATGGCGCTACCCGTTCGGTAGGAGACTCTCTGGATATTCGTTTTACAGATGGGTTGTCTATTTATATGCTTAGTGACTGTTAGCGTCTAAGTAGGGCCTCGTCACGCTGTTTATTTAACATCCTTTTTAAACAGCGTTGATTATGTGCCTGTAGTGTCGAATGGTGAGTTTGTATGGATGCTGCATTGTAAATGGTCTGAAAGGGACAAGTCGTCTGTTATTTAAGGTACCAGATCAGAACGTATCTTCCAGGATTGAAGAAACCCTCCAAGTACCTTAATACAATCATTCTGTGTGACGACGCTTGAAGCCAGGACCTCAGAATACACAACAGAAATCGTGACTGCCAATGGCGACATTCCTTGCTGAATGTAGCACCGACGTTACAGTTTCAATTGCAGAGAAGTAAGTTGCTAATCGTTCTTGCAGTATAAGCGTTCTGGTGGGATGTAACACCAGAATTCATGTCTCTTATACTATCAATCAAACTTTGTGATTATGTTCGGGACACAAGTTTTGTGGCTGCGACTTTCAAAAGGCCTTTTGTAGCCAATGGTGAACAGCTGACCCACACTAATCGCGTCATCGTGTAAAGAGAAACACTTCGTACTGGCAGAGCATGACAAAGTGCGACGCGACGATTACCATTACACATGATCCGCACTAAAGGGCAATGTACGTATGAAATCATTTTTAAAGAAGATGTACTGCATCATGCGCTTTAACCTTGATAGGGGCTGGTTTGATTTACCCTTTGAAGTCTGAAATTGATTTAAATGAAATTTAAAAATTTAGTTCCTACCTAACAACAGACACACTCCGCAATTTCATGTTTCCACTGCGATTTTGATGGGATCTGCACCCTTCTGGGATATTATGCAGCGTCGAGTGGTAATCGTTTACCGACGTTTCAGAACAATGTATCTTTTCCATCTTCAAGGCTCAAGAACTCCAAGAAGTCCTCTTCTTGTTGGACTCCTTGACCCTTGAAGATGGAACGGATACGTTGTCCGGAAACGTCGGTAAACGATTACCACTCGACGCTGCGTAATATCCCAGAAGAGCGCAAATCTCGTCAATAAACACGCTGATTTTCCGTTACGAAGAACAACGCTGTGTAGATATAAAAAGCCCAGTAGCTGTTTGTTCCGAGAATCATTTGAAACGTATGAATACATAATGTGCTCAAAATGCAGTGCTTTTGACTATTAAAGCTGGTGGTACAAATAGTGACAGCTGTGCTTTTATGGTGCAGTTTTAGAAAATGTAATAAACAAATTAATATTTCTAATGCTATTGATCTTCTAATCCGGATTTACCTAATGGCCCTACTGTAAAGCCAGTTACTATAAAGCTTGTTATAAGTGGTTTTTAAAACATAAAATAGGGGCAGTGTTAAGAGAAGCAACTGTCAGTTTTAGTATGTTACATTTAAGCTATAACGTGACGTGTTATTGCCGCATGAACGGTGTGTAAAATAACCTTCATCAGCATATTCCATTGCTAATATGGCAGTCTGTTCCGGCCTCAGGATTTGCGTCTTTCAGGCGTTGTAGTAAGCTTCCAAGCCATTGTTGTCCTGTGAAACATCGCTCATTAGTGATACAGAACAACACTACACTGCGCTAAACTCGTATGTAGGTTCACAGACGATGTTAGTGTTTTCGTACACGGCAGCAGCTGTACGTGACAGTGCCAGTGCTCTTTCCCAGAATAGAAGATCGAATGTTTCTTTGGTGATGTATTTTTATATTTAGCCGCAAAACACCGCAAATTAAGGAAAATTCCCCCTACGCCGTACTTACAGGTAAATAGCAAGGTTTCGAATTATCGTTATGCCTCCATCTTCAGAGTCAAGCACTCTATAGGAGATGTAACTGAGAGCATACTGTAATACTTGAATCTTCAGGAATACCCCTGCGATAACCTAAAATCTTGTAGTGTAAATTGATTTTAAAACAGTCTTTTGTAAGGGAATAGAATCAACAGAGGTGTCAATCCAAACATGTATACGTTCATTTCAACTTCAAAAATGCTTTACTTTCTTCGTAAAGAAAGGAAGGGGTGCAAGTACAGCTACGAAAAGCAGAATTTATATTTGGGGTATGTAAGAACTGTACAGCACTTGTACATATCAAACAGCCATCTCATCCCATCCCATCCCATCCCACAAAGATGTAAATTCTGCAGATCGTCAGAACAACATCCCAGCTCTTTTCGTACCATCCGCTGACACAAAAACTACTTATGCATCCGAAGAATTCAAGAGCAAAACTGAAAGCAAAAGCGCTGCAGAGGGAAGGGATACAGAGTGGTGCTGTAGCAGCGGGTGCACTTTGTTAAGTCGAGTTACGTAAGTTAAACCAAATAACAGTTGGAAGATACATCTTAGGTCGAAACTTCATGTGGTTTGTTTCTTCCATACAAGGATTGCAATTGTTTAGACCAGAAATGTTATTCGAAAATAAATTTTATGTGATAAATGTTGGTACAGAATAACTTCCTTTGGTTGCATCAAGCCATTAACTACCAACAGGGAGAAGTTGAAACGACAAATATAATTCTGCCATCGAAACATATATCCTTCTTGCGAATGTGACCACAAATAGTCGAATTTCCACCTAATGCAGTTTTTCTATCGCTTACTAGCGATCAAAAAAGTCCACGGAGCAGAGTCCTTCTTGAAAAGCTAAGAGCTCCTCAGTTAGTCGAGAAATTCCCGCCATTTTATGGAACCCGAAGGTTCATTACCGCATTCACGAGAGCCCGCTTGATCAGTTAATACTTAATTAAAAACTAACTTAACTGAGCGGACTTAATCTATGAAGATGTAGTAGGTCTAAGCCACTCATGGAGCCAGGGACTCAATGCTATTTTAAGGGGTACGAAGGTTAATTTTCTGCTCACAAAAGCCCCTACACCCTATCCAGAGCTATTTGACTCGTGTGCACACCCTCACGTTGATTCTTAACGAACATTCTTGACATAATGTCCTGGTGGCCTTTTCCCTTCAGGAATTCGGATTGAAATTTTTGTATCAATTATTTACATCCTTCCCATGCCTGTTAAATTATCTCTCCTTCTGATGTTCCTTGATTTGGTCATCCTAAACGCATTAGTGAATAATCTAAGCCTGTAATTTCTGCTAAGTGGCTGCGCGGTCTAAGGCGTGGGTCCGCGGCCTTTCGCTTGCTGGAATTATGGGTTCGAATCCCGCAGGGGGCATGGATGTCTGTCTCTTGTGAGTGTTCTGTGTTGTCATGTACAGGTCTCTGAGTCTGGCTGATCACTTTCCCAGATGACTCCTACCGAGTGTGATGTGTCTGAGTTTGATCGTGAAGCCTCGATAATGAGGAGGCCCTGGCCCTCGAAGGGCTGTTGCACCACTGGAAAAACAAATCTGATAACATGATTTCTTGCTCATCTTAAGATGTCTTAGGCTACATCAGTAATTATTTAATTAAACCTATGAGCCTTCTTTATATATTATCCTCGACACTGTATTTTCCTATTGGCTTGCAGGGATTGCGCCACATTCATGTTATACTACATACAAACTTCTATTTACAAAGAAGATATTTAAACATGGCTGCACTGTCAAGTATTCTGTAGGATACTAAACCAGAATGCTGGAGCAAGCTAAAAAAACTGACAAGATATTAATCTGCTGACAGTGCTATAATTCTTGAAAATAAAAAATTCCTTGTTGTGTATGTCAGAGAGAGAGAGAGAAAGAGAGAGAAAAGAAGCGTTTTATTTACGACGCTGTGAATTGCTGAGTTTATATAGCGCCGGTGGTATAGGAATCGCATGAGTATAGAACATTGGTGTGATGCTGTGAGCAGGAGAAACCGAAGTATTCTGGCAAAAATGTGTCCCGGTTCAACTTTGTCCACCACAAACCTCGCGTGGGCTGACCTAGGATCGAACCTAGGTCTTAATTGACTATGAAATACCAACTAATGCACCATTGGAAAGTGATATTAAAAACTTCTGTAAGCCCCTACATACGTTTCGATGAGCAGGTCTTCATCTTCAGGGGGTCGTTCATAGATGTAAGTTCCACTTGGGCGTCCGTGCGTTAAAAGCTATTAAAGGTTGAACTCACTGGATCTTGTAACCACTGTACACACGAATCCTTCGAATGGTTATTAAAATATCTTAAAATCACTTTCAAAGTTAAAAATTCACTGGATCTTGTAACCACTTTGTACACTAATCCTTAAAATGGTTATTAGAATAAACACATAGTTAGAACCAAGAGGTGTCACTAATATTTGTCTAATCTTCATATGCGTAGTTCAGTTTGTAACCTCACTTGGATGTACTTCGTGTAGACGGTCATTGTTGCATGTAGATGTGGAGCTTATGGTGTGAGTGCAGGAATATCTATAGACTGGACTGAATATATCCTATGGTGGTGTGAGGTGTGTGTGTGTGTGTGTGTGTGTGTGTGTGTGTGTGTGTGTGTGTGTGAGTGTGTGTGAGTGTGTATGTCGAGGTTTTCCAGAGTGCCCTGATTACAGGGATTACAAGATCCAGTGAGTTAAACTGTTAATATGTTTCAATGTACGGACGCCTAAGTGGAACTTACACCACTGAACGACCCCTTGAAAAAGACGACTTGCTCGTCAAAACATACGTAGGGGCTTACAGAAGTTTTTAATATCACTTTTCAGTGGTGCATTAGTTGGTATTTGATAGTCAATGACTAGAACGCACGGTTCAAATAATACAAATTTCTGGGTTTAATGTTGCTGTCAGTGTCACATAAATGGAATGAATGTTAATTCAATGTCGTCCATGTAAAATTGTACCACTGATTCACGTCGGCTTAATTTATGGGTGATCTTTAGGTGAAACATGCCCGTTGTGGTTCAGTCAAATATACGGTCGAACTCGGTTATAACATCATGAAAGGGACGGAATATTTTGTGTCATTATAAACGAGTGTCGTTATAACCGAGGAATATAGTGTTACGTTTAACTGTGACGAATTAATTGGTACCATAGGAAATCCGACTTTATACGTGAGGTGTCGTATAAGTTGGTGTCGTTATAACCGGGTTCGACTTATATATTCCACACTACTGCCATGCACAACGAAATTTACAGATTTGCGGGTTACTAGTTGACAGGTTAACTCACCTTCGTATAAATTGATGGTTGCAGTGTCGACAAAAATAGAAGACTGAAGTGTGCCTTGTGTATTAATTACAAAGTGCCTACCGTCTCTTTTTAAAACTAAAGTTTCTATACTCACCTATAATTTTACACACTTTCTATGTATTTTAACACACTGTTTATGATGCATACTCTAATAGGCAGTAGGCAAGTGTACCTGACAGGTCGCACACACCAAATATTGATACGTGAATGTTTATATAAAAATGACCTTCTACAGGCATGGAAGCACCAAGCGAACAGGTATACATAGTTATAAAAACAAACCCCAAGGCCAAAATAAATAATAGGAAGGAGATGATTACTGTTTTAGAAGAACTCATGGAATACTGTACACATTAACAGTAAATTAGAGTTATAATGAACATCGGTTTACTTACCTGCGTATAACTGATGGTTCCAGTGCCGAGAAAAATACAAGACTGAGGTGTGCTTTATGTATCAATTATATACTGCGTACCATCGCTGTTTAAAACTACAGCTTTATACTAATCCCATAATTTACACAACTTATGGGTATTGTAACAATTTTTATGACATATACTCTAAGGGAATTGGATCTCAATCCCACATGCAGGTACGCGTTTTATGTATGGCTTCTGATAACGAATAGGTCTGATGAAGGCTTATTTGAAAAGCGAAAACTAGTAACCTGAAGATTTGGAAATTTCGTTGTACATGACGGTGTTTTGAGTTCTGAGTATATATGTTATGGGTGATTTTTAAAGGGGAGTGAAGTCAGTACCAAGACTGCGTTGATTGATTTATTTCGCTTTGGCATGTGAGTTTCCTTCTATCGCAACGTAAATGTCTTAATTTCTTCGCAGAAGGTGCTGTAACCAGGATTTTACTTGCATTTCCTTTACCCTTTGGCTAGATCTGCTTCCTTCAACCTTACACCGCTGTTTTAAGTTTGACTTTTGGCATCACGTTGTATTGTCTATATTAACAAATGTTACTTGTACACCGATCAGACACAACCTTTATTGGTAGACAATACTTCTTGGCATTAACTCTAACGACACATATTTCGACTTATTAAGTCATGATGATTGAGTCGAAAAATGTGTTTTCTTTAGTAGTTCTTGCACTTGATCACACACACACCCACACACTTGGTAGGACTCCTCTGGACGAGCGATCAGCCCGACGCAGGGACCTCTAACTGAAAACACACAACGCCCACAAAAGATAGCCATGCCTCCGGCCCCCCCGACGGGATTCGAACCCGGAATCATACTAAGCGAGCGGCCGTATAACCATGGCTTAGAGCGCGCGGCCAGAAACATATGTCGCAGGAGCTGATGTAACAAGTTCTGTTTACTAGTAAAGGTTGCGTTTGGCGGTATAAAAGCACTATTTGTTCTTGCATGTTGTTTTTCTTCCCTTGGTACTGATCAGGCCCGTGGCCAGTTCCGATACAGAATGACTTCAGGAGTTCTTCTTCGGCCGGTATAAACAAGAGTCACAAACGAATGTGTGAATTTTTCATCCGTTGCCATTCCGACAGCTGTAATGCGCTCGCAGCGGCATGCGCGTGTATTAGGTGCGTCACCGCATGGCGCCAGCCGCAGATTCCCACAGTGGCCCCACTGAAAAGAGCAGTTCATTGTGACATATGGGGCTGTCACAGCGGTGTTGCTGAGGATTCCAGGCTTCTGGGATGATACGCATTGTCGACTGGTAAATGGTTACCGACGATTTACCGCTCGACTCATGTAAGGTTACAGAAAAAGAATTGTCAGCCTTTCAGTTTGTTATGCTTGAACAGAGAGTTTCCAAACTTTGTTCCGAGTTGTGGTGTTGTGGTGACAGTGGGAAGTGACCTAAGGGTAAAAATTGTATCCTGTCTGTCTGTCTGTCTGTCTGTCTGTCTGTCTGTCTGCCTGCCTGCCTGCCTGCCTACCTGTGTACCTATCATCTATCTATCTGTCTGTCTGTCTGTCTGTCTATCTATCTATCTATCTGTCTATCTATCTATCTATCTATCTATCTATCTATCCATCCGTCTATTTATCTGTCTATCCGTCTATTTATCTATCTGTCTGTCTGTCTGTCCGTCCGTCTGTCTGCCTGCCTGCCTGCCTGCATGTGTATCTATCATCTATCTATCTGTCTGTCTGTCTGTCTGTCTGTCTGTCTATCTATCTATCTATCTATCTATCCATCCGTCTATTTATCTGTCTATCCGTCTATTTATCTATCTGTCTGTCTGTCTGTCCGTCTGCCTGCCTGCCTGCCTGCCTGCCTGCCTGCCTGCCTGCCTGTGTATAAATGTATTATTATGTACTGTAATGTACGTATGTATGTACGTATGTATGTATGTAATGTATGTATATATATAATGTATGTATACATGTATGTATGTGTGTGTACGTGTATATGCATGTACGTATGTTTGGGTGTACATATGTGCGTTTGTATATGTGTACTCGTATGTATGTACGCATGTATACATTTAGGTGTATATAAGATGTTTTCCGTGTACTTCGTCCTCTGCAACAAATTCGGTTTACACTTTTGCAGTCAATCCGTTTTCCGGATACTCTTTCCCCGTCGCCTTTTCATCCTCTGTAGGTTCAGCCCCTTCAATTCTTGTTCATCTCCTTCGTCATTTCCGTCTTTTCATAACCTCTTTTCCGATCTCCTATCGACCACCTTGCCTGGAATTGACAAGGGAGTTGTCCAATCTCAAATCGCACTCGGACGAAAACGGAATACAGTTCCAGAGAAGATACGTCGTCACTGAGCGCGTTAGCGTGTGCGATGAAACAATAAAATTCCGGAGAAGATGCGTAGTCACTGAGTGCGTTAGCATATACGATGAAACAATACAGTTCCAGCGAAGATACGGCGTCACTGAGCGCATTAGCGTATGCGATGAAACAGTAATGTTTACTAGGAATGTACTCAATTACGGCTTGCCGCAAATGCTTACTCAATTTCATAGGATTTTGCTCGTCCTCTGCAAGCTACTTGAGTGGATTTGAGTTGTAACACAACACTGCTTCTTCCCCTTCACTCTCTTTTTCTCCATATGTAATTATCTGCTATCATTTGCCCTTCTGTAATTAACATAGCCATATTAAATATCATACGAACCAGTAAGATAAACATCCTGAGTTTTGACGTATACTACTACATTAGGAGAAAGACATTTCCGTAAACTTACTTCTACAGTGCATCTAGCTGTGCGATTTCGTTTTATTTTGTGTTGTAAAAATATATTATCACTTTCAAAGACTACGAATGAGGGACGCTAAACTAGCGACAGACCGTGAATTTAGCGTAACGTTTTAAGATATAAAGTAATGTGCCGTGTGAATATATTGTAGCTTCGTTTGAGTAGAGGGAATGGAATGGGGTCATGGAAACTGGGCTAGATCGATCAGCGACAAGTTCGCATTTGAAGCAAAAACGAAAAAGGATGGAGTAAAACTTTAGTTCTTAATACTGTATTTACAATACGTTTAAATTTGCCTCACCTAGAAATTTGAGCTACGTTGCTCCGTTTCATCTTGTACGTACTGGACCGCTAGCAGACAAATTATGGCCCATTAAAAATTTCAGTATGTCCCTCGCGATTTTCGGGTGGTTTTTGTGCAACATGATTGTTCTGAGTGTTTTATTTCTCGGACATTTTAGAATAGATAAATTACTGTAACAAAATAATACAAATAAAATTGATATATTGACGAATTTTCACGTTTTTAGCTTCTTAGAAACTCCCTTCTTGTATATGTTTACAACAACAAGGGGGCATGATTGTGGTCCGGTACAGATTCGGTGCAACACAGATCAGATCGCTGTCGTGTCTAAGCTAAGAATCAATAATGGCATTACCTCTTCCGTCATATCTGTAAAATATCTAGGGAAATGGATGTTAGCTTTTCAACACTTTTAAAACAGGCGTTCGTCTAGATTATAGAGAGAACTTTTATTTGTACTTCACAGAAAACACATTCTGCACGATTCTGTGTGATACTTATTATGGTATGTCACATTTTGGATTATTTGCTTTTGGACTTTGTTAATCTTCTTGTTTTCAAAATACCAATTAAAACAAAGTTTATGGGAAAAGGACGTTCCCCGTTGTTATGCAAAATAGTGGGGAAAACAAGTATTCAGTTGCAAGTCTTTGCGCTTTTGGAGCGGTGCATGGGATGTCTCCGTTCTGCTGGGATGTGGTGCCGCGTCACTGGCTGATTTCAGCTTCAGAGTATTTATATATTATTTCTTCAATAACATACCAATAACTCCTTTCTCTGCCTCCTTCTAAATGTGCTTTATATCGTTCTAAATTCAGTTTTCTTTTTTAATATACATAAAAATCTAATTTAATCATTAATTCGTAATTGTTGCACTTTTTCCTGTGTTTGGCATTTTAACTTTTGCATAAGTTAGTATTAAACACACAGACTGTAGTCTCTAATAAGTATACTTGTGTTGAGAGTGATTTTGATTTGTTTATACATATTTTTAAGTACCGTACTTTTCTCGGGGCCCTCCCCGTTTCGCAGTCACATGAAGATATACCCAGCACGTTCCGATTACGAATTTCTGCCCACTCCCGTTCTGCAGCGTGAGACTAACTTACGGACATTTTTATTTTCAACATAACATCTTTCTGCATTCTTCTCCATGGAATTTTAGTTTATGAGTTAGATACTCGATTTCTTGTTCCAGTACTCCAACAGATTTATTTGTACACTTCAAATTTTTACGTTCTCTGATGTCACATGCTGAACCTGACACATGCTCCGACACTAGCGCCACTTGTTTCTGTGATGTAGGTCGACACGTTTGGTAACTATGTACTTACTGAATATGTGCGAAATAGGCACTCATGAAACGATACTGAAAGTCTGGCAATATCAGACAAAGTTATAAAATTTGTGGTATACAGTGTTGAAATGTTTAGTACGAGGTGACTGGACATAATGGAGCAAACTGGGACCACAGTAAGTTTATTATAATTGTCTTAATTAGGGTGCCTTCTCTGTTTCTTGCCTCTGCTCCCTATAAATTCTTAACTAATTAAAGAACTTCCGTGAAAATGAGTATCAAAGTAATAAAAGGATGAATATTGCACAACGCTGCTTAGTTACTGCGCAGTCGTAGTCGCAGAGATCTTAGATACGATGCAGTTCCTCGAACCAAATAGAGTTGAACCCGGTTATAACGACATCGGTTTATGTGACACCTCGTCTATAGCGTCAGATGTTTTGTGGTACCAATTAATTCCATACTGTTAACCATAATATTATACTCCTCGGCTAGAACAACACCCGTTTATAACAACACAAAATATTCCGTCTCTTTCATGACGTTGTAACGGAGTTCGACTCTATTGTTTTTCCTAAATACATAAATGAACTTTAATTTTCAATTCTAGTAATACTGTTCCTCAAATTTTCATCTACTGCGTACATCTATATTGTGATATTTATAGAGAAAGGAACCTTATTCAGGGTGAACAGCATGCAGGTCCGCTTCTGCTTGTTTTATAAAATAAAGCTACAAGAAGATTTCTTGCAAGGGATGTTGTAGGGATTTTAGATGAGGATGGAGAGTGGAGACGAAATGAAGAAGGTTAGGACGTACCGCCTTAAGTGAACCGGTTGAGGAGGTGCGCAGCAGGAACACAGGGCCGGGAGCTCGCTCTTACCTGCACCATGAGCAGTAAACACGGTGTACAGACAAAAGATTCAGCCAGACGAATATAATCACAATGATGTGATGACGTCATCACCTCGTGGAATTAATTTATGAACCTTGGCGCAGTGAGAGAGGTGGGCGGTTGTCTTAGCAGAGTGGAGATGCTGGTTCTGTATTTGAACTACTTCACAGTTCACACTTCGCGGAAGAGCAAGCTTATGAGATCAGATTTGTGCAAACCCCACTGGGAGCGCTGGTGTCGAAGCTTCGTATATGACAAATTACTTTCCAAACAGAATGAGCTTATGACGTCATTCTACATTGTGTTGAAATGCAATTAATAATGTCCATCCTAATGTGCTTCATACATTTATTTTCTTGATGTCCCGCTACGTGACGCTGTCCGTTGTTGGCTACATAAAGATTAAGTCGTCTGTTTCTAATGGCGTAATCTGCATTATGAACGGATCGAAGGCTCCTTTTGTCCACCGCTGTAGCAATGAGTCTTTAATTTCCTGCTTTTGCCTTAGTTTGAAGTACTTCCCCCCACGACCTTCCTTCATTTTATAATGCTTTTCACACGTCTGTCTCTGTCTATAGAAACGAAGGAGAACTCACCTTTTATTGTGAGAGCATGCCTACTAGCTAAATTTTAAAACCAATATTACACAAGAGGATCTTTTGTCGTCTTTGTTAACGCTGCAGTGAGCACGTATTGCTGAAATTGTGCAATCAACATCCACTATCTTTGCAGAACTCTATAAGAACGATATCGATCTCGCTGAAAACCTCATTTCCTGTAGAGAAAGTCTTCATGTGATTAGGGCAACGGGATGCTTCACTGAAGCCGCAATCTGAAGGAGAAAACTGGGGGTATAGAGGAGGAACCAGAACCACCCCACTTGTCACTCCTCTGCTCGCTGATTCAGGAGCTTGAAACTGAGGCAGATGTGTGGCTCTTTGGAGTAAAATGGCGTCACGCCTGTCCGTGCATGACTTCGTTACGTGTTCCGAAAATTAAAAAAAAAATGATTCCAGAATTCGGATTTCGAAAAAAAAATATTTGAACCTAAAATGGCTAGAAAGACGAGATGGAGACATTAAGCGATGAATATTTTTCACTCATTGTTGTTACGGTTACTACGTTAGAAAGTATGAGATGAGTGGGACTTGCAGCATGCGTTGGGAAGTGAGAAACATATAAAGAATTCAGTTAGGAAAATTTAAGGGAGAGGCTTTTGGAAGGCGCAGTAATAAAGACTTCAATAAAACAAAACTACTGTATCCTTTGAAAACAAATTGTATTTTAGTGGTATAAAACCCGGCTACATATACACGTTTTATACCGCTAAAATAGAAGTTGTGATTAACCTTTTAAAGGCCTAGCGGTAACTTTACGTACCACCAAGTTTAACATTAAAAAATTCTACGTGGTGCCCACATTGCGTTTATGTGTTTTGTACGGATCTCAGAACAAGCAGCAACTTTTGCCTTATAAAACATTAAGAGACTGATTTGTATAACCGAAGTGGAGAGTGTTTACAGCGCGGTACACTCTGAGTCCTTACATAAAACAGATACGCTTCGTCTTTAACCTTTTAAAGCCTAGCGGTAACTTTACGTACCACCAGGTTTAACATTTAAAAATTCTACGTGGTGCCCACATTGCGTTTATGTGTTTTGTGTGGATCTCAGAACAAACAGCAACTTATGCCTTATGAAACATTAAGAGACTGATTTGTATAACCGAAGTGGAGAGTGTTTACAGCGCGGTACGCACTGAGTCCTTATATAAAACAGATACGCTTCGTCTTTAAGGGGTTAACGGATAAAATATTTGGTTTTGGTGTTAAAAACAGAGCCGGTTGGATGACCTTCAGGATAGAGACTTCTATACAAGCAGCTTCGTACTTGTGCTGGAGAGGTCGTTATTGGCAGAAGAATAAGATTCGAACTCAGGTCCGTTTATGTGGAATTCGTTGTGGAAGAAGTGACACGAGGAAGTGTTTTTCTCCGACGACTTCGGTTTTCCTGTGTCAGTGTTGTTCCACAGATGCTGTACGGTCTTTACACCTTTAAGAACGAAACTTAACCTGTTTTATTTAAAGAACCAGGTCGTTCCGCACAGGAAACACTGTTCATCTCGGTTACAAAAACCAATCAGTTAATGTTGTGTAGGGCAAAAAGTCACTCTTCTGATGTACATACAAAACACATAAAAGCACTTTGCGGACAGAATGTGGAACTGCTGAAGTTTAAACGCGGTGAAAGGTAGAGTAACCCTTAGGCTTTGGAAGGTCAAGCATCGCATTCCATTTAGCTAAAAATAATTCAATTTACATTGCAAAAATTGCTACTACCATGCACGTATAATTGATTTAGAAACTTGTATGAAAGATGACTGAAGTTGTTTGGGCCAGCTTTTTTTCCTTTTCTGTGTAATGTAGCTTAAAACCGAGGTACACCTACAAGAATTTTGATGCGTAATCCGTAGAAGTCAGAAGTGTGAAGTATTGGGTGCATAAGTCCCGGGTTTGGGCACTTTGTCAGTTAAGCCCGTAGTGAAATATGAGCCTCAGACGCTTGAAGCAAAATGCGTAGTTGTAGCAGTGACCACTTTTATAACAAAAGCTGCATTTACTTTCCTACCGAAAGGGGCCTTTATCGATATTGAATATTTCTTCAAAACTCTGTTACCTTTATGTACAGCATAAAATTTTATAATTCTAAAACATGTAGCCCTAACGCCACAACACCTTCACGAGTTTACAAGGCGGCCGTATTAGAATTACTGTCAGTAGCGTATAAAAATATCTAATATGGAGTGGCCTGTAATGATACGGTTTTATGAAGGGAACTTTATTGTGTAGACGCGCGCATGCGTGCCATGTGATGATATAAGCCTGCTTCGCCTTCTAAGCTGCGTGTAGTGGGAGTAAGGTAATAAAATGGTAGTAAATAAGTTGCCAACGCATTGATGTGTAGTTCCTTCCTGTTAACACGTATATCCTGTGATTTAAGTTTACATGATGTAAGTAATTTAGAGCTAAGCAGATAATATTTACAAGAACAGTATGTCAGGTGCGGATCCAGAATTTTTCCTGGGGGAAGGGGGAGGAGGGGGAAGGCGGCTGACCCTGCACTTACTAATGGATAACTCCCACCACAACGAAGCCATTCGGCCTGAAATTCCATCCCGCCGGAATGACCCTATTAAAAGCCATTAGTTTTACTTGGTCCCTCCTGACGAGTGTATTATGAATAAAGTGAGAATGTTTTCTATGTGAAATAATGGACCACAAATAAAATGAATAACTGCTATGTCAAACAGGAATGTTTTGGTTACGCCGATATAGGAAGACGACTGGGAAGGACGGACGGACTGTTTCAGTGGTTAGTCGCATAAGCGTATCTTGGCTAATAACATTGGGGGGACAAAATTGACCATGAATATGAGGAACTTTATTTTACAAAGGAGTCAGATTTGAAAGAGGGCAAAATTGGTTCCATAAAGCGCAAATTTTTCATTTTCTTTTTTTATTTTTTGTTCTCCATTATTAAATTCAATAACCAAAAAAACTATTCCTAGATTGAAAAAATATTGTGGCGGGGGCATTTGCCCCCTTGCCCCCCCCAAGTTACGCCTATGGTTTGTCGTATAAACATTATTGGCTTTGAGGTATGACACTGTGAAATAACCGGACTGCTTCTCTAAAAAACACGTGGGCTTTATACTACATTTCCACTAACCTTCATGTATTGCGATCGCCTTTAGAGTACTCAGCTTCTGGCTTTATGTACGCTTTCAGACGTTCCTGCGGTGACGGAAGATTTTGCTGCAAATCATTTCCTAAAGATCTTTAACTGACGTTCTGACGTTACATTAAGTATCTTTGAATGTTTCAATATAAGGCCCTTTCGTTACAATTTTCAGGAATATTAAAAATGTACACGCGTCAAATTCAACAGTTACTGTGAGCGTTCAAGGACTGATGTAAAAATTATTTCATCAGAACCATTTTTGCTGTGAAAACGCAATTGTGTGATATGAAATCCGGTCAAAAATGTCGTTTGCTGTAAGGGCTGTGGTATAAACTTGGAAAGCTTTGATATGCGAAGTTATGATGACTCCAATGCATAATGCGCGTACCAAATTTCGTCAGAATCGGATATTTGGTTTCAAATATCAGAGGACGACAAACAGAAGAGCCCACAGACAGCGCAGAGATCTCAAAAGACCAATTTTGCTTAGACTTTATTAGCTCCTTTGTCGTATTTATGTCTGTGTATGTGTATGTGTGTATGTATTTATGTACAGTGCACTCTCGATTATCTGGAGTAATGCTGGGGGAAGGGGCTGAACGGGTAATTTAGAAACACGGATAATCCAAAACATATACTTTTATTGAGCCACGAGCAAAAAATAGAATTTTGATTTATTTATTATGTGCATAATGCATACGTAGCATATACTTAATGTTTACTTAAACAGTCCGATGTTTTTATTTGTGTCGAGGATTTTGTTCGAGCCCTCGGTGCTAGATCGCAGTATTTCATACCTTCGTCATTAGTCATAAGCAACTTACAATCGTGCACGGATAATCCGTAAACCGGATAATACGAGCACGGATTATCGAGAGTGCACTGTGTGTGTGTGTGTGTTTGTGTGTATGCGCGCGCGAGCGTGTGTGTGTATGCGTATGTGTGTGTTAGCGTGTGTGTATGTGTATGTGTGTGTTAGCGTGTGTGTATGTGTATGTGTGTGGGTAATAGCAAGACTGTAGCGGTGTCTTAGGAAGGGACTGCAAGTCAGCCAATGTCACGCAGATTGGGTACCATTTATGGAGTACACTGTAATTCTTAGACAATAGTGTAACGTGAGAAATATCACTGATGCGTAATTGGACTTTTTCCGTCGTCACAGAATACAGACACTATCTTTCAAAAGCAAACTGCTTTCGTCCTTAGATGAAGGATGGAAAAATTCCAAGTACACATCAGTGATATTTTAGCATTTATACAACTTGTTACACACACTAGCCCAATTGTTTTATACAAGTAATTTCGCCAGATTTGAAGTTCTGATAGAAAGTCGAGTCTTATAGGATATTACGCCGTGAAATAGTTACCACAAGTTCAATGGAACTTATTGTCTCCAAATTCTGAAATCTCTGACTCTGAAGATGGTGGCTCTACCCACCTCCGAAACCTTGGGTCACATACCAGCATATTACAGTCTTCATGAACGGCTTTCTTTTACAACCGTGAAGTTTTATAGAGCAAGTCTTCCCTCAGCAATGAACTGTAACAAGATAACAGCACACAATCCGAAAACCTTTGCATGCTTGCGAAAGACGTCAAAGTCTTCAGACGGATAGTATCGCAACGAAGTCTGTGTTAAAAAATAGTCTTATTTTGACATGTCTTACTAAGACAATCACAATTTGTGCTATCAGACCAGTGATACAAAACAAGTAAATACAATATATAATACGGCGACAGACCATCCAGAAACTAGATTCCTCGCGTGCTTTCTACACTGCTTTAGTTTGCTTAATCCAACACTTTAATAGAGACTGAAATCTGAGCGTAAATATAATGGATGATTTGCTCTAAATCTAATAATGAAGATGCCAGCTGAGCTCTCGAGCCAGGTGGCAGGTGTTCATTTCACCCACTCACATTCTTTCTAGCTGCACGATCAATACATGAAACTACTTTTTCCTCTGACTGGCTGTTGTACACTTTATTTCCCGCAAATGCTTACCCGCCACACTGTATCCATAAAGGTGACGCGGAATTTCGGGAAGTCTTCAAACTTAATGTGTCATGTATAGGTTTCGTGTTGTCTGACAAGTCAGCTTCACCTGACGGCGGGCAATGCAGCGCTTGCCGCTATTCCGTTTTGCCGTGAGTCGAGGCCAGTCAGTTTTTGTTTAATATATTGCAGGTGATACTTTTTTTTAATCGGCTTGTTTTAAATGCTATAAATATTCCCTTTTCTTTTCCAGACACGAGACAAATCTAAAAAAATTTACTCACTGCACGTCGAAATATTATCAGTTAAACGAATCGACAGGAAGTGAGTAATGACAGTGGTCAAATAAAATAATATACCGATACTTTGTACTAATGTCTATGCGCCCACAGAATCTGGACCATTTGGTTGTCAAGTTGTGATTAATGGCTCAGTTCGGTCAGTATCACTTTAATCTTGAAAATTAACGGATGATTATGAAAAATTACTGCTGATTGGACGTGGCAGGTCAGGGCATAAAGAGATGATCGGCAGTTAATTATCCTGTGATTCTATACGAAAGGTGTGGCATCGTAGTAGTAGGAAAGTGAAGCTGAATTTGTCGTTATTTCGTGTATGCTGTACCTCAGACTGAGTCCGTACATTTTTATTAATAAAAATTTGCTTGGAATGAGCAAACAATTGAGTTACGGCCCGTAGGTAAGAGCGATGTCGGGATATGACAGTAGGACTTAGCGCTAAAAACACACCGAACTAAGTAACTACCTTCCTTCCTTCCTTCCTTCCTTCCTTCCTTCCTTCCTTCCTTCCTTCTTGGAGTAGAGTCCCTTTTGAGAACCTGATATTTTCTCATGTAGTCAAGAAATTTCTGACTCAAATATTATGCACATTTAACTTTACCCCATTCGTGCTACATATCCACATATTTTCCTCCTTCGTGTTTAGCTTAATAATATTTGGAGAAGTGTACAAATTATAAAGCTCTTCATTAGATATTTTCCGGTGGGGACGAAATTTTCTGCAACCGTCCAGACCGTTCCTGGGGCCCACCCAGGCTCTGCACAATTGGTACCGGCTCTCTCTCCCGGGCGTAAAGTGGCCGGGTCGTGGCGTTAACCACCCCCCCCCCTCCCCCCCAGAACCGAGGTTAAAGAAAGGAAATTTACATTACTTATACCATAACATCTGGTAAAACGCCTTGCAGTCGTTTTGCTACTTTACGCTAGCGTTGCTGCATTTGTTATTACAGGCTTACATTTTAACGTGCCACATTCGTGCTGTCAGGACTACGGCAGAGTTGAAGATCATAATAGCATAGCAACGTTTGTTCATTTATGGGCATAATTCCATTTTATATCGCAAAACACCGCATAGTAGCAAGTAACAGTGTTTTAATACAGTCAGCAATATGCTTACAGTAAGTTTGAGCTAGAGTTCTGCAGACAACAGGGGCCTGTATTATACGGGAATCCTAATGTGAAACCATAGAGTTGTTTTCTTCAGAAATAAATCAAAATAATGTGTGTTATATCAACACAAATAGTAAAGCTAGAAACTGCATACACTTAAGTCTGATACGTAACAGATTGCAATGCTCAGCATCTAGATGAATATCTTTTTTGCAATATTTACCCACTTATAGGAGCCTAAGGATACGACCGAATTAAAACACGGGATTTCCATCAAATAATTCAGGTATTTCAAATTTATAAATATTCATCGAATATTGTAACATCCCATTCAATATATAGGCCTACTTACCTGTTTTATATGTATAGTATTTTATGTAAATGTTCTGTATATAAAAGTACAATTATACGTTTTCGTGTGGCTGTGAAATTTATTCTCCAAGACGGGGAATACAGGTTGAAAGAAACTGTCGAAAACGTATTTGCATCTCAGAAAATTGCATAAGAAGAAGTTCATGGCGTGTAGAATCAATTTATTGCCGATCCCAGTGGCCGCGCTCTCCAAGGCGTGGGTCTGCGAACGTTCGATTGCTAGGATTGTGGGTTCGAATGCCACCGGGCGCGTGGATGTCTGTCTCTTTTGAGTGTTCAGTGTTGTCAGGTAGAGGTCTGTGCGTCAGGCTGATCACTCGTCCAGGGGAGTCCTACAGAGTGCAGTGTGTCTGAGTTTGATCCTGAAGCTTCGATAATGAGGAGGCCCTGGCCCAATAGTGGCTGTTGCGCCATGGGGAGAGAAAGTATTAATTTATTAATGTGAGACAAACCCATAAATTCGGAGGCCATGGATGTCTGTCTGTTGTCAGTGTTGTGTGTTGTCAGGTAAAGGTCTCTGCGACGAGCCGATCTCTCGTTCAGAGGAGTCCTACCATGTGTGTTGTTCCTTGTGTGTGAACTCGAAACCTCAACAGTGAGGCGGCCTAGGCCCTAGTAGGGTTGTTGCACCATTGAAAAAAAACATAAATTAGAAGTTAATGCAATTAGAAGTGTTAATTGGCGCAGAAAACTGTGTTCTTGTGAGAAGCATGGGCAAGTGACAAACACAAAAGTAATAATATTCTGGTTAGCGTATTCCAAGTCACGCAAACACCTAAGCGACCTAAGCATCGATGGTAAAATAATAGTGCCTGGAAATATATCAGGTGGTACGTAGCCCTGAATAGGAATTAATGGCCAACTCTTTTGTATGGTGTGACGAACTTTCGTGTTCACTGTGTTAAGTTACTATGAATTGCTCACTGAAAGAGCGTGCAAAACAGAAAAGTAAGGACTCGTACAGCGCTGGAAGTGGAGCCGGAATTGCCCAGTCAGTATAGAGGCTACTCTGCGGGCTGGATATCCGAGCAGTCCTAGTTCAATTCCTGGCAAGGGTAAGAGATTTATTCTCCGTAATGCCCAAAAGGCTCTGGGTCCCATCCAGCCTCCTAGTTAATGGGCAACGGGAGCCCTTCACCTGGGTGTAAAGCTGTTTCGGTATGAAACTGACCACGTATCTCAACCTAGTGTTGAGATTAAGATGGAATGCAGCTACGCCTCCCTTCCCCATTATTCCTTCATGATGTGCAAAGGGACAATTTTAAGAGCTGGAAATAAAATTTTCAAAAAGTGAAATTATAATGGGACAGTTTTATTTCTTCGCCTTGGTGCAGGCACTTATTTTATGTGCCGTCGGTCTTGACATTGCAGAAGCTCGACAAATGCGCTTCCACTGCTGTGAACAATTTGGCTTTCTCCGGATAACATTTGCCGTCTCTTCAGGGAGGAGTCGCATTCATAGTGGAAGTACAAGATTATTCCATCGTTGTGTAACGCAGGGGCAGCTAGAGAATTATACATCTGAAAGCGAGGCGTCTCAGGATGTGCCTTTGTTACTTCGTGAAGTAAGGTGCGACAGTGGCGAAGAAGCTGTGTGAAACAGAGGAGTGAGAGATTGACGAGTTTCATCTAAGGGGAAGGAGGTAGGGAGTGCTTGTGTTAAAAGGGTGATGCAGAGCGGATTTTCACGTAGAATAGCTGGGCAAACCTTCGGTAAGCCCAAAGCGAAAGCACTGAATTATAGTTCCGTGTCTGAAAACTCAGAACAGTGCATTGACAAATCACCACGCCCGTTACTGCTGCTGTGCTAACGCTGTCCTGTTGAATGAGGACAGCAAGCAAGCTAATTCGATTGCCAGTTTGATTCCAACTGTGATAACTATGTCTGCTTTGTTTTCAGTTTGGCGTCATGTGTACAGTACGTATAATGCCATGTAAACATTTTCTGTATTTTGGCGTGTCTCACTTTCCGTGTTAGTACATGACGGAAGAAGTTTATTTCGGATGTAATGTTGGCAGCAATGAAAATCATGATAGATATAAATTATATTTGCTCCCCTCATTTGTAGAGGCTGGATTTTCATTACTTTCATGATATTTGAGGTAGAAAAATCCTGTAGCCTTCCCCAAATAAAGTAGAACAACGACGACGACAACAAGAACAAGAACAACAACAGAAATAATGACAAACAGTAACATGAATATTTCTATCGTCGGGAGTGTAATAGCCTAAGTTTGGTGCTCTCACCCGAACTAACCAGTGCCATACCTCTGGCGACCGTTATCGTTGTGACGGCTATGAGAAAAATATATCACACTTTGTAACATGTTTGCAGTTTCGAACAATGAAAAGCAGAAGTCAGTTCAAGTATCATATACGCACCAGAATAGCACGCCAGCCCGTTATGTGATTCTTTCGTTATAAACTTACGTTACTGAAATATGCCTTGGCAGTTTCATTTGTACTATAGGATAACGTGCTTACGAATTATGCTTGGAACTTATTGTATTGCTAAATCCCAACATGGTGACCGTCAACTCCTCCGGCAGGGCAGTAACGTCATGCGAATCAACACGACGTCGTATGTCAAAAGCCTTGAATCTTCAACTAATATTCTCTTAAATGCCTGCATCAAGGAGGAAACGTTCATGATTACGTAGTCTATCTTACGGCAGGCCCATAGCCGCCTCAAAAAGGGGTTCTCCAGACAGCGCGATGTAGTATTCCTCTCTCAGTTTCCAGTATCTCCCCCTTTTCCTTGAGGTCATACAGTAGCTACTTACGTCTTCTTCATCGCTTCCCGTCACACACCAAAAATCACAGTTTATTTTAACCTTTTAACGCCTAGAGGTAACTTTACATACTACCAGGTTTAACTTTAAAAAATTCTGCGTGGTGCCCACATTGCGTTTATGTGTTTTGTACGGATCTCAGAACAAACAGCAACTTTTGCCTTATAACACATTGAGAGATTAGTTTTTATAACCGAAGTGTAGAGTGTTTACAGCGCGGTACGCACTGAGCCCTTATATAAAACAGATACGTTTCGTCTTTAGAGGGTTAAATCGCTGGAAAGATCTGCTTCTTTTATTTGTGATTTATTTAACAAATCTTTTAGTATCCCAAAGTATGGAGCATCATCACATGGCTTGGTGTTTGTTGAACATTGAACTTTAAGGGTGTGGAAGGAAGTGGGCGTGACCTGTTTTCAGGTATTACTCCGGCACTCGCCTGGAGGGACTGAGTAAAACTACGAAGATAGGTATTTGGTATCCCGTTCGATATAAGAACTAGTCAGTTCGCGAACACGCCGCCTTAGCCAGTTCCATTCTTTGTTCTTTATTCTCACAAGTGTTTATAATGCATTATAATTTATTCGTCATATCAGATTGTTTTAAAGCTTATACAGGCAGAAGATTCGTATCTTATTTTTTCAGTTCCATTGTTAATATGAAGCGCAGCAAAAGAATAACTGTTTTAAATGAAGTGAAAAATCTGCACCATTTTGTACTTTCCGCTCCGCTTTTCATCATCGCGGTAAAAAAAAAATACGTACCATACCAGACGGTCCTATCTCGGTTAGGAATATTAAACGCGTTAACAGACCGATTTGACTTCCTTTCCGTCCGTTTCCTATGTATTGTCTTTTTTTACGTAAGGTAAGAGATTAAGAAGGTAATATTTAAATCCGTATGCCACTTTATATTAAGACCCATTGTTGCTACTAGCTGATACTATAGATTTACAGTATTTACAGTATTATATTGGTGATAGGGGCCGGGATAGCGTATCCCGGTAGCGCAAGATTTGCAACACCCACCCAAACTGGCCCCACAGCCCACCCAGCCTCCTGCACAATGAGTACCGCAGGTCTTTCCCTGGGGTAAAGCAGCCGGGGCATGGCATTTACCTCTTACACTCATCTAGCGCTTCGGTTAAAGAAAGAGTAGAGCTGTACCTCCACTCCCCCTCTAGGCCTTCACGGCCTGTTATATTATCTTCGCGATACGGCCAACTTAATGGTAATGTAATGGCTATTAATACGTGTATAGAGCATGTAATGTGTATTACGATAAGTACATGGGGAGTAACATGTGTTATATGACAAGTGGTGCGCACAGTACAGACATACATGCATACAATTCGGACACGCTGTCTTGATGCCACATGATAAATCTAAAGGACGTTTTTGCGATGTTGTCTAAAATCATTATGCATTACGTTTCAAACATTTAGTGACAAGGATATATTATTGTCATCACTGTGGCACTTTCAACTATAATTTTATAAATGTGTTCTTTAAATATCACGTTCCGAAAATACGACGTTTAGGGAGAGTTTCTGTTTGGATTCTCAAATAAAACAGGACACAGTCTCTTCGTTTGGGGTCATTCGGTAAGGGTACTTTGTGGACTATCTTCATGATATGCCGCTGCATCACTGGGTTATCGGAATCCGACGACGTTTTGAAGAGATTGTGCCTTCAAAACGTCTGGAAGCGGTTACCAACTGACGTGTCGTCATATCCAAGGAATCCTTGACCTGAACACCGTGAAACCCTCAAGACTGACAAATCCGATCTCCTTCAGTAGGCTTACTGGTAAAACCAGTCATAAAAATGCGAAATTCTGGGCCAAAATCTTCAGTAAGATCAGAAGGGCCATTTCTTTCAACCTCTGTACCCAGAAGTTCGGAACAGCTTTTCGTAATGGGCCTAACCGAGTGAGTTTCCCTTGCTCTTTTCCCTGAGAACCGGGACCAGAATGTTTTGTGTAATTTTTCTTTTGCATGCGGGAAGATGGACAAAGTGCAGGTCCGTTCCAAACCTCAGGCCATTAGTCGCCGGCCGTTCATCACGAAGGCACGGATTCAACCCCAGCTCAGTTCCTATGGGATTTATGGTAGGTAAAGTGGCACTGGGACAGGTTTTCCTCGGAGTACTTCCGTTTTACCCTGTCTTTATCATCCCGTCACTCTTCTGTATCTAACCTCACTCAACTGTCATTGGCCGCATAAAATCTTAACTTCAAGCATCGTTAGATAGNGTGTGTTACGATTGATGATAAAACTCTCTTTGTGCATTTGTTGGTGATTAGTGTTTTGTATAATACAGTGCACGGACATGAAACACATTAAATTTAATCACGTCAATAGTTTATTATCTCATTTTTCGGAACCTCAGCACAAGAACTGAACTACATACCGTGGCCGGTTACAATACAGTAGGTAAGTTTCATCGGTAAGGAACCTATGCTAGATTACTGTTGGTTTACGTCGGTTTTCTGAGTCAGTCCAGGCTTGGTTATTGCCTTAAAATAGGTCACGAATATTTCCTTAACCAGTATACATTACTCGCCGTCTTTTCTCCTTCGGTACTAAAACACTTGTGGAGTTCAAACGTCACCGTTAAATAATGACTAAGTATTGTGTGAAAATCATAGGCGTTAAAACACAACACCTTAAATATTTATTTGCCAGTTTCTGCTGTCAGCGTCAAATAATGTGGCCTTAGGACGTTGTGTGAGTGATGAACCGGAAACGATGTGGGAGATAGCGGTCGTGGTGAGCTGAATTCAAGTGCTTCCATGGCATTTACCTCCAGGAGAGAGGGAAACCAGAAGAGACGAGAATTGGGACATTTTTGTCCCGACGGAAATTCGAACCCTTACACTTTCCAAGTATAAACCAAAACTCTTATTGTTTGAGCCAACTTGCTCCACTTTCGTGAGGTACAGTAAGCAACTAAATCAAGTTTAATATGTTTAATCACTGTTTACCAGCGTTGGTTTGGAAAGTAAACCGTCCCCTGAAGTTACTTAGATTTAATTGCCAGGGAATTAAACTTTGATTACAGTAGACCTCCACTTAACTTGCGAAAACAGAACCTATTAACAGCGCGGTTACGTTGGGAATCCTTTTAATACAAAGGCACATTTTCTATTTAAAGGAACAAATTAAGTAAACTGGAGAAGTTCAATGTAAGATATTACGTATTATTTTGTAAACATAGGCCTGGGAATTTTTTTAAAATTGAAGACTAGCAATCTGATGTAAAATTGAACCAAAATATTTTGTCCTTCACATGCGAAATTTTGAGGTTTTCCGAACATGTATTCGAGCAGCTAGCGATATCTGTCGGATCTACGCGTTTATGGTGGACTGCCACAGGCGCCTTTCTGAAGTACAACATAGCCTGACTTTTTTATGGGGAAGATTCGCTAGCAAAACATCCTCACCGTCACTTATTTCTAATCAACAGCACGGAAGCTACCAGTTTCTCCAAAGATGTGTGACTCGCTCACCTTGGCGTCAAATCTGGGATTGTCGAATAAAGCTACAAGAAACCATTCTCACATGGAAAAGTACGTTATATTGTCGGTTTCATATCCCTCCGGTTGCACTGAAAACTAAAAGTTTAAAGAAATAATACACTGTAAAAGCAGCAACACGTATGTTACAGAATATCGCTGAAGTGGTATGTGATTTTCAAACACAACTTTTAAACCTAAAATATGTCTAGCCTAATATTTATTGCTTAGCGGATCAAAGGGGCATGCACTTGCTAATTATATTTTTACCTATTTTATAAAACACATTACACTAAATTATTTTTCATGGCCGGTTCTTGTGGCCGTGCGGCGTAAGGCGTAGGTCTGAAGCCGCTTGATTGCTGGAATCGCGGGTCTGAAACCCGCTGAGAACATGGGTGTTCGTTTGTCGTGTTTGTTGTCTGTTGTGTAGGTAGCGGCCTCTGCGACGAACTGATCACTCGTTCAGATGATTTCTACCGGGTGTGTGTGTGTCTAATTGTGTGTGATCTAGAAACCTCAAAACGAGGCGGTCTAGGCCCGATTTGGGCTGTTGTGCCATAGAAAGAAAAAACCCTTATTTTTCGTAGTAGTGTCTTCAACAGGAATTTTACTTTTTCTGGAACAGCTCAATCTTACTCTAAAAGCGTCCTCTGTTTAAGAATTATTTTAGGAATGGTGGAGTATATTATACGTCTCTCGAAGCATAAACTAGTCCCTATGTTTCTATGTCCTTCCCTCAACAACGGCAGGGTCTAGAGTATAATGATTTCACGTTGTCCTATCTCGGCCCTAGCAACAACGTGTCTATTTGGGGAGGAACTCTCTTCTTGCTTAATTAATTTAGAGCCCAAACGAGTGAACACCGGCAGTGTCATTGGCGTGTAAATCATTCGATTGTTCGCATGGATTGTTCTGCTGATGGCTGGGAACGCTCGATAGATGGGTCATTCTTATGTCCGTGTAGGTATTTAGATCACCACATGTCCGTCAACCACATTTGTGAAAGCTCACGTACGAAGGTTGGTCAGAAATAAATCTAAAAAGGATACTTTTAGATTCCTTCAACTTTAACAAGAAAAATAAACTAGTAAATATAGGATATCTCTTAAACACAACTTATGCTTTGATTCATTTATTGAGTTATTGCATGCGAACACAACGGGACGTCACGTG
The DNA here is from genome assembly GCA_013340265.1 of Coptotermes formosanus. Lineage (NCBI taxonomy): Eukaryota > Metazoa > Arthropoda > Insecta > Blattodea > Rhinotermitidae > Coptotermes > Coptotermes formosanus. Next base: position 4,110,185 of record BLKM01002183.1, read on the forward strand.
AATCTAATATGAAGAGCGCGGATTTAATTGTGCTGTTATCCCACTACCTTTCCACATGATGTCTTACACTACTGATGTATTGGTGACGTGGTGGGAAGAGCTTTTCTATTACCTCTTAAGAGCCCGTGCCCTCTGTTACCCGCTCGAATCACGGCTCCCCCCCCCCCCCCATCTTGCGAACATCTTTAAATAAATAGTCGCCAATATTTTGCTTCAGCGCTGGAAAAGGATGATAATCGCTCGACGACAGGTTCCCCCATTATAACCGCAGTCGCTGTAGGTTCTTTAAGCACGAAATTGCGCGCCAATTACACTTAACTTACTTCGTGGCCTATCCTCGTCCTATTATGTTGAAATTCGAGTGTTTCTTGTCATTGTGGCAGTAACAAGATAATGATAAATTCTCAAGAGACTGTTGGACAGTTCTTTCCCAGTAAATGTAAGAGCTAGATAAAGTACAATATAGCAGTTAGAATTAAATTTAGAAGCTTTTTGAATTTTAGGAATTCGTGCTTCCGTGAACATGGCAGACTGCCTGCAGTACGAAGCTGATTTGGCTAACAATGAATATCTTAACATTCATTTAGTGTATGGAAAAGCAAGAATTTATAGAACGGCGTCGAGGGTGATGTAATTAGCATTGTTATAATAATGTAATAATGAAATACAATACACGTGTATCGTATTTTTCACGGACATTGTATGGGTAGTTACGGTTGATTATAAATTTTAAATTTTTATTTGATTCTAATTAGTATTTGTTGTTGTAGTAATGTCACAATTAAAGTTTTCCACATTAAATTGAATTAAGGGTTTACTTGGAACTTACGCTTTTCGCAGTCCAATTGATAGCACATAAAATCACTGCAGCGAGTATTAACTGCCGTTTCATTGAAATTTATAATTAGACTTCTGTATATACAAGTTAAAATTCTGTGAATTCCTCGATTAAATTATAAAAATATTGCGAATAATAAAGTGTTACACAATACGAATAAAAATTTGTTCCAAAAAATAAAACTCTTAAATGCTGTAACATTTCACATACTATATGCATAAGTATGTGCTTGAGACAGGTAATAAATGTTGAGAAATTTAAAAATTCTGGACGGGAACCATAGATTGTAGAGTATTATATAGTTAGTTACGTTATTGTTCTTACATATATTAATTTTTATTTTAAGTGTTCTTCATTAGATTAGGAATATTGTCCTTGGACATAACGTAATTTAAAATGCACTTGCAATTAATATTTCGCTTATAAAGTTCAATTAAATCTTCGATTCCTTAAAAAATTCAGTGGTGAGTGGTCAGCTTTAAGTCGCGACCACTGTACGGCCAGAACTTATTCAATGTGAGAATGGGTGGCCACCAGACTTTCTCTGGGCGCTTTGGGGGAGATAAAAATCTCTTTTCTCTGCCATGAATCGGAACACGGTTTCTCGTTCATATGTGCTTTATAATTAGCCCACGTAAAGTGTATATTTTGCACGTTACTTTTACATCTTGACTCACTAAACCAGCAACTATATGCGTCACTTCATTTGCTAGTTAATCCTGTAAGCTCAATGGTTTCTTCACAAGTGATCAGCTGTAACTTTCAAGAACTCTTAATTTTGCTCACACAGTACATTTTTGTGTTTTATATGGACGTCGGGACAATAAGTGATTATTTCCCTATACAGTACTGACTGATTGGTTTTTATAACCAAAGCTGGGCCTGTTTACTGCGCGGTACGAACTGAATATTTAATTGTATTTCATGTTACTCTTGATTTCAGGTTTCTGCCGCCGTGTAAAAGAAATATTCGATCTTCTTCGATGTTACGCAGCGTATATTAGTAGTTAAGTTAACGACGTTTCGGTGCAAGATATCAGTCCCATCTTCAAGGGTCAAGCAGTCTTGGACTGCTTGACCCTTGAAGAGGGGGCTGATAGCTTCTCCTGTAACGTCGGTAAATAATTTACAACGTACGCCGCTGGGTAACATCCCAGAAGAGCGAAGATCTCATGTCAATCTCAGTGTTTAAGAGGCTTAATGGCACATCTAAACCTACCCCAAATCGACATAAGGTTCCCTTTTTCTTACTCCATTTACCTTAATTAACTCTTTGTATCAGATTTCATCGTCTTACACCTCCAGAGGGCACTATAATGAATGAACACTAACGTATATTTAGGCAGGATGGACTCCGCTTTCCGTTGGAAAAGCTAGCGTAATAACAACAGCTGCGAAACTCTTGCACATCTTAACAAAAAATGAACTTCACCATTCACGTATTCGTCCCCTCATCCTTCAGCCTAAGTACGTATCTCTCTTTACGTTACTTTATGTTATTAACTCAGCTAACGACTGATTTGTCTGATTTTATTCCTACCAACATGTCTGTTGATGCATGCCAATTACCTGTCTTTCTTTCTGCTTCTAAAGCGCAGAAAACCGACGAACGAAAGCTTGACTCTTAATAAAGATGAATTCGCTGCGCCTCCTGGACGACTTTGTGTGGGCAGCTACTCATTAACTCCATACAGCATGTTTCTGCTTGAGAAACTAGTAGGTCCTCAGATGTTCAAGAAATTGCCCTATTTTATGGAATTTGGAAGTTCTTTACCGCGTTCAGAAAGGCCAACCACTGGTTACCATCCTCAGATACATGAACGGAGTCCACAAATTCCCATTTTTTTAAAAATCTATTTCCGTGTTGACCTGCTGTCTATGCCTAGGCGCTTCATCTGTTCTCTTTTTCTCTCTCTTGCGTGCCATGTGCCCCACCCATCTATTTCTCCTTGATTTGACTATCCTAGTAGCACTTGGCAGGAGTACAAATCGCAGAGGTCCTCATTATGAACTTCTTTCCTGCCTCATGCTACGTTCTCTGTCTTAGATCCAAATACTCTTCGCCCAGTTTTGGATCACTCTCATCTTGTTTCTTGTAATGAAAGAAATTTCAGAGCTATACAAGTTACAGGCGGTTTTAGAATTTTGTGTGTTTTGGTCTTTACTCTTTTAAATAGCAGACGTGAAGACTAGCTCTTCCCGCAAGTGGGGTGTTCTTAATTTCTTTGTGAATGCAATGTAACTTAAATTTTAGTAAATATATTACGTTAACACCACATAAAACTCAGCACTGTTCTTCCAAATTTATGTGTGTGTAATAAATTTACCGAAGCATATTCTGTGTTTTATATTAAGCACTACAACGTGAAGATTTGTAGGAGAGTCGGGTTATAATCCCATGCATTCGTAATCCCTGCACTAGATGGGGGTGAGTGTTTAGTTGCGCGATTGAACCACTGTACGTCTGGGGAAAAATACCTTTAGATCTGAGTCTCGGTGATCCCCAGAAATAATGTTTACCTTTAAAGTTTCTTGATTTGCTGGGAATCAAACTCTGGTCGTCCGGCCTCAATACTAATCACTGTATTGCCTGAGCTGCCATAGTTCCGTGTACAGGGTATCTATATTGACTGAACTGTCATAGTTCCGTGTACATCGTATCTGTATTGACAGCTTTCGTAGTTCCTTGTACGTTTTATCTATATTGCCTGAGCTGTCATAGTTCCGTGTACATCGTATCTGTATTGACAGCTTTCGTAGTTCCTTGTACGTTTTATCTATATTGACTGAGCTGTCATAGTTCCGTGTACATTGTATCTGTATTGACAGCTTTCGTAGTTCCTTGTACGTTTTATCTATATTGCCTGAGCTGTCATAGTTCCGTGTACATCGTATCTGTATTGACAGCTGTCATAGTTCCGTGTACGTTGTATCTATATTTACTTAGCTGTCATAGTTCCGTGTACATCGTATCTGTATTGACAGCTGTCATAGTTCCATGTACAGGGTATGTATATTGAATGATCTGTCATAGTTCCGTGTACATCTTAGCTGTATTGACTCAGTTGTCATAGTTCCGTTACGTCTTATCTATATTGACTGAGCTGTCATAGTTGCGTTTACATCTTACCTGTGTTCACTGAGCTGTCATAGTTCCGTGTACATCTTAGCTGTATTGACTCAGTTGTCATAGTTCCGTGTACATCTTATCTATATTGACTGAGCTGTCACAGTTCCGTGTACAGCTTATCTATATTGACTGAGCTGTCACAGTTCGTGTACAGCTTATCTATATTGACTGAGCTGTCACAGTTCGTGTACAGCTTATCTATATTGACTGAGCTGTCACAGTTCCGTGTACATCGTATCTACATGCAAATGGGTTCTTCTTTTATATCTGTGCATAAAGATATTCGTCATGACTAAATATTCCGATTTACATAGCCGGTATTCTAATTTATTAATGTAGCTTCATAAAATCAGACTCTTCCTGGTACAAAGAAGAAGACGGGTGGTTCTTAGCAGCACGGCAGCAAGAAATGTTACGTGGCGAGAGCTAAATCAATCAACGTCAGTCAGCGTTAGTCCCACGGTAGACTTTTTTGTCGCATCTTTTACGACTTGACGTTCGTGTGTGCATATTTATTTATTTAAACGCAGAGTGTCATATGGTTAGGCCACATACAAAGAATGGACTCCTCAAGGATGGTGAGAAGAAAAATTGGGAGCCGACGGACTGGAAGGCCAAGAATAAGATGGCTGGATGGTATGTGTAACGATATGAAAGCGATGAATGTGAAAAATTTGGAAAGAACTTGAGCTGAAGGACGGCTTGGGATGACCTGGTTGCAAAAGCCAAAACACACAAACGTCTGTAAAGCTGGTGGAAGAAGAAAAGATGTGTGTGTGTGTGTGTGTATGGGTGTGTGTGTGTGTGTGTGTGTGTGTGTGTGTGTGTGTGTGTGTGTGTGTGTGAAAATAGCATGTTTCAGGTGGTTGCTCGATGCCTTTAAAGTTTTACTTTGCTGTTAATATTGGGTTACTGTCGACATATCTATCAGAGTTTGCACAGACAAAGTACCAACCCAGTCTCTTTGTGTATTTAAAGGAGGGACACAGAATTCACATTGCATGTGGAGTCAGTCGTTCGAAGACAGTTTGCAGCGACAGATTTAACGATGTTGCAGTATTGGAGCTCTCATTCTGCGCGCGCAACAAGCCTTCACTCACGTGCCCTCTTGTTCGAACGCAACAGTAGCGTAGCATTGCCACCGTCTCGCTGATCTACGCACAGTAGAAGCGTGCTAAAAAGAGAGACACATCACCACGCCTAGGTTGTGTTTTATTCTAACGTTCAAGTATTTACATTGTTGGTGCATGCACATAAACGGGAGCTCATAAATGTTCATTCATGTTAATGCTCTGTGTTCTTGCCACTTCACGCACTGGCGCAATGCGCGAGTAGGAATGTTTAAAACATGCTGCTATTATTTTGGCCCTAGGAACATGTTTTTTAAGATCTTGTCGCAGTCTTCTTAAAACATCTGAACAATAATATGTAACGTCGAAGCATATATCTTACCATTAGGAAAGAAAGCTGTAACAGTAGTGTTAATTTAGGAGGAGGAGTTGTTCTTTGCGTTATGCGGAGTCCTCAGGCTGAGTTGCTGGACACAGCACTTATGGTGGAAGGTGACAAGTACTACAAGATTACAGTCGGAATATAAAAGGAAGAAACTAATTGCCAGACCAAGATGTAGGTTGAATAATAATATTAAAATGTATCGTAAAGGAATAGGATGTGAGGGGAAATGTTGAAGACATTAATGAACCATCCGGATCCGTAAAATGCGGGGAATTCGTAGACCAGTTAAGGCTTTGCTTCACGGAAATAACAAAAACTTAATTTTTTATTCATTTATCGGGTTTTCTTGTTCATGTGTATGTTACTGAGTGTTAGTGTGTTTTATGTTTGCTATTTAGTTTCGTCTGTTAGTAGAGTCTGTGCTGCTATCCCTTGGGAGGGACTGAACACAAGTACAAGGGACTAGGTTTTCTTCTTAAATATTTGCGTAATTGGTTTTTGCTCTAAATTTAATTGATTTATATATTACCCGAACGTGCCTGAATGGCGTTCATGAACTACTTGTCATACACAACCCTCACTCGAGATCTTTGTCTTGAGAAAGTTATCAGTTGCATCTAACATTACATACCACTTTCCAGGTTTGAGGTTCTTATGTTGGTAACTATGAAAATCCCAGTGACATTTTTGTTTTATCATTTTTATTGTTTTTTCAATATATCTTATTAAATTTAAACACATGCGTTGCAACTACAGTAGGATTTAATAGGACATTCGCATGAAACTGACATCTTGTGCGAAATTAAATCTAGCATTAAATTACCGCGTTCGACGCTTATGCGGCTGTTTGGTAACTGTGAAAATCCCAGTGATTTGAGTCGTATCATTTTTATTGTTGTGTTCCATTAATATCTGTTATTCAATTTAAGCACATCATGCTTTGCAGCTACAGTAATTGTTATTATGATATTCACCTGAAGAAGCCCGCACAAGTAACGAAATTATGATATGAAATTAGACCTATATCCACGTAATAGTCGGACAGAATATAACGTGTAATGATGTCTGGATAATGCATGTTGACATTAAATTATTTCTGCCTGAATCTATTAGGACGCCTAAAGAGGGTAGGGTGGGGCATCAGTTTTCCCCGAAACTTCAGTTTACCCTGAATATGGAAGTAGAAAATTCTTCCGAAATGTCATAAATTTATATTCATTACTTCACGGCTTTACCTCCCAGGAAAGCGGTAATCTTTACATCCCTCTAGTAAACTGCTTGCGCACCCAGGTACTGTGTTTGATGTCCGGAGGCAACAGGCACGGATACGTTAAGACGGGTGTGGGGTTATTTTGAAACATCGTCATTGTCGTGTCTTTGCCGTTGTGATTGCAGAGTGGACAATTCTGTTTGTAGAGTACTTTGTGGGTCTGGAGATGTCGTGTCGGCGATTCCATTAAGTGCGAATTAGCCCTCAAGCTACTTCGCAGAGAACGCGCAGTGCTTCTTTAAATAGCGGAGCCAGTAATACCAGCAAAAGGAGGTGCTGTGGGGGGGTCACGGATTTCTTTTCAGATCAACAGAACAACAGCGGTAGTAACAAAATGAAAAGTTTTGTACAGACGGAGTGACGTTTCGCTAACTCACTTTATCCATTATACGAAATGGAAGTTTCCCCCAAATGCCATACAGGGAAGGCAATTATTATTCCACAGAGCGAAGCGCTAAAAAAAAGCCTCATTGAATGCAGTAAAAAGTTCCTGCTGACTGCAGCATCGAGCGTCCTGTTATTATGGATCAAAAATATCTCTTTTTACAGTAGAAATAATCCAGCTCCCCCATTGCGATAATTTATATGCTGTGTTGGACAAAACTCACATACAAACGCAAGTAATTACGGGATGCTGCCAAAAAAAACGTTCAGCGTATGATCGGAGACCTAAAATATCCGAAATTTGCATCGGAATAGCGGCGGTTATTGGATATCAAGTGTTCAAACTGTGACGTGCATCGTTCAAGTATTTGGACCGTAAAATATGTCCACATGTAGTGTTATTTCCACATTCAAGCGCTGCGTATTTAATCGCTTCGCATTTTATGCTGAAAATAAGTAAAGCTACTTTACGTTTTCAGCCTATTTAATTAGTAAGGAAATGTAGGTTTGAGAAATGCCCTGTGTGAAGGGAGTCTGTGTGTAGTACTGAACGGGATGGTATAAAACTACACGATACAAATTAATGTGGGTTATATCTCATCTGAATTATTTGTACGTACAAATTAAAGTCTTAATTTTATCGATTGTATTTTATGGCTTCCATAAATTAAATTTCTTTTCTGAAGGCTAACTCTTAAAAAATATTTTCCCTGGCCAAGCCATGAAGGCATATGAGGGGGCAGAGGTATAGCTCCATTCATTCTTAACCACGGCACTAGGTTGAGGTGATTAATCAACTTAACGCTTCGTCCGTTTTAATCACGGGGGAGAACGTTGGTACCCTTTGAGTAGGAGGCTGGCTGGACATTTTTTGAGAAGAGAAAATCCCTTGCTCCTTCCGCAATTCGAACCCCGGACCGTTCGGCCCTTAGCGAGTCACTATATCGTGTTCACTATCCCTGCTCCGAAAATTAAGTGTTGCTAAATTAATTTGACGTGACTATATCAATGCAAGTTACATTTCAACCCTTAGATGGTCGATAAAGCCCATTGAGAGGCTGGGAAGCCATCATTACCACAACCACAGATCTGTTAGCACGTCTAGGACCTACCTATTAGGCAGGCCTGTGGCGAGTCGCTTACACGAGGGGGAATGATTCGTATATATATGTCTCCATAGTAGAGCTGGTGACGTCGTACGTTAGGGCGTATACTACTCAGCTGTCCTGTACCTTCCCTCTGTCTTTACATGAATCCATTTGTTTTATGTAGCCCTACTACTAAAGACTCCTTTGTGAAAACGTAATGGCACGTACCGTCTGGTTGCGGCTGCAAGAGACAGCGCCCGGAGATGGAGTGTGACCGCGTGTGTATTGAACAAACAGTCGCGGGCAGCCCGAGACAAGTTGATAATCCAACTTGGAAATTAGATGTAGGTTGCAGCAACTCTTCACCTGCAGGACGGAACATTTGTACACCTTGTCCGTCTAAGAGCTCCGTGTGCTGAAAATAAGGGTTCGAATCCAGCGACACTTCCTTTTGGCGGCAGAGTGTCTCCGAATGCCTGATTTCCCACTCAAGGAGTTCTGGGGTTGTCTGGAAAGTTATTACCACATAATTAATTTGGAATTCGGAAGAAAACAATATAATATAGTGAAAGTTAAAATGAAGTAACGCTGACTTCCATCAAGGCACTTAGGTTTGTATAGATTTTGTCTGTGTTTATGTGCGTGTTACATTTGTCCAGTTTTATGAGTTCTTTGTCAGATGGAATCTGTGTATGTGTGTGTGTGTGCGTCTGAGCGCGTGCGTGTATGCGTGCGTGTGCGTGTGTGTGTGTGTGTGTGTGTGTGCGCGTGTGAGTGTTATGAAATTTACTACAATTCAGTATGTAGAAAAGTGGGATAGATTATCTTTTTGTACATCTACGGCAAATCATATAATTCATTTAATTAATAGTATTTAAATAATGTGTGTGCCGCTTGTCTAGGAATTCAGAGAACCTCAAACTTCTACAGCCCTAAGGGTGTGTAGAGGCCAGTATAGGGATTGCTCTACCTTTACCTTTACGTTACTAGCCTTTCCATAAAAGTTATATTTATCACATCTCAAATATTGTTCTAACGCAAGAAAAATTTTCGTTTCAGTGTAATTATTTGGTCCAAATTTATTATTTGTGTATTGCTGCTCAGCTTTGCAGTTGCGTACACCATGTCTTTGTAGACTTACAGTAAAGTTTATTCCACTTATGTACAAAATGAACACATGTTTTTGACGCATTGTAACTCATTGAACTCGTTTCTGTTTTTACAATTCCAAGTTATTACTTTACATATGCAATTTAAAGTAAAATGCCCACATTATTAAAACTTTTTCAGTATCAAGGCTTTTTTGGGGTTGGATCAGTTTTATCTGTTTCCCAGAGAAGACATCTAAACTGCTGTAGACGCTTCTGCAAATTCCACGAGTAAAAAAGAAAACGTACTGGTCCACGTCATCGTTACGTGTCCTCTCGCCATTATAATTAAATTTGACTGGCTTTTTATTCCTCCACCAAATTTAATTCTCCCCGGAATTCTTGTTTAGCCTGCGCTCCATTTAATGAAATCACTTCAAAAACATCCTTATGTGCTACCGTTTCAAAACCAACATGTAACTAGCGTTACAAATCTGAAAGAGTAAAAACACTTTTAATTTGGTCAATTATATTTATAACTTTTGTGTTTTCTTTTATGAATTGAAATTAATAATCGAATATTATAATATGATCCGACTGTCACGATGTGAAACCCAACAGAAACATCGATAATAACAAACTGCAAGTCTATGAAGTAACTTGTCCATTTGGGGAATCACCCAGTCTTATGTTGACCTGGAATAATAACATTGTGCTTAGTGTGACATGCACTTTAAGTGATTTGTTTTTGCATCTTTATGTACCTTTACTACACAATCACTGATTTGTTTCAGAAACCTTTCATTGTAATTGCAACACGAAATATACGTCTGTGCAATTGACTTATTGACCAATTGCATCAAACACTCATTCTTAAGAAGCAGTAACCCCTAAACTAATTAGAAAATTCTCAGCCTTCTATGAAACGCGATATTTCATAGCAATATCTACAAGACTTCGCCACTGGTCTCTGCCCTACACCGATGAATTTAGTGTATTACTCATGTCTTTTAAGGTCCTATTTAATATTGTCCTTCCATTTGCAATGAAGCGTCTCTTGCCTTGAGGTTCTCTTCCTGTAAGTGCGTATGAATTTATCGTCTCTTCCATGTATGCTATATGCCCTAAGCTTCCCATCCTCTTACGAATAATCACTGTAAATCTATTACCTAGTGGTAGTGCATTTCTCGCCTCTTACCTCTTCCTATAAGTTTGAAATTTTTGCATATAAAACACTCGGTATAGTAGATGAAATTAATGCTTGCTGTTGACGTACTGTGCGACCATAAACTGTCCGATGTACAGGATTTCACTCTACTGGTATATTCGTAAAGGATCTCAAGCATATACTCTGTTTTTGACATGCCGATGTATTGGCCCTGAAAACAATATTTTAATCCTGTATATTTACACATATTAGGCCATATGTGGGTCGCAATACATTACGTTAACCCATTCAGTTCTGAAGTCTAGAGATGTAGAAACAGTTTGTAACCAAGGGTGCTGACTGCTATGCACTCACGCACAGAGACATTAGGCCTCTGTGGGAAAAGAAAACAAACTGGTTAAAATATGATTTCAGTTGTACGAACTTCGGTAAATGGTGCCACCAGCTACAGCCATTTGACGAATAAATGCTAAAAAATTTACGAATATAAATACATGTGAAAATTTAACTTAAATTTTTTCCATTACGCACTTGTTTATGTTTTTTGTTTTATTTTTTTATCTTATTTTTGTAAGCAGATCCGTCAAAGTGGAACGTAAGCTCACAAAGTAAACTATTTTTTGCAGAAATATAAAATTTATTAAAATGAGCGGACATGTCCTCTGATATTAACTAAGTTTCAAGCTTAAAGAGAAAAGCAGCATTCTAGGTCATAAAAAATAGAAGGAATTTTAATGTTTCGTGTGTTGAAGTACACTGAACAGAGGTTTCGGCTGCTGCAAAACTCGTGTTAACGATTCTTTCGTTTTATTCAAGTTAATAAGTCTCGCTTTTGTTGCATTCTTCAAAAGCAGCACTCCGCTATATATACCACTGTATTTATGTATTCCGTACGGTTCTCAGAATAACCGGTAATTATTTTCCCAAACAGCGTCAACAGATTGGTCTTGGCAAAAAGAGAACTTTGTTTACTGTGAACTGAATGTTTAAATATTATTTAGATTAATTTCAGACTTCGCAGGATTAAAACGTCGTTTATAATCGAATTTCAAGTAATTGAATTCGTAATGGAATAGAGAGTATTCGTGTTCATGTTCTAATCAAATTCAAGTAACTGAATTTTATCATCAGTTTCATTAAATTTCCTACTTCGTTCAATGTCGCTTCTCTTGTCAGCACCACATTCGAAGTTCTGGGGTTGCGACTAGAGAAGACAAGTCCCATACTTAAAAGTTTGCTGTAATATCGAATATGGGCTTCGCCAGAACTTTTCCAAAGCGGTACGCCCAGAAAATTTGTTAACAAGGATGTTGTACCTGTATTTGATAAAAGTTGTTAACTGCGTTTGCATTCGATATTAGGGTTCCCCTTTTTCCCGTTTTTCGGCAAGACTGTCCCATTTTTTAAAGAAATGTCCCGGCGCCCCAGAACATTTCCTTGGGACTTCCAAATGTCCTGCTTTTTCACTTGGTAAATTTCTTATTCGCATTACTGGAATAATGCAATTTATCCGTTTTATACACCGATTGTTAGCGAGATAAATGTTTGTTGTCTTTGGTTTCGTAGGTGTATTGGCGGGAATCGATAAGGCATTTGTTTGGTAATGCTGGTAATGTTCTGAAATTGCAGCATACAAGTGGTGATGAACAGCAAATTTTTTTGAATGTTCCACAGACAATGTACCGCTGATTGTGTGTGCTACGTAGTCGGCCTTCTTTATAACATTTAATATTGCTTTGCGATTACACGACTTCATTTTTAATCCGTTTAGTGTTCATTAAAATAAAATGAATGCACATTTACAAAAGGTTCTTATGTAGTGACGTGTGTGTGAGTGGCAGTTCTTCTGTGGAAAATCTGGTTTTTTAACATGTGTTCCTTTTTCCCCCCAAAATGTCCCAAGTTTTTAGTACTGATTCCTGAAAATATCCCGGTTAAAAAGTATTAATGTTACCCTATTCAGGAAAGAAGAATGTTTTGTAAAAACAGTTCTAATTTGCCTGGTGTGCCCCTTTCCCCTTGACAGCGCCCATTGTGTCGAGTAAGCAGTTAGGTGGCAAGGCTCATTTAATTTCCTAGAGGGGCGGACCTTAGCACACCCTTACCCATTCATGAAGTTTGTTATGGAACTCGGCATAGAACTTTGTAACTGGACGGGAAAAGACTCGGCCCAATCAAAAACCTGAGTGCGGGTGTGAGGTGGATTAAATAGCCCTGTGATGCTGTCCGTTAGCAGACTTTCATTTTAGCGGTGTTGACTTCTCTGCTCATATTACCGGAAAGTTAGTAAAATATGTGCCTACGACGTACCTGTGTAAGAGATCTCGGCTAATGAGTTTAAAGTTACATATATTGTAGCCGAATCTTTTGTGGGAAGGTCTGAGTTTCACTCTCTGTGATAAAACAGAATGGCTGGCATGAAATATGGTGCAACATGGAACACAACCACAAACAGCCATAATGTTTCATGTTCACCACTGAAGTTACACGTGTAGTAACACGTGTAACTTCCAAGCTGGATAAATTTTCTATTTCAAAGGATCATATTATACAATCGTTATGCATAAGAGTTTTTATTATACGTAAATCTTTAGAAGGAACTGAAAATAGTAACACACGATACACTGCTTGTTCGTTTTTAGGCGCGTTTGCAAAAGTGTGAAAAATGACTGTTAGCTTCGTTATATCTGTGCGTCTGTCTGTCTGTCTGTCTCGCCCACCACTGACCGGATTTGCATAAGATGTTTTATTTGGGGATTTTTTTAAATATGTCAAGAAACGTTAAGTTTCATTAAAGTACGTCGAGAGCAACGCGTACTTTACATAAAGACGTATGTACATTTATGATATGTGGCTGAATTCGTAGAATGAGAAATATTTCAGACATAGTTGTAGAAAAAATCAAAACACACATTTTATGTTCAGTACCATTTTTTTCTGAAAGTCGTGCCAATTGCCGGACGGGTCACAGGTGTCAATATACGGTGCACGCTCTTTGCATGCTGGATAACTAAGGCCACAGACACACACTCAGAATCCTTAATACTTACTGCTTTCCCACGGCATCAGTGGTTCCGCGAACGCGGCTCAATATTACTTCTGCTCGTTCATTGCCTGTCTTGTTATACGTCATGTGTTTGAGATGCATAAATAAACGCGTAATTGCTGTGTCGTGTATTTGTGTCTGTCTCACGGCTTATTTCCTAAACTGTTACGTTTCAGTTGGTATTCTACTGGTGGCTTACACTGTAAATATTGTACGAATTGCTTTTTGATTGGTTGGTCCTGTGTGACTGCTATTTGCCATAAGTATCAAATCGCTATTCATGAAATCTGTGAAGAACATACATAATTGATAAAGAAATTGGGCGCCCCCTGTATTCTAACATCTCATTTAAGATGTAAATGTCTTTTTGGGTTTTTCTTTTTTTGCGTATCATGGATTACGCCCTGAGTTCAGTGATACCTATTTGTAGCTACAAGCAAAGCTCTTGTCCATTCATTCACTCATCCCATAGTCTGTCTTACGACAGGTCCAAAGCCCCTTAAAAAGCGAGTTCCCATAGAGTGCAATTTAATGCTTCCTTTTTCAGTTTCCTATATCCTCTCTTTTCCTTAAGTTCAATCAGTAGCTACTTACGTCTTCTTCCTCGCCTTCGCATCACTGCTATCCTACCTTCTATCTGTCCTTGAATAACGTGTTTTAGAAGGCAGTTACTGCGCAAGATGTGACCAATCCAGTTAGTCTCCCGTATTTTCCATGCCTACATAATTCAGGATAGAGTAATTGAAGTTTCTGCTTGTAGAATTGTTTGCATTAAGAGACTGAGCATTGTTTTCACTGGATAAAATGTTGTATGGGAGCGATTTTTAAGCAGTAATTTATAGTAACATGAACCCTTTAAAGACGAAGCTTATCTGTTTTATATAAGGACTCAGTGCGTACCGCGCTGTAAACACTCTCCACTTCGGTTATAAAAACCAGTCTATTAATGTTTTGTAAGGCAAAAGCTGCTGTTTGTTCTGAGATCCGTACAAAACACATAAACGCAATGTGGGCACCACGTGGAATTTTTTAATGTTAAACCTGGTGGTACGTAAAGTTACCGCTAGGCTTTAAAAGGATAAGCATATGAATAACTTTATATTGTTGCCTCAGTTATTTTAAAATAATTTCGTCATGTTACAGTCTCCTCCCCCGTGGAACTACTTTATTCTGAAGACGCCATGGTTAGTACCACGAAGTTTTAACGTCACGCTCACAGACCCCCTTTCTGGCAGATTTCCATCCACGCATGCGCAGTATATTCAAGGAGAGAGACTGGTCGGTGTGATCGGGCATTGTCAATATTGACTGATCAGTGTCCAAGATTTTTCATTGTAGTTACATGAAAGAGACATTGGCCAAAACTGGAGGGAAATGTTGACAATGGCGGATCAATGTTGACGGTTGTATGCAGGAATAGTCGCGGTTGACAGTGATCGAGCGATCTGCTACGTTGCCCTGTGCCACTGTTTGCTGCGTATATACGATATGCCATATCGATTTCTTTACAGCTGTACTACCCCAAAGAGACAGCAGGGTTCTGCACACAAAGACACTTGAATGTACAATGTCTGTACTGAATAGGAAGAGTTACTACATCAATGGAAGCGACAAATATTGTGCATACTTGTAAATTTAGAGACTTAATTGACTGTAGTATTCCTCATTCCCGTTTAGTCTGTTGCCTGCTAACTTGAGACAAAGTACTGTTCAGCAGTCTGCTGACAGAGTAGCTGAATGTATTTATGGGTAGTAATGAATGTGGATTCGGTCACAACAAGGCAATCCGCCATAAAATCTACATTCGACAAAAGTTAAGAACAGTTGTTAGATAATGGATCAGTACGTCGTGGAGTCTTTAGCAATAGTTTTTATCAGTATACGTTTGTTTTGGGACGGGAGGACTGCCAACAATGTGGACGGTACTTCCGAATGTACTGAATAAGCAATAAGACTAATTGTAATTGAAATTACAAGTTGACTTGATTGATATTGACGGACATGTGTTTCATTTCTGTTACGCTCAGATTGATGAAATATTCATTTGACAGTGGTGGATGTAGTAACATACTTGATGCTATGGATGAATGTTAAATATAATGTGTTATTCAATAGTGAGTCTTGAAATATTTTTCTCTTTGCATGTGCTCTTCCTGCATGTTTTGTTTGAGCTAGACCATCGTCAGGGGATACTTATATGTTACATGGAGTGGAGTCATTAACATTCGTGTGTTAACACGATATCTATAAGTGTATAAAACTGCACGTAGGGGTAGATTAAACGTCACATGAACACCATTCCCTGAAGATTTTCGAGCTCGATAGAAACATGTAGGATGTATGTATATACGCATACATATTACGTTGTCGAGGCTTCTTAGTGTAATTGGTGTTACTGGCTTTGTTGTTACTAAGGATGATGCTAGAAGAGGAGTAAGTACTGGTAATTATTGCGACTCTTCAATTTAAAAACTGTTGTCGTGCTTTCCAAAAACAATTTTTCAGCTGATTTGCAAGTTTTAAGAAATAACGTTAATTAGAAAAGAGGAATAAAGTCTTCTGGAATGTTACGCCATGTTAGTGGTAAACAGTTATTGACATTTTGAAGGATTGTGATGCGTTCATTTTCAGTATCAAGAAGTCCAAAAATGTGTTCTTGGATTGTTTTGACAGTTACTTGAGTTTCTAAAACTGCTAGGTCAACATAAGCTGGCTGTTTGTCTAGTCTGGAAGAGAGAAACTCTCAGGGAACACACAGACAGGAATTTTTTCGAACTTGTTGCACTGGTATATATCAATAAGAAAGTTATTCCAAAATGTTTTGGCTCAAACACGTAGCCAAGATTCTTGGACGTAAATAATGTTTTAATTGAGTTCCATGCATTGTATGTTATATAGTTTATACATGATTGCCTACTGCAGACGAATATGTTGTAATTTACTCTGGAATGTACATTTCACTCTTACCTTGGGCAGTGTTATATATTCTGAGCTAAGTATGACCTTTATGTGTATTCCCTGACGACGGCTACGTACATCAGCCGAGACATTTTAGAATCACTTTATGTAGACACATACCAGTGCAATAAGTTAGAATAAATTATTGCCTGCATATTGTTAATTGCACAGAAGGTGCGTAATTAACTTCATGGGGAATTTTAATGGTAAAAACTGTTAAAACTTTTACTTCAAAGGTGAGGAAGTGTGTAGAAGTATAACATTAAGGGGTATTTGCACCTTCCCTGGCATACATTTGCGTAATTTACTAAATGATCATTGCCTTCTGTCAGATAAAACTTTTCATTAGTCGGTGGTCGGTTTATTAAACCTGACATGTTTCCTAGCAGTTGGTTTTATTCTCGAGGCTACCCTGATTGGAAAGGCGTGTACCTCATGCTGCGCAATGAACGAAAGAAGCTGCATCGGATGCCTGAGGTTCGAAATTTGGAATTTGGTCGTGATGAGGGGGCTACCGACAGGGGGTGGTGTGTTCTATGCGAGGAGTGGGAGAAATTGTTGAAATGCACAAAAACACGAAGATGGAGAGAGGAATTCTTGGACAAAAAGTGGACGAACATGAATGAGGAAATAGCATTCAGGGAATACTAACTGGTAACTAACTAACTAACTAACTAACTAACTAACTAACTATCTGGTAACAAGGTCACAGAACTGAGATATGTAGGTACGGTTGCATGTAAGGTCAAATGTGAATGGGAAAACCAGCTGAAGAAAAGAGAACCGAGGTTTGAAGGAGAATAAGAGCTAGTTAGGCTGTTAAATGAGAGAGAGAACAAAGCTGAAAACTAAAATAAATGGGTCACAGACAATATAGCATTTAATATTAACATTTCACTAACAACAGATAACGTGGGATTAATATAAGTGTTGTGCTCTGCAACAAAGCTGGTGTTAGCAGGCACATAATTATTCTGTAACATGACACAGCGAATAATTTATTATTATTACCATTATTATAAATTATTGAGCTGTTAAAAAGTCTTGCAGCCGATGTAAGGCATTGATAATGGGCATCAAAATATATAGGCTCGTGTTTCAATCAGGTATCTCAAGGTGGTGGGTTTGAGAGTGGCCGGAAGTGGACATGAAATAATTTTGTGTCCAGTGTGAGACTGTAGTTTTGTGTCCAGTGTGAAACTGTAGTTTTGTGTCCAGTGTGAAACTGTAGTTTTGTGTCCAGTGTGAGACTGTAGTTTTGTGTCCAGTGTGAGACTGTAGTTTTGTATCCAGTGTGAGACTGTAGTTTTGGCGAAGATGAACATTCTGCTTCAGCTAGCACACTGAGAGTTTATTTATTGAAGCATTCACGACGCTTTAATAAAGATCTCTGCATTTTCTGGCGCAGAATAAATCACGCGCCGCAAGGTAAGCCGCGTTGAATGTTTCGTCGATCGTAAAGATTTCCCTTCCATCCTGTTCTTACTGTAGTCGAACTCCCGGAAATCACTCAGAAAGTGGAAGAAATGTTCGCAATCCATCACATGATATTGACAACCTCAAGTTCTTCTTGAGTGGTACTGCGTGCTTCCGACATCGGTTCTCAACTTGCCATAAATCCGGCCAGCAACCACACTAAACCCTGAAACAAACTCTTCCACAATGCCTTTCTGCCAGTGGTGCGTTTACTTGTATTCACATCTAATTCATCTCATGTATTCAATAAAAACCGATAAACTTTTAAATTGAAAATACGAATATTTAATTGATTTTTACTCTGCTTTTTTATAGGTACGTGTACCAGAAGCTTCAGATGTTCAGTTCACATAAGCAAGGTTTCGAAGATATTTAAAGTTTAATTGTAAGTAAGGAAATAATAAGCTATTTCTTAAAAATCTTATATGATATACGTAATACGTAATGTATACTATATAAAGACATTAACTACAGCGAACGCTGTCTGTTACAGTAGAAACTTTGAGAGCTCATCCTTCGTTTACGTTTCGAATAGAAGGTTGAAAAATCATTGTTTGTTTGTCTTTTTGTTTGTTTGTTTCATACTGCCTTGCACTGTTTTAAGGTTGTCTAAAAAGGCAAGTATTGGCTTTTATCTGCATACGGGGAGATGATTTAGTATTAAAATATGAATTTGCTCTTCTGTGTGTGAGTACGTCTTGTAGAATGAGGTACTAGGTCTTGGTTAAGATAAAAATAAAACGAATTTTAATATTTGTTATAGAGCGAAGTGTTTGTATAATTCTGACACAGTGTTCCTTTAAACATCTGTAGGAGCTTTGACGTTTATTCCCTTTTCCCGATACTTTCGAGTTGTGTTATATTACATAGAGAGCAGTGTTTCCTCTGTAAAGTTTTTATTGTAGACGTAAGTTACAGGAAGAATCAGAGTTATTATGTGTAGACATTGCTAGTGCGTTATTATTGTATTTCAAGTATAGAGAAATAATGAGGTCTCGGACTTTCTAATGCAACATAAAGGCTTTTCTGTAATAGTATAGTGCTGTGGAGTCATCATAAGGTGAATATTTAATATTAAATTACTGTATCTCCCAAATGGAATGCCTGACAATTTCGTGTTGCCCATACTTTCTCAGTGGGACAGTTATGAAGAACTGCACTTCATGCAAGATGCAGTATCATCTCATATTGCGCTTCCTATTAGTGCGTGCCTTGATAACCGTCTTTCTGTTCGATGAATTGGGCGTCCAGGAACAACAGCATAGCCTTAGCAAAGCCACTATCTTATTCCATGGAATTTGTGATTGTGGCGTTAAGCCACAGTGCAAGTCTAGTGATCACAATGAAGAACATTTGCTGAACTGGAACAACAAATTCGAGATACTTTTGCCACTGTTCGTCTTGATTTCTTAAGGAGAAGTTTTGAGTCTGTGTATTCTATGGTGAACTGTATTGTAGCGTGTGGGCTTTAACAAAATGATGCAAGAATTGTTGTACTATAGCATTGCATTTGTATGACACAGCCATTAATCTTTGCTATCATGCCCTATGTATATCCTGTGCGTTTGGCCTGTTGGAGGTTTACAGATAAGCCGAAACATGAATCACATGCATTTTTAATATATTTTAATAAATGTTGCTGGGACTGAAGGGTCCTCTTTCGCGTCTTCCGTTTTCCTGGCAATATATTTTCTAATAGAAAGCACCGACCTCTCTCTATGCCTCTATATCAATGCATTAACAGCCTTGCTGAACAAATTTTAAACCTTTAGATACTAAATATAAAATAAATGTAAAAAACACTAATCACCAACAAATGCACAAAGAGAGTTCTATCATCAATCGTAACACACTCTTACATGTTTCGACCCTGCTGGGTCATCTTCAGGGAGAACTTTCCGTTACCGTTACACTAAGGTTGCACTTTATAGTTGAGTGAGAATGTGCTGTTGACTGTGTACTGCGTTGTTTTTGGAGGCGTGAACTCTCCGCGGTCCCGGCCTGCACTGCAGTGCAGGGTCGAAACATGTAGGAGTGTCAATCGTAACACACTCCTACATGTTTCGACCCTGCTGGGTCATCTTCAGGGAGAACTTATTGTTATTGTTACACTAAGGTTGCACTTTATAGTTGAGTGAGAATGTGCTGTTGACTGTGTACTGCGTTGTTTTTGGAGGTGTGAACTCTCTGCGGTCCCGGCCTGTATTGCAGTGCGGACCGGGATCGCAGAGAGTTCACGCCTCCAGTACACAGTCAACAGCACATTCTCACTCAACTATAAAGTGCAACCTTAGTGTAATGATAACAAAAAAAATTCTCCCTGAAGATGACCCAGCAGGGTCGAAACATGTAGGAGTGTGTTACGATTGATGATAAAACTCTCTTTGTGCATTTGTTGGTGCTTAGTGTTTTTGTATAATATAGTGCACGGACATGGAACATTAAATAATATAAATGTGTACGTCATAATTAATTTCCTGCTTAAAAAATAACAGACTGTGTCTCCATTATATAGACAAATTGGTTAGGAATGCATTAACATCGATCTGTACCAACACCTACTCTCTGCCCGCCACCCTGTTACGATGTATACTTTCTCAGGTACCTGAGTGTACTCACCTGCAAGCCTTTCTACGGCCAATCCCTGAAACAAAAATTCTAGTGGCATTATCCCTTGTTGTTTTCCTGTACAGATATGCAAAGTTAACTCTTTGAGACTTGCGTTATGAGGTCTCAAGGCGTCACGCAAAGCTGAAACCAGATTAGTGTGAAGTGACAGCGTATTTTAATGAAATTCGTTATGGTAACTGCTGCCTCCATTGTGTCACATCCTTTCAGCTTCAGCTGTTCGCTGGGGATACGGTGCTGTTTTCTCTTACACGTAGTATTAACTTACTCCACAAAGGTTTGATGCTCTTTGTTCATAATAGTGTCTTCTTTTGGTGTTGAATGTTGTACGCTGTTTTTCCTGTGAAATCAGTCTGTCTTATGTCACACGAACAGCAAATTTGCTTTTTTGATATTATAAAAATAATAGGGCATGTCATGAAATTGTGTTAATATAAACGAACACAGAATTGTTTCACCTTAGATTTATTGGATCCCAGAGACGAAAACTGGCCTAACACATCCCAGGTGGGTAGTTGCTGTCTTCTGACCTCGGAGGCCCTGTTTCAATCCCAGATCATTTCATGTGGAATTTGTAGTGGAGAAACCGGCACGGGGACAGGTTTTTGCCGAGTAATTTGATTTTTCCCTGTCAACATAATTCCACTAACGCTCCATTTTATTTCCGTGTGTATATACCCATAATAATTGTCAGGGTAATTAAATAACACATTTAAAATTAAGACGCCTAGCTTCTCCGATATGTCGGCAGCTATTTACCAGTGCAGGAAGCGTCATTTTCTGAAAGACGTGATTCTTCATCACTGTGGCTGTGAAAACCTTAAGTCTCGCGAAATAGAAGTTATTAAAATTTACATATTTTGTTTCAAACATGGCTCAGTGTCGTGAATGTTATTTAAACGTCAGTAGAAATAATTACTGACCACGCACGGCGATGGTTTTGAAATAATGAAAGAGCGCAAAGAATTACTCGAATTTCAAAGAAATGTACTTGTCAAATATGTAGATCTACACATTTCCACTCTTGGTAATAATGTAATAGTTTTTCTGTGATCTCTCGGAAATGTAATTTCTTAAGCGTTTTAAATCTATACAGTGTTGCTGTGTGATTTGTGGCTGATTTTATAGTTCTGACGACAACAACTTGTGGTGGGCTGATCTGCCAAATTTTAGAAGAACTTTACCGGCACCAACCTCAACACGAACAGTATCTACATTTCCATAATTGCTGTTTGTAAGTAAACGTTCTGTTTTTAAAAAAACAGCACTACCAAATTTCGTTAAAATATTCAGCATGTCTACTTTATAATCGAAAATCTCCAGACTGTTGCTGGCAATGAACATTGCAGTTTTCGCGATTCTCTTAGTCCTTCGAAATATGTGCTGGACGAGTACCCTATAATATGCCCCAACTGCCTCATTCCACATCCTGTCTAATTCTATGACTAAAACTACGTAAAATATGCCGCTGCAATATGCTGTTAAGTAAGCAAAAAGTAACAAAATGTTTTAAAAATTAATGTAAATTTTCTAAATTTCTTTACGATTTGGCAATGCTCGTGTTGGATTTTGCTAGTTGTCACTTCACAATTGTTGAACCCCATGCCTCTTGATGGTTCTTCAGTAGAATGGTACTTAAATTAATGAGAAGCCAGACATCAAAGGCGTTGCCGTGAACTGTAAGCATAAAAGTTAGGTGAAAGACCGCTATTGCGCCTCTGGAATAAAGACAGCCGCTCAAATCACTCATATTTTGCAGGACTCTTTCCATCTTTAAGCCAATAAAAATCACAGCCTTTCGGAAGAAAACTTCTTCCGTCCTCAGGTGATTTTTGTTGGTTTAACGATGGAAAAAGTCCTGAAAAATGTCAGTGATTTTAATGCTGTGAAGCCAGTGCCAAGAACGTATATGGTGCAAAGACAGCCAAGTTCTCCGAAACGTTAGGTAATTCTTACAGGAAAGGGTATTATCACCCCAAAGCCACAGCATGATTTAGGTCAACACATCTACAACAGAAATAACTGTTACAAATTATCACACTTACAGCATATGTGTCTATCGGTTGTGACGTCACGGATGCCTTTCGAGTCAGTCACAATCCTTCTCCATCCACGCACTTGCCTTCTTCCTGTCCTTTATCTGCCAGTTGGTCACAGAATAATTTCAGCCATCCGATTCTCGGTCTTTGCCCCTTCCTTCCCTGGTCCAATCCCAGGGCAGTTCTTGTGGGATTTGTAGTGGACAAAGTGGCACTGAGTAAACATTTTCTCTCAATACTTTGGTCTTCCCCTGTCAGTATAATTCTTTCTATGCTACATACTGATTTTTCATTCTACTATCGGCGCTGTGTATATGAACTTGGCAAATGACAGCGTCGTTAAATTAAACACTAGGAACTCCTTTCGGGTGATATCCATTCGAACACTTGTTTGACTCATGTGTTGTTTGACATTCCTTGGACAAAACAGAAGCGTGTGCAGTATTGTAAAGGGGTACGTAAAGTGTTCCATGATCTTAATTGAGGTCGACGTCATTATGAACCGTGGGAAAATGTGGACATGACTGGAGACGTTCCTAATCTCGCTGCCAGTTGATTGGTCAGGTTTACGACCCGCCCATTCATGGAGTAACGCATGGCGTGCATTAAATAGCGGGTTGGGTGGTCTTCAAAGCAGAATTGGACGCGGTGGCGAAGAGAAATGTCAGTCCTGACGGAAGTACAAAGCCCGTGATCTTTTCGGTAGTCTAGTTTGTGTATCGAATGAGCTCCTGGCCTCTTGTGTGGAGTTTACATTTAATTTTAAATGAGAAAAGTTTACATCTTACAGAAAATTGAATAAGCTAAAACTCTAGTTTGACATGATACTACCTCGTGATCTAAATTCAAAATTTGAATCAGAAGCTACTTGCGTCATCGATTCTCGCGTACTTTTTTGCTGAGAAGATAATTGGAATGTTCTGTGTATGTTTAGATGTCCCCACTTTAACGCTTTGAATTAACTGCTAAATTTCACGAGATTTTTTTTAATCTTATGCCATTTTAGGCGACCCAGACGCATCGTATTTTAATACCATGCAATCTGTAAGAACATGGCGGACGCGCGAATATAGGAGGCGTATGTGACACTAGCACCATCTATTTTTAGTTCCTGAGAATTGTGGGTATTAATAGACCTAGTAAGCGGAAGCAACTTGTTTTCAAGTCAGGATTGAGTACAGAGTAAAATAGCATATAAATAATGCGAAAAATTCTGTAAATTTTGGTGTGATGGCGCAAACTAATGAAACCCTGCAGCTAGGAATGTGAAACATGGCAGGGACCTGGGTCGTAATTTACTTACACGGTGTGTATAAAATATTTCTGTAAATGGAAGCTTTGCGACATTGAGTTGATATAAAAGAATGTAAGGATTGCTTGCTTAGGTAAAAATTACAACATCAAATTAAATAACAGTGATAATACTAGTATCAATGTATGATTCGAAATATATGCGGCAGGGAATATGGCTGTGTAAGTTCTGCTCTAAATTTTTGACAAATGCGTGACAAAACTGAATACTGACCTTATTTAATGAAAAATAATAATCAGTGCGGCCCACAAACGTCCGAATTTTTTGCGTGATAAATAGCCTAAATGTGAATTTACTTCTTGATTTATGTCTGTAATAATTTTCAGACACTGCGTCGTATTTATCTTGTTTCTGTGAAGGAAAGAATATATACGTCAATATAACACGAGCTGATTTAATGATATATTTCACCGAAATAAACGAGTATGAAAAATTGACGGGCAATAATTCCGAAAACATGCCAGTAGCCGCGCCGTCTAAGGCGTGGGTCTGCTGCCTTTCGCTTGCGGGCACTGTGGGTTCGAATCCCATCGGAGGCACGGATGTCTGTCTCTTGTGAGTGTTGTATTTTGTCATGTAGAGAGAGGTATCTCCGTCGTGCTGATCACTCGTACAGAGGAGTCTTACCGACTGTGGTGTGTCTGAATGTGATCGTGAAGCCTCGATAATGAGGAGGCCCTGGCCCACTAAGGGCTGTCGAGCCACTTGAAGAAGAAGAAGAAGAAGAAGAAGAAGAAGAAGAAGAAGAAGAAGAAGAAGAAGAAGAAGAAGAAGAATTCCAATAAAACTTCTGAGATTTACGTTTATCTAAATTGTATGCACGTATAAAGTTCAGTTGCTACCTCGAAGAGAACACATTCTATATTGATTACAAGTACCAGTCAGTTAATGCTGTTTCGGGAAAGAACCGGCTTTTATTGGGAGAATTACTTTGAACACAAAAATACACTATTCGGGCAACGGGCAGAATTTCCTAGAAACCACTGTACTTTAAATATACCTTATATTACTTACGTAGCAAACGCGTACACAGAAATTTACAAGATATATTAGCCTATTCGTGTATGTTTTAAAGCCCGTTATTTGTATGTGGTTGTGTATAAGGTATCTGACAACATGCTATTACCTGCCTTGCTGCCTCTGTACTTGATTAAACCACACGCTATAAGAAACATGTAGCATGTCGAGGTATATCGGAATTCAAAGGGTATTAGTTACTAGATGGAGGTGAGTGGTTAGCTTCACGTTCCGGCTGCTTAACTTTCGGTGGCATGGCTCCTTTTATTAGAAAACTAGATGGATCCCAGAGTCATTCTGGATAGTAAAAAAGGATCTCTGAACACACCGAGAATCGAATCGCGATGGCTGAACCTGTAGCCCAGTCACTGTACTAACTCTTCTAGCCTGGGTCTCGCTTATAGACATTTGGGCTAAGAAACATTGAACAGAATGACGTTAGACTCATTTAAATATTCAGTTCCTAACCCCCTGACGACTTAACACCTGCCCATTAGACAGCTCAGCTAAGTCATTCTATTTACAGAAATAATCGCTCTTCATTCCAAAAATCATACGAAGCCCGTAAATTCATTTTGTGGGCTAAGTGTCGTGTTCTTTGACTATTAACGCAAGTACACTGAGGGTTAGTAGGCGCACCGCCATGTTTAACACTAAGAATCAGCACTTTTGCCACTACATATTTTATTTATAATAAACTTTTTCAGAGGAATTCGGCTGCAGTTCAAAGCGCGACATGATCTGGCTGCGAGGCGCACATGAACTGAGGAACTTGGCGCAGAAGAACCCTCTCGGAGGGTGAGAGGAATTGTGCCATTCTTCCACCTGAATTGGTCTTGAGGCGCCCCTTTTTAGGAACTGGTTTTTCTGTGTTATAGACCTATGCGTATATTGTATTGCCTTTTTCAGCATTTACCTTTCTTGTCTGAAATGCTCCGTTTGAGAGGAAAATGCGGGACAGGAACACATTTAGCTGTCGTATTTTGTATGTATACTCGTTTTGGTGACATGAAAATGAAGCGTCTAAAAGAATATATGACAACTGTTTGAAGCGTGAAATTAGCCTGTATAATATTTAAAAATTTTAAATTGGCACACAAAAGATGTTTTGACGCCATTACAATGCCAGTCGCTTAATTTCGTTTGTGGAAATGCTGTTTGTTGTGAGAATAGTATGAAGCAAACGTACGCGTAAAAGAGCGTAAGTGTTAAGTCCACTGGTACATGTAATAACGACTGTATATGAAATGGTTAAATGTTGGTTACAAATTACGGTATTCCACAGCACAAGGCCTGTGTTGTTTGGAAATGGCTGTAAACCCGTATCCATCTGTGTGCTAGAATACAGAAAGCCTGGCTTAAGCGCAGTCCAAGTTCTATCCATTCAGCATTCTTTTCTGCCTAGTTGTCCTTCCATATCGTGAGTCGGTATAGCTCAGTCGGTATAGAAACTCGCTACGGGCTGGACCATCCGGGGATCGAATCCCGGTGAGGACAAAAATGTCCGCACTCATGCAGACCGGCCCTGGGGCCCATCCGGCTTCCTATACAATGGGTACCGGGTCTCTTTCTGGGGGATAAAGCGGGTGGGGTGTATCTTTGACCTCCTACCCCCATCTAGCACTGAGGTTAAAGAAAGAGGAGAGGTATACATCTACTCCCCCTGTGCACCTTCAGGACCTAATCTGGATGAACTTACTTTGCTTTGCCGTTCCATATCTGTGTTGCTCTGTGTCAGTACTGTGCAGTACTTCGAGCTCAGCACATTATATGTGCAAATATTATAAGACATTTCACCCTCTAAATCACTGGTAGACATTTCTAATTTCGGTGAATGCAAGTGAGCATGTATAAAACAAAGGGTTTCGACACGTCCTCAAAGCCAGTTTTTAATAGTTCCAGTTCTGCATATCTGTTAGTAAAGCTGTTGGTACTTTATGTCACTTTTGTGAAGATTTTTTTTAAGTACAGTCTGTGACGAGTATAACTTGGAATGTTCTCACCGTTTTCCCTTTTGTAGTTCCTGATTTACAAACTCTTACAGAGCATATAACGTGTGTGTGTTAACGATATGTCCCCAAACCATATTTAATATGCCTTTTTCGAGTGTTTTGTTAGTCTTTACCACAAAAACGGTACCTGAAGAAAAATTTCGGTGTCCGCCGCCTTGTTACTTTGTATTGTGAAGATATGATACCTTCAAGATATGTTTGTTTATTCCCATTAGGGATACAGATCTTCATCCCGAGAAACACTGTTAAGGTCATTTCCAATGTTCTAAAACTTCCTACATATTTAAGTTCTTTTGTTGTGTATTGGACCACAGCCATTCTTTCGCAGGCATCTGTTTCAGTTTCTGGTATTATTTAATTAAATGTGTCAAAGTGCCGTATTATGTTTACAAGTAGGTCCCATAGTACAATTTTCATTCTTCAGTGAACCGGCAGCCATTTAACACAATGTAATGTAAAAAGGTAACGGGATCCCTCTATAGGCCTAATGCCCAAGGGGGAGTAGAGGTAAAACTCTACACTTTCGTTAACCTGGGCACTAAAAGGGGGGTGGGTCACGCCCCGGCCGCTTTAACCCCGGGAAAGACCCTGTATCCATTTTACAGGAGACTGGGTGCTCTCCAGGGCCGGTTTGGACAGGAGCGGAAAATCTCGCCCAAACTGGGATTCGATCACCGGACCGTCCAGCCCGTAGCGAGTCGCTATACCAACTGAGCTGTCCCGGCCCACGAATATAGTGTACATGGTCCTAAGTCTGTTTATGGAATGACAAGTTTATGACGACTGACGCATACGTTCTTGCTCATTGCTCGTTGCGTGACGTGCGTGGAGATCTTTGCTGTAACGTGTGTGCTGTGGCATTTTGATGTGGTGGAGATATGTACATACTGCGTGTTTTCGGTTTCACTAATTCACAAACTTTCATGTTTGTATTTTTAAGAGATCATTCACATTTTGTTTAATTTTACACTTTTATCCACGCTCAGCCCCACTCCCCTCTGACAGACAGTTTCATAGAATTATATTATACCTGGTTAAATACCGAAGCTTTTAACTTGACTGTTGTTGACGTGTAAACAGCCATAGACGCTGACATGACTTCAAACACGAACAGAGAGAGACAGAGAGAGATAAATAGAGAGAACGTGATCACGTTTTATGTTGTAAGCTACATGTTTTTTATCTAACAATCCGAAATTTCGCATCAGGAGCCCGTCTGTGCTGTGGTTATGCGTCTTGCACTGTGACTGCAGTGTCACGGTGCAATGCGAGAGTTTGCAAACGGCTCCCTTAATTGTACAGTGTAATTATGCTGAGGTATGAAGTGAATTCTGACGTAAGTAGTGTCAAGTAGAATTTAAGTTCTTGTGCATATCACCATGTTTTCCTGGTTTTAGTTCATAGAATGTGATTACAAAAATAATAATTTTACATACAATTACGAGATTGTTTACCCTTTTCAAATATTTTCTCTAAGGCTCTTCATACCTCATTCGTCTTGATGCTTAGGCTTTGCATTTCTACTGATAAAAGCGAGAGTCTAATCGTACTAACGACACGTAGTTAATTCTTATTTTAGGAGCATCATTTTTTGGTGTCTTTCAAGCCATAAACGCCTCGGATATTAATATTGCGCTGGGCACTGCTCAGTGTCTGAAGTACTTTAAAATATTGTACGTTTATGAATTTGGTTCTATGTCCGCTTTCAGATGATTTTTATTGTATTTAATAGTATTTTGGGCTTTTGAAGAACAAATCAGTAAATGTGTTCATATTAAGGCACTTAATGTCATCACAGAATTTTACTTACTTTTCTGGCTACCTGGCATGTCCACTGTAATTTAAAACTACATTACTTAAATTCGCCACAAATTTTTTTCTGAGAACCGTACATATGTACTGCGAACAAAATGGGTGTCTCTGAGAGTGGAATCAGGTAACTAAACGATACTCTCAGTAGGCATGAAGTTATATAAATTCTGTAAATTTGGTTCAGAAGGTTTTACTAAGCGAGTGGAGTGTGATTGGCCGCACCCAATCCAAACGAACAGCCACATCATGCGCTGTGCTGCTTTTGACACATTTCATGTTCAATTCTGTGAACAAAACTTCATTTATTTATTTTTGTTGCAAAATTGTGCATTAAATTGGTGGAATACTCATCCGTTACGTAGTATCTCTTGACTAAGGACCATAATTTCTTCCAAAGCCAGTTCTTCACACAGTGTGATCTAGTGCTTCTTGTTCTAAGTTCCAGTATTTTCCATTTTACCTGAGGTTATCCAGTAGCTGGTTACATCTTCTTCCTCTCTCCCAATTCCTTCCATCTTTCCTTCAATAACCTGTTTTAGAAGGCAGTTTCTACGCAAGACGTGGCCAATCCATTTAGCCTTCCGTTGTTTTATTGTACGTACGAAGTTCCTTTACTCCCTTACACGATGTAATACTTCTTCACGTGTCACACAGTTTGTCCAACTGATCGTCTCGAGCCTGAAAACTGTTAAATCAGAAATATCACAGAGTTGATGCTATACATTTGTTGTACTGTCACTTCCACACGCAAGAGATGTACAAGAAATTAATCTGTATACGAAGCAGTTATTTCGTTTATCTCTTCTCTCTTCTTCGCGACGCGACAGCCGCTACTGGCCAGGGCCTCCTCATTATCGAGGCTTCACGATCACACTCAGACACACCACAATCGGTAAGACTCCGCTGGACGAGTGATCAGCCCGACGCTGAGACCCGTACATGACAACACACAACTTTCACAAGAGAGAGCCAACCATGTCTCTGTCGGGATTCGAACCACCAGTTCCAGCAAGTGAGCAATCGCAGAGCCATGCCTTAGACCGCGCGGCCACGGCAATCGGCTTATTTCTTTTATAGCAGTGGAAATATTTATACAGGAGTCTGAAAATGTATGTTAACGCCTCAAATAATAGATCGTCAGTTCCCTAATCACAGGAAGACAAGGCAAAGTTAGCCAGATATTCGCAGTTTATATGGTCAAGGTAACCTTGAATCAAGTTCCGTCTTCCTTCACTATCTCCGCAGTAGATGCTAAACAACATCGGTGTGCGTAAGGGCTAACAAAACAAGTGGACCGTGAGGATCCTGAAAGCCTACCATAGACAAAGACCACAACAAGGCCGCCTTGTTAGCAGGTTTTAGACTAGTCCTGCATGCTCTGTGTGTCCGGATTAGTTACAATGGTAAAAGTTGGGATCGTACGGCTTTGTAATTACGCAACACAAAGAGCTTTTCTCCTCTTCGTCCTTCAATTGCTGTGTTCATGCATGTTGCCACGAAAGTTTTTGTATGGCTTGCAGTCCATAACAGTGCCGCACACTGCCATTATAATGATCCTTCTGAAATTAAGGAATTAGCCTTCAGGAAATTTACGATTTTGTGAGGAAATAATTATTTTGAATGTCGTTAATTAAGTCTGCGAAAAGAGAAGCAGCAAGTGACCATTCACAGACTCAGATGACCGCGCTTCTGTGTCCGAGAAATGACAAGGACTACGTGCAGAACGGTTTTGGAAAACACAGCTTCCTGTCAAGTGTTTATATACTTACAATGATTGTAGTTTTTTCTATCCTGCGGTAGTGAAACTTTGACTGCTGATGTAGTAAAAACATAAATTGTGTCTAAGGCTGGGATGTTGAGAAGGAAATCTGCACGAATAAAAGGTGAAGTAGCAGGCCGTTGAAGAAAAGTGGTTGAGGAATGTTTAACGTAATGTTCACTGCGTGGAGCCTCCAACACAAATACATGCTTTGCATTGTCTCTGTGCAGTGACTGCACTAAATATGGAGGCAGCAGTGTTCTTCGAAACGTCGGTCAATTTATACCGTACTGCCTGTCACTATTTTCTTTCTTCTCAAAATTTTGTAAAAGGTTTTACTTTCCAAAACCATCGTGACACAGAAATCGATGTTATCAGCGAGACCTTAGGGCTGTATGAGATTGAGGCTCTCAGAATTTCTAAACAGTCGGCACACGAAGGTGGCAGGTTGTCAGCCCAACAAACCGGCCGCCTTTACCCCCAGGATATATTCCTGTTACTCACTTTTGTTAGAGGCTGAGTCGACTCTAAGGCCATAATGCGGCCGGAAAGTTTAAGTCAAAGAAAAATCCCCATGACTGCATTGGGATTCGAAACCGCAGGCTTCCAACTTGTAGCATATTACCTCAACCAAATGCACCACCGTATACCCAGCTTTGTAATGCAGTACACAGAATTTACAGTGGCACTCTTTGCAATTTATTAACCTCACTTTAGCCGAATTGTAAATATCAGTTTAGGAAAATATAAAATATGCGAGGAAAGTCAATATTTTTAATAGCGTGGCAATATGCAGTAACAAATTACATATAGTAGGGGTACATATTTATGGCGTGCATGGAAACATCAGTTTATGGTATTATGTAACGTGTGGCTGTGTAACTGGTCAATAATACTAACAAGAGAAGTTGCCTGTAATTATTAAAGTTATTGAAAGATCTGTCATATCAAATTACATCCAGATTTGACTAACAGTACGTGATACGACTTGAGTGGAAGTATGCGTGTAACCTTATGTTAAGTGTGCTGTGGTATGGATGAATATGGCTGAAAATTTAAAGTGTCCTAAAATTTACAGTTGACTTTCAAAAATATTTAAGTGCTGAGAATACGTCATTGACAAGTGGAGAGATAGACATTAGGCGTCCTCTTACTTGGCCCAAAAAAAGACTAAATGTGAAATTCCGTGGTAACAAATGGTTTCTACTGAAAACAGCAGCAAAGTCTGTCTTCCAACCCCGGTTCCGGTTTTTATCAAGAGTTGCGTAATTCAGAAACTGTTTTAACTAACGAATATCAAATAACTGTTTTGCTGGAAGTAACAGTAAATACCGCGTCTTCGAAGTTTGATTTAAGTTTCTGCCAATAGCTGCTGCAGAAATTTTTGTTTGTTACTATTAAGTAACTTTGCTTGCTGTGCTTAAGGGTTTCAGCTTTAGACTATGTATTAACAATTTGTAGCAACGTATTTCGGGTTCTTATTGTTAACACACATAACAGGGGAAGTATTAAGGAAAGACAAGGGTCATGAAGGCTCAAAAATTCGATTTTTAAGTTTTAGCATATTTAAGTGCTTCTATCTTTTGTGTATCAAGTGACATTAATTTTATTAAAATCCGACATGTGGTTAAAATTTAATAAAAAAGTATTCAAGGACATTTTCTTTAAATTCCACGCCTACTTGTTTGCACTCCAGCAGAAAAAGAGTTGGAATTTCTAGGCCTTTAGTGGCAGGGGAAAATTTTTGACTTCGACGTGGAGAGAAAGTTTTTTCTGTGATGTTTCCCACCCTGCCATTTGTATCGATAGTCATATCGAGCAGCATCGTTTCGTTTCTTGAATTTTTGTGTGGCACATGTTCAGTCTTTATCTGAAAATGCCTAGAACAAAGAAGTTTGTATCGAAACCAAAACTTGGAGGAAACAAATATGTAGTGGCGAACAAGACAACAGGCGGTTCAGAAAGGAGACAGGCTCAGTCTGACCAAAGTGGTAAAAGCAGTTATGAAAAACATAACCTCTGTACATCTAACAGAAAGATGCATGGCACTTGTGTGAATACTGAACTTAATGTAGGTAATAACAAGTTTTGTGACAGTGAAAGTGATTTTACTCAAGACTGGAACATTGTAGTTGGCGTAAACCTGCTTTGAGGCTTCATAAACAAAACTATTTGCAAATATATGTGGCGGTGATATTCTTGTTTGAAACTTCATCAAAGAGGAGAGGTACTGTAAACAGTTGAGTTACTAAGTGTTGTAAATGTGATCATACTGCAGATATAATGACTTCAAATATTACCAGGAGCAAGTTATATGATAAGAACATCCATTTAATGTATGGCCTAAGGTCAACTGGCAAAGGCAGAGATGCAGGTTAAGTGTTATGTGCAACGCTGAATATTCCACAGCCTCCAACAAGATTTAGTATTTATAATAATACTGTTAGTTCAGCTGTGGTTGAAGTGGATGAATCCTACATGATGCAAGCTCGTAGAGAAGCTGTAGCAGTGGATGATGAAGATGATTCAGTGTATAACTGGTTGTTTTGTTGGAAACTGGCAAAAACATGGACACCGTTTCCTGAATGGCATTATATCAGCTATCTTTTTTGACAGAGTGGAAGTTTTACATATAGAAATAATGAGCAAGTTTTGTTTTGTATGTCACACCAATCTAACCTCTGAACATAAGTGTAAAAAGAACTATGAAGTAACAAGGGGTGGAATGGAAGTTTTTAGTGTACTCAGCATTTTCAATTGTTCTGTTTGTACCCGAAATATTTGTTACACAAGATATATTGATGATGGGGGTAGCAAAGCATACCAAAGGGTGACTGCAGAGAAGCCCTGTGGTCCAAACATATATGTAACAAAACTAGAATGCATAGGTCATATAGAGAAAAGAATGACAGCAATACTGAGGAGGCTTGTGAAAGAAAATGCAGGTATAACTTTGCATGATGGCAAACATCTTGGAGGCAAAGGTTGTCTCGCTAAGTCTGAAATGTGCAGATTACAATATTATTATTGTTTAGCAACCAATTGGAAGCCATGAAGAGAGCTGTGTGGGCTGTTTTTTGTACAAGTTGTCAATGAATCAGAAACCCCAACATGTTCTTTGCACAATTGATGATGACAGTTGCTGTAAATTCAAGAACAGTGTCAGTCCAGGACTTGCACATCACCATAAATATTCTTTACCAGCTGCTGTTATGTAAGCAATTAAACCAGTATTCAAGGACCTTGCTAGGGTAGATCTTCTGAAGAGATGTCTTTGTGGGAAAACTCAGAATCCTAATGAACGTGTGAAATCTGTTATTTGGACAAGGATACCCAAAACTGTTTTTGTAAGGCTTGACACACTCTTGTTTGTGGTACATGATACAGTGTTATGTTTTAATGATCGTGTTAAAAAAAAGAATGGTGTCCTAAACCTGCTAGGTGTGAGGCCCGGATCAAACAGTGAGTGCTCTGAAGCAGATAGGTGCAGAAAGGATTCAGAAGGCACTGAGCATAAGAAGAGAAGCAAGAAAAAACAAAAGGACACAGAAAAGAAGAAAGGAAGATAAACAGGGTCCAGGTGGTCCAGAGTATGGTGCTGGGAAGCATTAAGTGTGAGTCTGTATCATTATTTACCATAATCTTTAGTGATGTTAAAATTTTAAATCAATTTTTCTCAGAACTGCATTTCCTAATCTTCTGGTACCATTATCTCCTAAAGCATGTGAGATGGAAGTTTTGAAATTTTACCATCTCGTGACTGCACCGTGATTCTCTATTAGATAAAAATTTTGGTTTGTAGTTACAGCAAGAAGCTGTTATTAAATATTAAAAATGTACTTGAAAATAAACAGAAATACATATAAATACAAAATAATATATTAAAGAGAAGTGTATTTCTTGAAAACAGCCTATTATTCATCTGATTGTGGTCACAATAATAGACTAGAGATGGTAAAAATTTCAATTCTTATCTCCAGTAGTTTCTTCAGATGTGAACCTTAGTGAAACGCAATTTAACAGTGCTTGCATAGGGCTCTAATTTCCCTATCATCTCCCCTTAAGATGTATCTGACAAAGTGAGTATTATTTTTGTATAAAGGACATAACTGGTATCATTTCTTTACATATGGCCTAGACAGATACTAAAAGAGGTTTTCAGTGTTCCCATGGCCTTCATCATCAGACGATGTTAACAAATCACTTCACTTGTAAAATAGGAGGTGAAGGGGGCAAATTTGAGCACAATTTAGAATATATTTTCTCAAGCCTGTGAAACTCATTATGTTCACAATAATTGGTATGGTGCTGAAAGGGTGCATGAAATAAGTTTAAACCACAAAACTAAGACACAGTTTTACATACATAGTAATTAATATTCATCTGTGACAATGCATCATGTACAGATCTGACCCATGATTGGGGTACATTTGGACAGCCATGGGGCACTTTTGAACACAAAATTATTGAAAATAAATGAATGTAAATGAATGTAATGTCCAGAAAAATACACTGTCACTCTGTGTACATAGTTCTTTCCTTAAACAAACTGAAATTAATGCCAGAAGTATTTCAGTCTTGTAGTGCATGCCATTCCACCTGAAGGACTTAGTTGTGGAAGTTTCGCCACAAAGTCTTTCCTTTCTATTTCATTCATGTCATCTTCATCAGTAACAGAAAACTTCCATGTGTGACCTTGTCTCCACATAAACCTGACCTTATATGTGAAACCTTCCTTTTCTTCAAATTGCCCAACATATAGCACCTTGGTTTTCTTAGTAACAAATTAAACCAACACAAAATCATCTGCACTTACTTCTTGACTTTCATTTGTCTTGAGTGTCTGTAATAAATCTTCAATAATTTCATAGTCTAGCCAGTCACAAACTGAAATTTTTTAATCACATTCACGTGAAGAATAACTTGTTGATTTTTATAGTAGTCTTCTGCCATTTTTGATTTCCATAATTTTTAACCTCCTTGTTATATTTCTTCTTTAGAGTTGCCCTTGCAAGTGTTTCTTGTTCAATGCAATCCTTTCTTTCAATGTGAAGCTTTACTTTCGTCCTTTGTTTTCTCTCACATCGTGGTCCAGGTTTTGGGAAGGGATGCATATCTTCTGGTGAAATACTATCTTTGCCAGTCCCAGAAATTTCTATTGCTACAGGAGAGCTAGCAGAAGGAACAGAAATCTCTTGTTTATGAAGTTATTTGTCCGTAAACACAACAAATGATGGCTCAAAATCCTCATCACTGAAGGCAAGTATTGAGAATGGGCATTCACCAGGCTTAGCAAAAGCTGCTGTTATATTCTTCGCAGTAAAAGAAGCTTGACATGCAGCATTTGTCAATGAAGCCAGGTCTTGGATTGTTGTCACTTTACCGGAATTAGCAGTCATCGAATCATGTTCGCCACGTGTTACTTTCCTTTGAATGGTCCCTTCATTCCTACATCCAATGACTGTAATCGATGACAGCAGTGGGGAGGAAGAGTTACTAAGGTGATACAGTTTTCTCTGGCATAGAAAATGGAATCTTGAGTGCAGTAACTGTCATGATTGTCCATTAGTAGAGTGATATAATCTTCTTTGGGAATTCTGATACGTTTCTTCAAATGTTCAAGAACTTTCAAGAGTAAAGGTCCTGTCATCCAGCTACTTTGAGGACCGTTCACCAACCCAAAGCTTCCAGGTGGTGCACCAAACATCAGAGTCATGAGATCTTGCTCTTTGTCAGCTGCTGAGCCGGGATACCACTCTCAGATATGCAAATAGCGACATGAACTGTCAAATGTATGGCAGGATATTTAATTTGTTCAAATGTGCCCCTTGTTCAAATGTGCCCCCATCTCACCCCTACGTGCCGTTGAATTTTCATGGTCTCTCTTCGACTTGTTTATAATAATTTATTTACTATCGTGTTGTTTTTAATAGTACGTGTAGTTAAAGAGAAAATTTTATGGTCGTAGTAAAGCGAATTTGCAGCCATAATTTTTCATATTTGCGTAGATCAAAGTCAGAGTTTTAATGAACTACTCGGCCGAATGTTGGTCACCCGTATGCAGGTTTTTAAAATCAGGAAATTTTGAAAACGGGACAGACGGACAATATGGATGGGTGACTGTTATCTGGGCAAAATTCAGTCAAAATTACAGCAGGCAGCAGCAGCAACTAATCCGGAATACCCGAAATCGGATCTTTCCTTTGTCCATTTGCGTATCAGACACAGAAAATTGCATGACTTTTTGTATCGCTGCGAGTGTCGTAATAGGTTACACAAAAGCGTCACAGAGTTTGAGACAGTGACTGCAGGAAAATAATGCCGTAGTCTTCCTTTATCACTGCTGCTGAAAACTGCCCTTTTTTCACTAACATCCCCACCAGCGGTGCAGACTTTGTCATCATCAGCAAGAGACATTCGTGGTTTTTGTCTCTTTCGGAATAAAATCTCGATATATTTCACTCATGATGCGTATAAAATTCCGTAATTGTATTACACAAGATACATATTCCGTCAGTCCCTTCATTCCTTCATGTACCGGATATGGGAGAGATACTGAAGGGTAATGCTTACAGCCTTTGTCATGACATCACTTCCTGTTATGGTACTGCGTTTCGGAAGAACGGTGCCTTGGCAAATATTATATGTTACCATGCAAATAATACAGAGTATTCCACTTAACGTGGGGCCCACTTTTTCAGAAAGAAGTGTATTTGTACCTACGCATATGATAGGCTACTATGCAAATATTACAAGATGTACTACTTAACGCGAAACCCGCTCATAGACTCTGTTATGAAAAGAAATGAATTTGTACCTACGCATACGATAGGCTACCGTGCCAATATACGGGATGTGACACTTAACGTGGAAGCATTGCATGGAATCTGTTTCAAAATGAGCTGAAATTGTCCCTGCTTACGCAGTGAGGGCATATAGGGATATGGACAGATGTTGTTACTAATGTTTGTGTATTTGCCAAACAATTCTAACAAACACTTTGAAAGAAAAGTATTAAACCTTTTAAATACCTGCGTTACCGAAAGCGAAAGCAAGTAGGAAAACGCCTATACCTCATTTTAAGACGTGCTGGAAAATGTGTGCTTTATTTTCCACAAATTGTCGTTTATTTAATAATTGTATCCTTTCTGTTCCAATAATACTCCTGTTTTTCATAAACAATGCACGAAAATTTTAATACCAACCGCTATAGCATAACGTAAATATAAATGTCGTAAGCCGATCCAAATGGCCGCGCGGTCTGAGTTGTGGGTCTGCAGCCACTCGTTTGCTGAGATTGTTAGGTTCGAATTCCGCCTTGGGCATGGATGTCTGTCTGTCAGGTCTGTCTGTCTGTCTGTCTGTCTGTCTGTCTGTCTGTCTGTTGTGAGTGTTGTGTGTTGTCTCTGAGTCGGGCTTATCACTCCTACCAAGTGTGACGTGCCTAAGTGAGTGTAATCTTGAAGCGTCGAAAATGAGGAAGCCCTGGCCCATTAGGGGCTGTTGCGCCATGGAAAAAAATAAATGTCCTAAATAACGCGTTGTGCACTGACTTCTAAGCACAGACTCTAAAAAGACTTTAATAGCTAAAGTGTGTGAAAGTGTAGCTTGTTCGTAACACAAGGTTTCTAATGGTTGTTTCGTAAACATGTGAAACTAATCCTCCAGCCTATAGGAAGAAGTTAGATTGAATTTAAGAAAGAGAAGATGAAGTTAAAGAAATAATATAAGACTAAACATATTAATATTCTGAGAAGCTGTGTAATATACCGCGTATACCTTATTATTAGGTTGATCAAATAAAGGAGGAAGAGTTGAAAGCAGAATGTACATAAATGAGTAACAAGAAATTCGTGTAAACATTTGGTCAAAAGAATCGGAGAGAGATCACTTTAAATGATTATGACTCATTGGAAGATAATACTAAAGTGGTTCTTAAAGAAATAAAGACAGAGGGTGAGAACTGAAATCTTGTGGGGATAGGAAATAATGGCGGGCTCCTATGAAAATTGTAATTGACCTTCAGGGGCCATAAAGTACGTATAATTTCTTGAATCTTTTAGTCAATAATTACCTTCTGGAGAAAGGTGACAATTTCATAATTAGGAGCTTCGTGACACGTTCTGCTCGGTAGATGTCACTAAGGTTGTTAGATCAAGGACGATGAGATGGTAGGGTCACGCGGAACGCATGAGTATGAACATAACTGAATTAAGTGGTTTTGTTTGGAAATCCTGAAGGAAAGAGACTGCTTGGAAGACCTACCTGAAAATGGGGTGATATAATATATCGTACAGAAACAGGATGGGAAGAGGTGAACTGGATTGATCTGGCTCAAGATAGGGACAAATATTAGGCTGCTGTGAACGCGTAAATGGATTTCCGGGTTCCATAACTGAAGGAATTTCTTGACTAGCTAAGAACCTAGTAATTTCTCAAGCAAGACTCTATTCCACTGGGTTAGTTAGCTTCAGAAGAAAGGCTCATCTCCACGCATCGTCACACATAATTATCAAAAGCAGTCAGAGTGGACGTATTGCAGTTAGAGAAAGACAAGAATTGTATATACTGCATATATATACACATGTACGTATGTGTTTTGTGTAGATATGTCTGTGTGTGTTCAGTGCGAACGAAACCCATTATCAGTCATGTGAATGATACAGCACGAAGACGGATGTGCTGGCCTCTAGATGGCCTGTATGTGTGTGTGTGTGTGTGTGTGTGTGTGTGTGTGTGTGGCAAATGCCTCAGTTACATCAATTTTCCCAATACTACAACTGGTCTCTTTTCGGTCTCCTTCTTCCCAATGCAGAAGTAATTTCCCGCGCCATGTGGCGTCAATGAAATAAGTACCGCAGGCTGGTGTGGACGCAGCTTGCTATATTTCAGACTATCACTATTATTAATGTCGACAATGCTCGATCGATCAGCGACACGTGACAGTGGACTAACCGGCGACAGGATTGCCATGCTGTCTAACTGTGATGTGACTACCTTTCGGCAGCTGCTGCCACATGAATTGCACTTTGCTTCTCGCTTCATTACTTTCCATACACCGCATACCTCGGGTCAATACTAAGGGAAAGATTTGTGCTTTTTTGTTTCATTTCTATGTCTTTCTTGCAAGAGGCGCAAAAAATGAACGCTTAATTCCTTTCCGAGACTATTTAACCAACTTGGATTACGTTTTTAAAGCATATGCATTCAAGTTTGTCGAGCGAGTTAAAATTTTTTTCCATACTATTAAGAATGCCGATCCCAGTGACAGCGCAGTCTAGGGCGTAGGTCTGCGACCGAGCGCTTGCTGGGATCGTGGGTTCGAATCGTACCGGGGGCGTGGATGTTTGTCTATTGTGAGTGAGTGTGTTGTCAGGTAGAGGTCTCTGCGACGGGCCGATCTCTCGTCCAGAGGAGTCCTACCGACTGTGGTGTGTGTCTGAGTGTTATCAAGTGAAAATAAACAACCTCGACACCTACTGTGAGTACGTAGAAGAGGGAACGACTACGAAACAAAAGCGCTGATTACCTTTTCTGAAAGGACTGAGTAAAATCACGCTGCACGGACTAGATTCGAAGCGGACCTCCTTCAGAATGCTAATGTAGAACGTTACCACTACATCAACTTCTTACGTGTAATTGTTACAGTTATATCTTCATTCAGTGCTTTAACGATAAATGCAAGATAAACAGGAGCTCTGGCCCACATTTAGGTCGGTAGGCCTGCATTAGTATGTTCGGTAGAAATTCCTATAATCGGGGTTTCCCTGCACGTACGTTTAATATGCCCGCGTGTTTCTACTGCAGCCTCTCGCGCGGTTAATCCGTGAACTTTCATATCGGCTGCCATTTGAATATTCACGTTTCCCCCACTCTGGTAGTCTTGGTATGAAACCTTGTTTCAGTATGCTCAGTGCAATTAACTCGTTTACCTTTCCAAATTTGATTAGGAACTACGAAATAGCCCTGTGGAATCCTAACGCCTGCTCTGCTAAAGAAATACACTAGTTACTGGAATGAAAACTGTTCTGAAATTCCTTTCCAAAATCGGTTACGAGAGTCGAAATGTCTATTCCAGTGTAGTATAGCTTGTTTTCCGAATACCTCGACCTACCTGTGCAGGTGCGTGTCTCTGAAATACAGTTCGCTTCCGTCGCGGTGTAAATGAGATCTTCACTCTTCTGGGATGTTACGCCTCGTAGATTCGCAGTTAGTCACCGATGTTCGGGGACAGCCTATCAGTCCCATCTTGACCTTGGAAGGTAGGACCGATAGGTTGTTCCGAAACGTCGATAACTAACTACGAATCTGCGCTGCGTAACATCCCAGAAGAGTGAAGATCTCCGGTTCCGGGTTTCTTTCCTGGGAGTAAAGCAGCCGGGGCGTGAAATTAATCACTCACCTCCATGTAGTACCGAGGTTAAGAATGAGTGGAGCTAGAAATCTGCTCCCTTTATATGCCTTCGTGGCGTGGGTAGGAAAAACTTCACCTTTTCTGCCTTTATGAATACATATACCAAACTAAATGCAGCCGTGGGTCAATATAATATGTTTTTTTTACCAGTCACTTTGTATTAGTTTTCAATATCCAATTAAAGCAATGTTAATACGGATGTTAGTGAACATTTTTGTGACGAGAAATATTTTAAAACGAAAATCACTGCATTTAGAATTGCACTTATAACACGCCGTGTTTTACTAAATAGTTTCGTTTCGTAGTCCTTCCCTCTTCTACCAGCGCTTTTATAAGTGTTATTAATGCTCCTCTGTAAGGTTTATCTGCATCTGTGTAAGGGTCGTTAGCACTTATGTGAGGGCCAGTACCACTTGTGTAAGTCTGCTAGCACACACCGAAATACAGAAGCGTAACATACGAATCCTCTTTCAATTTTATTTTAACCGTTGTAATTAACATCAAAACAACTTTAACACAGCAACGTGTAATGGTTTAATTGTAAAACTGAGATCTTTCTACTTTACTTAGTCCTTCCCTCTTCTACCTACCTGTTCACAGTAGGTGTCGAGGGTTTTGTGATTTCATTTGATCACACTCAAGCACACACCACACTCGGTAGGATTTCTCTGGACGAGGGATCGGCCCGTCTCAGAGCCCTCTACCTAACAACACAAACATTGTACAAGACAAACATCCATGCCCCCGGTTGGATTCGAACCCACAATCCCAGCAAGCGCTCGGCCGCAGACCTAAGCCTTAGACCGCGCGGCCACCGGGATCGGCAAAACTGACATCTCAGTTACGAATTCCATTTAATAAAAGGTATACAATGCTCTGTTATAAATTTTATATTAGGGGCCTGAAGATGACCAAATTAGGTCGAAACAACTGCCATAATAAAGTATGTAGTATATACTAATTGTGTTTGAGAGTACTTAATTATTTCGTTGTTAGCACTTATATAAGTGTCAATAGCACTTACGTAAGTGTTATTGTCACGTGTGTAAGGGTCACTAGCACTTTTGTAAAGATCATGAGCACTTATGTAAAGATCATTAGCACTTACATAAGGGTCATTAGCACTTACGTAACGGTTATTGTAACATGTGTAAGGGTCACTAGCACGTTTGTAAAGATCATGAGCACCTATGGAAAGGCCATTAGCCTTTATGTAAGTGTCATTGCCACTTGTGTAATTGTGACTAGCACTTGTGTAAGCGTCATTAGCACTTATGTGATGTTTATTGGCACTTATAGCGCTTATATAAGGTAAAACCGCCTCCTTCAGATCCTGTATAATGCGTCATTCCGCCGTCATCCTATTGTCAGTATGATACAATGTGACGTAATGACAGCGCTATATATTAAACCGTAGGCGTATAATAACCATGGAATCTAAACTGCATTCATGCCTGAACAAAAGTAATTTTTGCTTGGACCTACTACTAAGGAGTTCCTATAACATTTATTTGAATAATGTCCAGTTTACATGAGAGGCGATATGTTGCTAGGATCTTGAATCCACGCTGTTATACGTGGAATGTGTTGTGGTCAGTCAGAAGCGGTTGCACTGTTGGAGGGAAGTCCTCCGAATTCTAAATGCTGAGTTATAACTCTGTTTTTATTCTGCCCCTGTGATCCTACAGGCCGTGATTACATTTTCATTTATACGCTCACCACGCTGCCTGCGGTCGTCTCTATTATCTCCATAAAGGAAGAGAGTAAGGTAAAACCAATGATGAAATCTGCTGTCGTCCGTTGAACCTTTAGCCTCGTATAATCGAGGGTTTCTCTTCACAGTTCTGTGAATGTTGTAAAATGTGGCCTGCCTCTGTTACTAAAATTTCTGCTGTGTTTTGAATGTCAAGAGCCTCCCTCTGTCTCCCTTCCTTTGTTTGTATTTCTGAACAACGCTAAGTAATTATACAGCCACTCGTTGTAATTTTTTTGTAACTGGTCCCTGTGATTTAATTACGAATTTAGCAGCCTAAAACATGATGACATCTGTTATTCTTGAACGGTTGGACGTGGCGCGGGTAATGCCGTAGGTAGCTTTCTTTCTACCAAGCTATATGACATCATCAGAATACAACAGTCTTTATACTCACAGTTGTAAGAGCCAGAAGCACCATGAATGCTACACTTTCATATCATGGCTGTCTTCAAGATACGGTTAATGAACGGTGCTTCTGCTGCCCTTAAAATAGGCACAGCTGTCTTCTGAAGGCGTGAGTTACATTTGGAAGTGCGTCGCCATTGTATTATTGCAGAGTCTTTTAAATAATCTATTGTGTAATATCGGTTTTCTGCTAATTCTTCCCACTAATGGTACAATTGATTTCATGTAATAGTATCCATTCTTTTGTTACTCCTACGTCCAAGATCCGCCTTAGCCACGTCCTTTATTTACTTGGCCATCTTTAGTATTTCTGAATCCATTGCAGTAAATATGTTTGCCGGTATTTGTGAACCGCCATTCTTCTGGTATTTTGGAATTGTAATGCAGTGATAAAGTGCAAATATGCCATCAATATTTATGGCCGTACCAAATTGTTAAGTGTATTATATAGCATGGGAAGGGCGTAGGATGATGAATAAATTTATAATTATTTTATGGTTATGACAGTGGTGGTGGTGGTGGTGGTGGTGGTGGTGGTGCTCTTTGGCGATTTGAAAGAGACAGTCTGCTCTATATTTACTCTCATAAAAAAGAATTTCGTCATATGTCCTTTTTTCCTGTGGCGCTGGGGCCCATTTTCGGGCCATGGCCTCGCCTTACGAGGCTTCACGATCACATTCATTTTAGACACAACGCTCGGTAGGACTCCTCTGGACGAGTGATCAGCCCAACACAAAGACTACCTGACGACACACAACACTCACAAAGAGACATCCGTGCCCTCGGCGGGATTGGAACCCGCAATCCCAGAAAGCGAGCAGCCTTAGACCGCGGCACCAGCGGGATCGGCGATATGTGTACATACCTTAATATATATGGGTACATACATTGTGTAGGTTTACGGTATAAGGCGCAACCCAAATATCAGCCGTATATAAGTATTGAAACAAGACCACAAGAAGTGCTCCTCTGCTGCGATGGACACTTCCAGCGTCTGCCGAGTCGTTCAGCACAAGTTCATTGTCTTGCCTCAGTTTTGTTGGCTCAGTTATGCGGTAATTTCGTAATCGGCAAAGTGATTTTTTCCACAACAACAGATTTGCATGTTGGACAGTTTGTGTTTTACAGGCGAAGCATGGTTCCACTTGAGTGGATACATTGGTAGTCAAAACAGTGGAATATGGAGTGCTGAAAACCCAGATGCACTGCATGAAAGTCCTCTGCAATCGTCAAAGATTGGTGTTTCAGTCCGTTTCTTTGCTACAAGAGAACGAACGGGATTGCTGATTTCAGCAAGACGGGAAGACCGCCCGAACTGCGCAAACAACAGGTTTCTTGCATGACTTGTCCTGTGATCGCGTTGTCGGGCGTGGGCTTTGGCCGCCACGATCCCCAGACCTTACGCCACCTGACTCCATTCTGTGGGCATTTGTTAAAGAGAGTGCCTACAGCAATAACCAGGGCTGTGGAGTCGGTACACAAAACCTTCGACTCCGACTCCTTCATAAAATCTCAATATATATTAATAATGGTAAAAGGTAAAGCAATCCCATTACAGGCCTATGCAGGCCTTGAGGGTTCCAGGAGGTCGAGGCTCCCAGATTTCTAGACAATCGGCACTTGAAGGTGGTAGGCTGT
This sequence comes from Coptotermes formosanus, assembly GCA_013340265.1. NCBI lineage: Eukaryota > Metazoa > Arthropoda > Insecta > Blattodea > Rhinotermitidae > Coptotermes > Coptotermes formosanus. Next base: position 4,154,878 of record BLKM01002183.1, read on the forward strand.
CAGCCATACGCACCGGCCGTCTTTACCCCCCAGGAAATATTCCTGGTACTCATTTCTGTTAGAGGCTGAGTCGACCCCAGGGTCATAGTGCGGCCGACAGGATTATGCCAATGAAAAATTCCAGTGGCACCATCGGGAATCGAACCCGCGACCTGCCGGTTTGTAGCGCAGTGCCTCAACCAACTGCACAACCGCAGCCCCATTAATAATGGTAAACCTACTAAAATGATAAATGGCATCATAAGACATTTCATCACCACCACGTGAATCATCAGGCTAATTTTTAGACTTATAACCTGTATGTAAGTATAAGTCGAATGGTTATTGTAGCTATGTCGTTATGGCTTTTTTTCTTTATTTCCCATATTTAGTGACATTACAACAATGAATATGCAATATTGGTTATAATAGGAATTTTAAGGAGAGAAATTACACGCTTAAGACTAAGAGATTAGTTAAGATTTTATATTGAGATCGGAGTCGGAGTCGGCACATTTTTACCTACTCCGACTCCACCCAAAATTCCTTCCGACTGCGACTGCACACGCCTGGCAATGACTCCAGAAGCCTGGAGGACCTGAGACATAACACTGAACAGGCTGTTGCTGGCATTGACCGACAGACTCCTCGAAGAGTTGCAGAAACGTCGTTGAAAGTGTAAACGGTTGTCTTCAAGGGGGATGGGGGAGTGGGTAGACATTTACAGCATCTGCTGTCCTCACACATTGCTTATAGCATACTTGATATCTTTACAAAATAGAAATAAATGGTTTACTGTATTGGGTTGCGTTTTGTACTCCACATCTTTTGTAATTCTTAAACTTACTGCGTTCCTAAACTTTGTTCGCGTTATCCTACATGATCATTGGTTCAGCTGCAGTTATTGTGAGTAGATTTGTCGGACACAGCTGAGCGGGGGGGGGGGGGGGGGGGGGGGGGGGGGGGGGGGGGGGGGGGGGGGGGGGGGGGGGGGGGGGGGGGGGGGGGGGGGGGGGGGGGGGGGGGGGGGGGGGGGGGGGGGGGGGGGGGGGGGGG